>CAMXCT020005334.1:0-330000 GCA_947184155.2 Cladocopium goreaui | reverse complement strand
CCAAACGGAGCACCAGGAAAGGTGCCGAAAAACACCTTTGGGAGACAGCCTGTCCACGGAAAAGTTGGCCAATTTCGGCTGTCCTTGTCGCCGTGTGCGCTTTGCAAAAAAAACACGATCAGAGACCACAAACGGAGCACCAGAGAGACCAGAGGTTTTGCCAAAACGGAGCACCAGCAAGTCCAATCAGAGAGCACAAACGAAGCACCAGAAAGTACAATCAGAGACCACAAACGGAGCACCAGAGAGACCAGAGGTTTTCCCAAAACGGAGCACCAGCAAGTCCAATCAGAGAGCACAAATGAAGCACCAGAAAGTACAATCAGAGACCACAAACGGAGCACCAGAGAGACCAGAGGTTTTGCCAAAACGGAGCACCAGCAAGTCCAATCAGAGAGCACAAATGAAGCACCAGAAAGTACAATCAGAGACCACAAACGAAGCACCAGAGAGACCAGAGGTTTTGCCAAAACCGAGCACCAGCAAGTCCAATCAGAGAGCACAAACGAAGCACCAGAAAGTACAATCAGAGACCACAAACGGAGCACCAGAGAGACCAGAGGTTTTGCCAAAACGGAGCACCAGCAAGTCCAATCAGAGAAACAAACGAAGCACCAGAAAGTACAATCAGAGACCACAAACGGAGCACCAGAGAGACCAGAGGTTTTGCCAAAACGGAGCACCAGCAAGTCCAACCAGAGAGCACAAACGAAGCACCAGAAAGTACAATCAGAGACCACAAACGGAGCACTAGCAAATCCAATCAGAGATGCATCAAGATACCTTATTCAAATCCTTACTTACCGACCACAACCAGAGACCACAAACCGACCACCAGGAAATCCAATCAGAGACCACAATCAGAGAGCACAAACGAAGCACCAGAAAGTACAATCAGAGACCACAAACGGAGAGCACCAGAGAGACCAGAGGTTTTGCCAAAACGGACACCAGCAAGCCCAATCAGAGAGCACAAATGAAGCACCAGAAAGTACAATCAGAGACCACAAACGGAGCACCAGAGAGACCAGAGGTTTTGCCAAAACGGAGCACCAGCAAGTCCAATCAGAGAGCACAAATGAAGCACCAGAAAGTACAATCAGAGACCACAAACGGAGCACCAGAGAGACCAGAAGTTTTGCCAAAACGGAGCACCAGCAAGTCCAATCAGAGAGCACAAACGAAGCAACAGAAAGTACAATCAGAGACCACAAACGGAGCACCAGAGAGACCAGAGGTTTTGCCAAAACGGAGCACCAGCAAGCCCAATCAGAGAGCACAAACGAAGCACCAGAAAGTACAGCTCTCCCAGTACTACTTTGCACTACAAAGCTTGCACAAAGCACTTCCCAGTAGTACTTTGTACTACAAAGCTTGCACAAGCTACTTCCCAGTACTACTGTGTACTACAAAGCTTGCAAAAAGTATTTCCCAGTACTACTTTGTACAACAAAGCTTGCAAAAAGTATTTCTCAGTACTACTTTGTACTACAAAGTTGCACAAAGTACTTCCCAGTACTACTTTGTAGTGCAAAGCTTGCACAAAGCACGTTCCATTACTACTTTGCTTTGACAACCCATGCCTATGTTGATGGCACCATGGAGCTTCCGCAGGCGTAGTGGAAAAACAGTGTTTTCTGATTTGATCATGGCTGTATGTTGGGACTTCTGATCAGAGATAAACTCAATTTGGAGCATTTTTGTGGTGCTCCGTTTGTGCTGTCCAGTTGTGGTCACTGTTACAAGGAAGGGGAACATCCGAATATATATATATATATAGCATTTGTTTGATTCATGAATCCAATGTGCTATAATCTAGAGTCACCGCTTTCTAATAGGCAAGTGTCACCATGTTTGTTGATTGGTCCCCGAATTCTTGCTCAAAACCACGTCAAATCCCAATCTTCCATGCCCGATTCCTGGTTTTACTGGTTATATCGACATTCTCGATGTGTGCATACATACATACATATATATATATGTATATATATATATACATATATCTTTTCAGTGCTAAAACCCTTATCTCATGGGATGTCATGGGCAATTCCATGTAATTCCCCATGCGGATCCATGTCGTACGGTCCATTCCATTCAACTGCCCATGTTTTGCGCGAAATTCGTCCCATTTTTCAGGGGTTGGTAAATGTCCGACACTTGAACATCCCTGACCCAAGTATTGGGGATTTTTCATCTCCAGAGACTTTCTCAGGTTTTTCTTGAAACAAATCACCAAAAAGACAGGGACATAAAAACCACGCCCTGGTTTTAACGGCATGGCTGTGGCCGTCCGCCCATGGCCCATCGATTTTTCGGAAGGATCATCCCGATCATTATCTCCTGGTTTGCTCAAGTGGCTGATGGAAAATCTGTTCAGAAAAACTGGGATGTATTTGAGATGTACCCATATACCCCATATATATATATATACCCCAGATATGATCTAACCACAATCATTTTTCTGGTCTACAGTTCTGGCACGAAATATGGCTGATGTTTAAATCCCCATTATGCGGTTCAATCAAGATTTTAATGGGCATATCGACAGATTATAAACATATTACATCCATGGTGCTGCTATATATGGTGCTCCATGGATCCCATCAATATACCCCCTTGATGTTTGCATTAATATACCAGCACCAGCCGGATCCGTCATGGGTGATGTTTTTGTTCATCAGTGCGAATCCCTATTTTCTCCATGGGCATCATGGGTGACTCCCCATGCTTCACGATTTTGACCCCGAGGTCCTCACGCTTTGCTGCCTGATTCCCTTGCTGGCACGCTTTCTAACACAGAGCCTCGGTAGGGGTATCTATACTTGCTGGATCATCATTTCCGGCTCGCAACTGGTTAGTAAGTGGGGTTATATCATATGTTATAACATGTTATATCCTGGTTGGTGGTTTCAAGCATGAATTTTATGACTTTCCATTCAGTTGGGAACAATAATCCCATTTGACTTTCATATTTTTCAAATGGGTAGGTATACCACCAACCAGCAACCTACTTATGTGGGATAAACCGGATGCCCGCTCACGAAATGGGCACGAAATGGCACTCACCGTCGGATGGTCCCCAAAAATTCCAGTGATTCCAGTGATTCCAGTCCCGGCCCTCAACGGATGGTGAAAATGCGGAGTAGACTGAGAGGGGGAAAGGATAACTAAATAGGGATTGTTGATGTTGTATATCATGTTATATCACGTTATATCACCATAGAGAACCCGGAGTATGTTCATAATTGTTCATATATAGAATGTGTCCCTGATTCTTTGGTTATTCCACTTAATAACCTCACTACGAAGGGGTGCCACGCCAGTTTCGCAAAACCCACCAGGTATGGACATATCTATCATAAAGCCTATACTACTATATGATCCATTTGGTTGTAAGTTGCAATCCAACTTTGCCAGCGATTTTGGGCATCACCTTGTGTGGGTTGTGCATCTGAGCTGCTACGGCACCAAGAAGGCTCTAACCCATGTGCTGGTGATATGCCAGGGACACGGCGGAATACGTTGTGCTTACTCCGCATGTTTCAAACGTGACAGGTTTTGCTGATCTTGTTCTTTTTGACATCTCACCATTGGTGAACGGACGAGAGGGGCTTTTTCTACTTAAATGTGTTGCTGTATATAATTGGGAATCATACCAACCAGCTAAACATTTCATTGCAGGGTATCTATTGGCCGCCGCCTTGAAATATGGTTCAAAATGAAAGATCCATACGTTGGAATGGTTGTTTCACTACGATCCAATTGTGTTAGCTCATTGTTACCCCAACATGCCCAACTTTGAGCCACAACCCAGGCCATTACTCAAACCATTTAATATAACCATGCTCAAGCTACTCTCATCTATTTGACTCATGAAGTAAAGCCAAACATAATCCCGTAATGTTTGATGATTCGTATTATCAAGCCATTTCTGGTAAGGAAGTTGATGTCAATTGGGTTTACTACATGATCCATGAACAAAAATCACCATGGGTGGATTCGCTGAGGAGCTGGTCTCGATCGGTGGCAAGCTTAGTTCACCCTGGGAAGGGCACGTCCTAGAGGGAAATCATAGAAATTTTTACGGAAGAGTTGGTCTCTAAGTAGATTGGTTCAGATTAATGATGCTTCCAGGGTAGTTAGGTGGATCAAAAAACCAACTTGATATAACTTGATCATTTAATGTGAACCCAAGATTAAAAACCCATCCACTGTTGATCATTGAGGGGTACCGTTTTAGCAGGTGATCACTATTTGGGGAACCTTCACAAGTAGTCACCAAAGATCACCAAAGTGTATTAATCTGGGTTCGACATTATTGAAAATGAAAAGGAACTAGAGATTCAAATTGTTTCCAGGGTTTTCGGGTGTTTTTTTTCCCACTTCACTGAACATGTTCGCGTGCGTGCCTTCTTGCAACGAGCGCCGAAAATGTTGCTATGAGATAAAAAAATCTGCAAATCTAGGGATTGAAGCTTCAAACTTCGAGATTTTCGGGCAAAGGTGAAGACTCTAGAGTTATAGTCCTTACCAGTTGTAGCTGACTTATAACCCCATTTAAGTGATATCTAAGCATATCTAAACTTAGTTGTAGGAGTTAAAATACCATTTATACTTGCTAAGGGACATAACTGTAGGAGTCAGAATGTTGGTCATGCATTTAGTTTCTGACATATGTGATCATCTCAGTTCATATGGGGATGTCCATTCTTGAAGCAGCCAACTTGGAGGCCACAACCAGTGGACGACGTAAAGCAACATATCATGTAGCTAGATCCACCTGGATTGAGGTAAGTGCAGAATCATTGAAGAATAGCATCGTTTGCTACTAGACGTGTGGTTCAGCTGCAGTGAGCTGATTACAGCTGAGATTTGTTGGGGTGAAATCCCTACAAGACGATTGGCCCATATTGGCCCTGGTTACATATGTTGATTTAGAAGCCTATACATGGGTCTACCATAAACCCTATGTAACCTAACCACAAAACAACTTAGCTATCTTGAGGGCCCCACATTGCGCGTGTATCATCGTACTTGGACGGTCTTTTTTGGTTTCTTTTTGGTGATAGTTAAAGCCTCAAAAGTTCAATGAGACCCCAACAATCAGTGGCCCTTATCAATGGGAAGAAATCATCTCCCAAACCCAGTCCAACTTGCCTCTTCCAGTTCTTCAATTTTGTTTAGCTGACTAAGTTGGACCAAGTGAAAAAAAATCGAAAAAATGTCGCCACTTCCGTTGCAGTGCAAATGACGGCTAGGTAATGGACATACTGTAAGTCATTAAAAGTCGATAAAATATGCTCTAAACGACATTTACTGTGGTGCATTGGTGCAAATACAACTTCAGTTGTTGGGTAAGTTGGAATTTAGGTGGTGCACATCGGATGTGCCTGAGTTTCCATTGCAAATGGTAAAGTTGGAGTGGATCATACTATATCCCTGTCATAAATGGAATGGTTCTATCAAAACGGTTATTTACAATTATATAATTACCTGAACTAACTGTGTTCTATTTCCCACCATATCCCATTTATATACAAGTGATTAATAAGATTCGACAAGCAAATTAATCATCAATCCTATGTCGCTTGCTTATCTAAGTGAAGTGGTTATCCATTCTTGCCGAGAGGGAAATACATCCTAATGTTTGTTGATTCATTCTCCCACTGAGCAATTCTATTCATTCTCCGAAGGTGGGGGAAATGCCATCCTCCCAGTATTGCTCATCTGGATAAATATGAAGAATTGAATTATGCCTACAGTCTATTATATCATCATGTACTAGGTGAAAACAATATACCTCACTTGTTGTATTCTCAGTCATCACTGTGACATTGACATGGTAGGCATCAACATCCTGCTTGCACGATTACCCAGTCATAGGTGGCTTAGATTCTATTGAATCCTATCAAATTTCCTTAACTTCCATTAAACACCATCAAATCCATGGAAATTTCCCTATAAATCCCTATAGTTGATGGTTAAATCCCCATTTTTATAGCAACACTAGCGCCCTGAGGCTGGCTCCGCACCGATCGGTGGCTTCAGCGCCGGTGGAGTCATCAGCGACGCGCGATTTGTGCGCGGGTCAGGGCGCCCAAAGTCGTGATGTTTCTACGGGATGGGCCCCCCCAGTGATGTGAACGTTGGTTTATAAACCATTGTAACACCCATTAACTATAGTTTTGTCTACCATAAACCCATAGTTAATTTGAGTGGGATGAACATCTATAAATCCCAGCTACTGTATAAATTGAAGTTTACCAATGTGCTCGCGGCTTTTGACCCAATGTTTAATTAGCATCTTCCATGCTGATTTCAGGCAATTGATTCGATTCATGAGGATAGGTCATGGTTGATAACCAAGCAACATCAAGCAACTATAATAATGGTTGGTGGTTTGGAACCATGGATTTTTTATGACTTTCCAGATAAATATTGGGAATGGAAAATCATCCCAACTGACGAACTCACTCCGTCATTTTTCAGAGGGGTAGGTGGCTCAACCACCAACCAGATTATTATTAATCATCATAAACCATCATCATTAACCATTATGAACAGTATATTAACCACAATGGTAGGTGGCTCAACCACCAACCAGGATTGGATTTTTTCTGGACGAATTTTTGTCATGACCCACGCTGATGTCACTGGTAGATGGCTTAGCTTTGGGGAACATCATCCCTAAAAGGCAATGGATTCATAACAGGGATTTATTTTGTCAGGGGTTCATGAATTCTTATAATTCAGCCAGAAATTAGGTGTGTATATATATACATATATATATATGGGTTATCTGATATAATTGCTGAAATATATCTTAAGTGTACCATCAAATCTGAAGTATGAAAGTATATGGTGAAACTGACTCATTTATATAAATACTGGGTTTAACGGTTTAACCATTAAACATGAGGGTCAAATCAACAATAAAGTGGATGGTCATGGGAATTCTTCACGGGATATCCTGGGTCGATCGACTGGATGAGTAGTTTTGTAGGGCTTGTGAAATATGCTGCTATAAATGGAATTTCTACTAACCAATGAAAGCGGCATTTTTTGATATGTTTTGCAGGGTGTCTTAGATTGGCATGTTTTCATAGATTACCAGAGGGTAAATCATCCAATCATGACCATCCCGATGGGGTTCATGCTAAACCTCATGCCTACACAGAAATCATACTATGGATCGATAGATTCATAAAGAATGGACAATGATTAGAAAATCCATGACATTCTGGATACATCAATGCTACCATAGAATCCCCCGGAACAAACATCGTTTTTTTCAGATCCTGGCTTGGAGCCAGTTGAAGATATCAAGAGGTCTCAAGAGGCCCAGCGGCTCATTTTTCACATACTTTCCTGGATGTTCTAATGTGGTGCCCATCGAATAACTGGTTGGTGGTGTGGAACATGAATTTTATGACTTTCCATATATTTGGAATAATGATCCCAACTGACGTTCATATTTTTCAGAGGGGTTCAAACCACCAACCAGATAAATTCGAATAATATTCCATTCCATTAACAATCTATTTTGGCGTCATGCATCATCCCAAATGTAAACCATAGTAAGCCTCTATTGGGGATGGAAAAAAGGCATTGGTTTACCATGTCTAATGATTTACCCTCTGGGAATCAAACATGGCTTGCTGGAAAATCCGCCATGTGTAGATGTTTTTTCCCCTTGAGACCTCCATTTATACAGTTATATTGCCCGAAATATCAATTAGAAATCAGTTGTAACATACAAATATATATATATAAATATATATAATATTATATATATATATATATTTATTTAATATTATATATATATATATGTATAATATATATATATATATGTAATATATATATATACATACATACATATATATATATATATACATACATACATATATATATATACATAGTATATTATATATACAGTAATGGGCGCCGATTATGCAGGAAGCTGGCAATGGCAATGCCCAGAATTCGATTTGCGAACTGCCGCAGTGCGTCTACGCTTCTCTGTGCAGTCAGGTCAAAGATATTACACACATATGTATATGTACATATATATATACATAAATAAATATATATATATATTTAAATGTATATATATATATATTTAAATGTATATATATATTTAAATGTATATATATACCACCACTAGGCTTAAGTCGTATCAATCGACCTGAAGTCGCATCACACCTGCGTGCGCGCAGTGTTTCGTATAGATTTTGATAGTTCTTTATTTGATGGGTTATGGATTCGAACACTTTTTCATCGTTGTGCGCAATGTTTTGTTGACATGATTCTATTTGACCCTACTAGCCCTAGCGTTAAGTCGTATCAGCTCGTAGAAGTTGTATCGGGAGGCCGTGCGCCTGGAAAAAGTTCAAGTTTGGCATCACCACAACTTTTAGTAATTGGACGATTTCATTGTTTTGGGGCCGTGCGCCTAGAAAAAGTTTAATTTTTGTATTGTGTTGATTTATAAAATTTATATTATATTTCATTATTCTTTCAACGGAGCAAACGCTGGTTGCTGCTTTCTGCTTGCTTTCTGCTTGCTTGCTGCTTGCTTGCTGCTCCTTGCTGCTGCCTCCTGCTGCTGCTGTTGCTGCTGCCTCCTGCTGCTGTTGCTGCTGCCTCCTGCTGCGGCTGCGGCTTCCTTCTGCTGCTGCTGCTGCCTCCTGCTGCTGCCTCCTGTTGCTGCTGCTGCTGCCTCCTGCTGCTGCTGCTGCTTCCGCCTGCTGCTGCTGCTGTTTCCTCCTGCTGCTGCTGCTGCTGCCTCCTGCTGCTGCTGCTGCTTCCTCCTCCTCCTGCTGCTGCTTCCTCCTCCTCCTCCTGCTGCTGCTGCTTCCTCCTGCTGCTGCTGCCGCTGGTGCAAATATTTCGCCGAAAAAGAAAATTACAGTCTCGGTCGCCTTGTTTGGCGCTGGCGGGAGATACGGGCGGGAGACGCCAGCAGAGAGAGGGAATGTTTACAGAAGGCAGAACTTATGAAACATTCAAGCGGAAGCGGATGTTGACAGCGGTGTGCCACTGGGTTTTCAGATTTTAACGTTGTTGATATGATGATGTTGCCCATAGCTATTACATGGAAATCTATGTTTGTTAGGAAACAAAATTAAAGATCTGGGAGGCCGTGTGCCATGGTGATTCCTAAATATATCCTTTGAAAACATAGTTTAAACATATGTGAATACCTCAATGTGCGCAATGTGTTCTTCATTTTTGGAGATATAACAACATTCCTTGAAAGCCGGTGTGCCATTGGGATTTTGATATTTTGATGTGACTTTTGCCCAATTGATGTGACTTTCTTCCAACTCGCTGTTACATGGGGTTGATGTGACTTCTGCCCAACTGATGTGACTTAAACCCTTCGCTAGTATATATATATAAGTGTGTATATATAAATATTATCATCCCCTTTACAGAATGACGACCCCATAAAAAATGACCATCAAAATCAACAGCCAGGCCTTTGGATGGCGATGCCTGGTCCAACGCCTCCACCTTCAGCGACAGGTGCTGCGCCGCAAGGGTGGGGGCGAAGGATGAGAAGGGAAGATAAGGGGGTGTTCACTTGGCAAAATGATGGATTTAACTTCTTTAACCATCCAAAACTTATCCAAATTTGGTTGATGGATTTAACTTCATGGTGATTTAATGGTGATTTAATGAGTTTTAATGAGATTTAATGGTGATACCCTCTGGTAAACATACAAAAAGCTATTGAAAATGGCCATAGAAATAGTGGAATTTCCCATTAATAGCATGGTGGATCTTTCCATAGTTATGTTAAATTACCAGAGGGTAACTTCTTTAACCATCCCAAATTTATCCAAATTTGGTGTTAATATTTAATATCGTTTGACCGAAATGAATATAGAACCTACAGTTATATAGTGGTGTCAATCTAGATGTCAATCTAGATAATGATAATTACCAGTGGATAACCACCAGCTACAAATGGAGAGAATCTGGACAACAAACCTACAGGAAGAGCCTCGAAACGATCGGCAGGTTGCTTAATCACCAGGCTAACCTAGGATTTATTTGGATTTGTCCTGGAAAAAAACATGAAACATCGTTATTTGCTGGTTGGTGGTTTGGAACATAAATTTTATGACTTTCCATATATTGGGAATTTCATCGTCCCAACTGACGAACTCACTCCATCATTTTTCAGAGGGGTAGGTGGCTCAACCACCAACCAGATTATTATTAATCATCATTAACCATTATTAACAGTATATTAACCACAATGGTAGGTGACTCAACCACCAACCAGGATTGGATTGGATTGGATGGTTGGTGGTTTTAAGCATTTTTATTTTCCATTTCATATTAATGGGATGTCATCCCAACCCCATTGACTTTCACTCCATCATTTTTCAAGATGGGCACATTGCACCACCAACCAGATATTATATTATTCATTAGATCAGGTATTAATCACATCACTAACCACTATTAACCACTATTAATCACTATTAACCATGGGCACATTGCACCACCAACCAGCCATCCCAAATGGCTGGATCTCCATAATATCCATCCCATGGCACCTCGGAAGATCCCCATGGCTCTCCATGGCAGGAACCTGGTGGATCCCTGGGCGGGCGGATTTTCCAACTACGAGGTGAGAGAATGGGGGCATGGGTTCGTTGGCGGACGTTCGGACGTTGGGGAACAGGCAAGACACAGGGTTGTATACCTACAAGGTGGTGCCCCCCCAAGTTATAAATGGGTTATAATCCCATTAACTAGTTCGATATATCACCTATAAACCATAGTTATTGGACTTATAAACCAACTTAGCTAACTATGGGGCACCACCCTGCATAAGGCAATGGATTTCTATCAGTTTGCTGCAAAGGTAGTTTCAGATAGTTTAAGTATATGTTGTTTTTTATTTTGAATTTTAGATTGGATTTTCTTATGAGGGGTTATACATTAACTGATCAGAATTGATAGGCCAATTCTGTTGCCTCACTTCCCAGGTGTCTGTTAGGATTGGGTGAGTCTTTCCAAAACAAAGGGCTCCCAGTCTCATGGTGTTTTCCGAGCAAAGCACTCCAGAAATTTCATCATGAACGATGCCCAAAATTCCTGTCGCCTGATGGTGGCTGTACATAGTTTAACAGGACTTTGGGACCACCATGTTCGGAGATGGTCCAAGTGAAAAAGGAACCAATCCGCTCAGTTCCGCAAATCGTCGAAAACATTTTGACATGTCATGTCATCAAAAACAGCTATGGCTATGTCTATGGCCCAAGACAATAGGACTCTGCCAAAAAAACAAAAGGAACGAAGATGCAATCATTATCAAGTGTTTACTAGCAAATTTGTTTTGATCCTTTAAGTTCTATGTGGCGTGCTCGATCGTGATTGTGCATGCACACTGAAATCCGGCTCCAATCAATACATGCGGAAGAGCTGGCAAAAAGCTGGTATCAAATGATTGCATTTTGCCCTAAAGCTCATCCAAAGACTCTTTACTAAGTTCTTCAAATCTTCAAATAACCAATCTTGTTGGCATCATACTAGCTCTTTTGACATGTTTTACCCAAATATTATCTGCACTAATTCATACATATTTATTTACACATATGCATATAATTATATACATTGATATATGTGGTAAAGGCTGCATTACAGATTATACTGCCCGATGTCCAGATTGTTCAAGCATCTACAACCTGCATGATTTCCGTTTATATCTGGCAATTCTATGGATAGACGCCATTTTTGCAGGTTAAAACTCCCATGTTTTCTTAGGTTCTAATATGTTTTAATTAGCATTAGAGGGTCTCAGGGCCTAAGAATCTGTCGTCAGGTGGATCGACGGAGAGGCGCGGGGTTTACCCGATGGGTATGTCTTTTAAACGCAAGTTTTCGATGTCGGTGCACCCCAAAGTTCGATGGGAAAAGACATGCAAAAAGCCGACCTGGTGGGTGGTTGTTTATTGTTTGTTCTCTATGTTCAACATGTTTCAATAATATCAATACTATCTGAGGATTGATGATCCCCACTGATGAGCATATTTTTTCAGGGGCGGGGGTTTTCGTGATTTCCAGGAGTCGGAAAATCGAAACCATCTGAGATGTTTCCATATGAAGCCTACATTTGGATGACGATGCTCAGTCTTGCAATGTGGATTCGGAGGGAAAGACCAATGTGGCGCCCCACCAGTGAAATGACAAACCCAAACGCGGGATATGAGTTATTAAACCATCGATTCGCGATTCTGAATTGGGGCGCGAAATTTCTCGTAGAATCTATCCACCAAGGTTTATGCTAGATAGATTTATTACAAATGCATACTTAAAGGACAATGTTGGATACTGATTAGTGTAGGGCCCCCCCTCAAAAATTTTGGTCTACTCAATAACTCGGCATTTTATTGGGGATCAGGTCTGGGGAATTCAGGATGATCAACTTAAGTAAGGATTTCAGTTGACATCAATCTACTTTCAATTGATTTTCCTTTCAAACCTAAAAAACATGATAAAAAAGGCGTTCAATTGAAATCACATTACATTCAATTGTTCTTCCTTTTAAAGCTCATATAAATCTATCGATAAGAAAGGATTTCAATTGAACTCGATTTACTTTCAGTTCATTTGAATCTACTTTCAATTGATGTTCCTTTTGAACACCAAAGAAATCTATTGATAAGAAATGATTTCAATTGAAATCAGTTTGCTTTCAATTCATTTGAATCTACGTTCAATTGGTTTTCCTTTTAAATCTAAAACAATCGCCCCAAAAGCTTTTGTGCACACTAGGGTACCATCCAAGCAATTACATTATTGAGGATCTGGTTCACTCATGTTGTATCCCCTTGAAAATTTCTTTGGGGTGCTGTTTTTCATAAGGTTTCATAAGGCATTTATATAGTTATTCGGCAAACCTTGCATTTTCAAGGCTTTAACATGTATATGGCTTTCTAAAGCAAAAGGACCAGCTTTACCCAAAGGAAGGTGGATAAAAGGTTTTGCGTCTTTTTTTCATCCCAAAAGTTTTTGTGCACAATAGGGCGCCATCCAAACAGCTTCATTATTGAGGATCTGGGTCACTCATGGGGTACCCCCTTGAAAAATTCTTTGGGTGCTGCTTTTTCATATGCGTTTAATAAGGCATCTAATTATTTGGAACCTTGCATTTTCAAGGCTTTCACATGGATATGGCTTTCTAAAGTACATGGACCAGCTTTACCCAAAGAAAGGTGCATAAAGGCGGATAAAGCTCCTCCTGAAAAAATGATCTGAGAAATCATATCTCACAATAGAGGTCCCCCCCTTTCGGAAGATACTTACTGTAATAATTTTTGAAAAATCTCACAATAGAGGCCCAGGACACTAATCGGTATCCAACATTAGTAACTATTATAGTAGTAAAAACCAACTTTAAACCCATTCTAAAAACTATAAACTATGGGAACTATTAATAGTAACTATATCCTATTATAGTAAATATTGACATTCTTTAAATTAAGTATCTGTGATGTGTTCGGAGCACCAGGCGGAGACTTGGGCTTCTCGGCCTTAGGGCCGCCTCCGCGGCCGCGGTCCTATGATGAGGACGGACGGGGTGTTCCTAACAGTGCTGGGTACCCCAAAACCATTGCTTTTCCCACTGAGAACAGCTACCCTCTGGTAATTTAACATAGCTATTGAAAATGACCATTTATAGTTGATCTACCCATTAAAAATGAGGATCTTCCATGGCTATGTTAGTTTACCAGAGGGTAATGTTTCATGAATTTTTGGATGAGTGTGGGGTCCTCCACTTTCGGAAACCTCCGTTTTTTTCTGGGATCATAAAATGGGAGAAGATTCCGTAGCAGAAACCATCGAATTGGATCAGCGTCACAGAGAACATCCTGGATCAACATCCAACGGTCCGGATCAGCATCGCAGAATCAGCGTCAAAGACGATCTTGGATCAACATCGTGGATAAACGGTCGGGATGGTCGGGAGGGTGTCTTTATAGGCTTTCTTTTGGGGTTTCTTTAGGGTTCCTCAGGGTTTCTTTAAGGTTTTTTAAGGGTTTCTTTAGCGTTTCTTCTAGAGTTTCTTTAGGTCAGATGATGGTCTGACGGACTACAGTGCCTTTGGGTACAGTAGTGACGACGAAGCAGTCCGGCAAGCGACTCTTGAGTGCGACTTGTTTAGCTGCGTGGCCATCAGTGACGCAGACTTTCAGCACATCCTTGAGGATTGCCGCAGGTCTGAGGAAGACCAAGTCTGATAGAGAGAATGGGAATGAGAGAGGCTGGAGAGACCAGCATGGATGTTGAGCGGCCCAGTGCAGCTGCAGTGGCAGCTCTACTGATGTTCGACCGAATGTCAACCAGTTGAATGAGGCCGGCAGAGCGGCTGAGATGAAGCAGAAGGAAGCTTCTGAAGCAGCTGCTACCTTAGGTGTTGAAAGCAGCTCTGAGGAAGATGAAATCAGATGTGACAGTCCCAGGCCCCCTTTGGCCAGTCCTGGAACACCTGACCATTTGGATGCTTGGGAATAGATCGATGCAAAGCAGAAGCAAAAGAAGCTTAGGCAAGAGACTGATGAGGCTAATCAGCGACTGGCTGATCAGGCCAACAGAGGATGTGAGAAGACCCTGTCTGGATCATTTGGATCGGACGAAGCAGCGACTCCACCGACAAGTGGAACCACAGAATCTTCGAGTGAGGCAAAGACACCTATACCTCTGGTGTTTCTGGTGGTTCGCCTGCCGATGGGCCACAGGCAGTTTTGCTTGTGAATCCAGAGGCTCTGGCTCACTTGACTGCTGGAAGAGCCCCAGGGCAAGAGGAGATCTTTTCCCAAGAACCTGGGTGGAGAACCCTTCAGGGGTTAAATTTCCACTACGCAAGTTGCAGTCACAAGTCTATACAGCAAGCCGCGGCGAAGTGGTGCCTTTGTCGTTGCGTGGCAAGTGTAATGAGTTTGCCGAGCTTGCAAAGCGACTGCACGAAGATGCAGATCACTCTCCATGATTCAATCACGGGATTTGTACACGTTTTTCCTTTTTTTTTGGCTCCTTTTTTTGGTCCTATAGGGTTTCTTAAATTTAGGGACCTTCGGGACGGTCAGCATGGTTGCCATCTATACTGCCTGGATCCATGCAATGTAGGATCCGATCCAGCCGCCCCGATCCGACCCGTCTAGATTCCGATCCAACAACCCCGATCCAACCAACATTCATAAAATGGGGGGTGTTTCTTTGATTTGAACGAACCATTGGATGACTAGGGTCTTGACATGTCTTTTGAATTTTATTTTTTTTTAAACATTCAGTTGGTCTGACTATACCTGCATGATAGCTATGTGATCGTCATTATATTAGTTAGTGTAGAACCTATAACATGTTTTTCAGTTTAAAAAGATCTGTTTCGTTGGTCCAACTACAATTAATACTGTTTTGTTCGTGATGATGATCTCCGATGACTCCCTATACGGCTAACAGGTTTCAGAGGGATTGAAACTGCCATCCAGGATGTTTTTTGTGTGGGGGTATTACATTGGAATATTTGATTATTTAAGGGCTGCCGCCCCTGCCGCCGACCCCGGTAAAGAATCGGGGATTGCTGGTGAAACAGGCAAGCTGTGTGACGCGAAACTTTGGCAAATGCATTATCACATGCAGGATCATGCGTAACTGGTGCAGCTTTCGGATCAATTGCAGTAAGGTGCTGGCTGCATGACGAGACAGTTGAATTAGAAGCTTACTCTGAACCCAACAACACATCTATGTGCATATGGGCCAAGAGACATAAGACCAAATTGCCAAAAGCTATCATGACAAGAAAGCTCCAGCTTAGGTGGTGGTATAAGATAGCTACACAACTTTTTTTTGGATTGAAGCTATTCTAGTTGGACTGCAGCAACGAGAGCTGAGAGTTACGAAATATGGCCCGTTCGAAATGATGGGACACGCCCAAAAGATTATAGAAAAAGCAGAGAAGAAAGTCTAACATTTTAGCTTTTTTCCTGTGTAACATATGGTGTAATTCACCCGGCGCAAACCATGCCAGCGCAGCTGCGGAGTGCAAGCGCAGTGCTGGAATGTTGGCTGGCCATTGCTCACGACAAGCTCATGTGGCTGCAGCGCAGCGACGCTGACTGCGGCAACCGGTACGGCGTCCTTCCGCTGTGCATTGGTATGCCAGTGCAAGCGCGAGAACATCTCTACCGAAAGGAGTTCAAGATTTTGAAAGGGTGTCATGGAACAGTTTGCGGGTGGTCTCGCGTTGAAACAGAAACAGCGTCGGCAGATGGAGCAGTCATTTGGAACAAACTTCCCGAGTATATCTTTGTGCGTTTTGAAACACGCACACGGTGGACTATCCCAGGGATCGATCAAGAGAACGTCTTCCCAGTGAGCGTGCAAAGTGGAATGTGGTTTTTGGACGCGGGCCGCACCAACCCACAATTGAAAGTCACCCGGTGCCAATTTCCCATCGCGCCCGACTTCGCTGACACGTTCTACGGCGCGCAAGGAAGCACAATAGAGCCGGGCGTGATCGTTGACATGGTCGGTGCTGACCCAATAGCGGCGTACATTGAGATGACGCGGAGCCGCACACGACAGAAGATCTTGATCTACCGACCGTTCCCGCTGGCGCCTTTTCAAGAAGGCCTGCCGCTCGGACGACAACTTCTTCTGGACGTGTGGAAGCAGGAGCCGGTGGACTGGGACGCATTGCGCAAGAAATATCTGATGAAAGGCCGTGCCACGAATGTGGCGAGATGAAGCGCAAAGACGCGTTCACCAAAGCACAATGGAAACAGGAAACGTATCGCGTGTGCAAAGAATGCACAGCGCAGAAGCGCGAAGCCGGCATGCCCTATCGATGCACACAGTGCGGCCTGTGTCACGGCGCAGCACACTTTCCGTCAAAGCATCACAACCCGCGGTGGAGCATGTATCGCGTCTGCCTTTCATGCGACACCAAAAAAAATGTTTTGTTTGCAACAAGAACCAAACAAAGGAATTTTTCTGCACCGCCGCATGGCACACGAGAAAACCTGAACGAAGATTGTGCCTATGTTGCCAAACTAAAACTCGCGGCTCGTGGAAGTGCGCGACCTGTCGCCAACGAAAGCCGCACCAACAATTTTCCAGCTTTATCTCCAGACGGCCATCAGGAAAGAATGGCACGCAAACATGCAATACATGCCGTGCTGCCATGGTGCAGGATACAATCCGCAAGCGTGCTGCCACGTCCGCCGCTGCGCGATTAGAACCTCTGCGCAAGCGACTCCGTCGCGCACGCGTTCTCCGCGAGACTTGGGAAGCGATTGCCGAACGTCGAAATAGCGATGGTCAAAGTCGCGTAAAACATTTCCAAGCGAGTAGTGCGACGGATGCGAGCAAAAGTGATTGCGTAGCGCAGGCTCCTCCGGCGTCACGCCAAAAGTCGCCGGAGTATGTATACACGTGTCCTTTTTGTAACGGGGAGGTAACTTCCTCCATAGCTTCTGGACACATTGATCACCGTCACGTTTGTGGGAAGCAGTTCCGCCTCGAAAACGGTAGCCTCCGTCCGACCATGCGGTATGCGCACACATGCCCAACTTGCAGAACTTGTGTCCGCAGCAGCAGAGCAGCGGGGCGAATTCAGAGCAAGCATAAACAACCGAATGGTCGCGCGTGCCCGCAGACAGAGTGGCAAACGAGCTGAGGAATAAGGTGCAATTTCCTTCAGCGTCCGGTTTTTGTTCTACTTGTTCTACTTGTTCTTCTTCTTCTTCTTCTTGTTGCTGTTGCTGTTGCTGTTGCTGTTGCTGTTGCTGCTGCTGCTGCTGCTGTTGTTGTTGTTGTTGTTGTTGTTGTTGTTATTGTTGCACGGTACCTTGGTACCCCCTAGTCGGCGTGTGTTGACATGTTGGGTTGCTCCTCATGTCACACCCTCGTTTGTGTTTGCGCACATCCTTGGGTGATCGTGCGGTATCTCGGGGTTCTCCCAGACCGATTGGTACACACGTGGTACGGGACGACGGGTCTCACCTTACCTTGTGTCTAGGGTAGCAACACCCAATGATGACACGGGGGAACAGGCAAGGTCGGTGAACCTCTTAGAGACTTGGGGACTTGTCTCGAGGAGGGGTCAACGGGGCAACGCGTTGGCTAACGATCAATATTCATCGTTGGGTAGCTAAGCTCACGGTGGACAAGACCGTCGGTTCCTCCCTAACAGTGTTAGGGTCCTGTCGCAAGACAGGTGTATTCCCCTGGGATACATGAGATCGCTAACGACTGGGTCACCGACCGGTTCACTCTCAACCTTCGGGGAGAGCGGGCTCAATGTACAGTCTGGCCACAGTGAGGACCTTGTTTTTGGCTCTAAGGTCCGAGCTGCGCTCCATAGGGACTGGGGTCACTGACAAGGTGACTAAGACTTTCCACTCCTTTCTTGGATCGTCTTCTCCGGTAGTGGCTGGAGTCCGGGAACCTATGGGGGCATCCTGCGTTGGCTTAACTTTTGTGTGGTGGTGATCATCTTGTGTGGTGACTTTTGGTTTCTTTCTGCAGCCGCTGCTTCTTCTGCTGCTGCTGCTGCAAGCTGCTGCTTGTTGTTGCCGCTGTTAGGCTTTAGCTGCTGCTGCTGCTGATGATGAAAAAGTGCTGCGCTGCTTCTGCTGCGGCTGCGGCTGCTGTTGCTCCTGTTGCTCCTGTTGCTCCTGTTGTTGCTGCTGCTCTTCCTCCCGAGGTTCAAAACGCATCCTGCTGGACAGGAAAACACAGTAGCCCTGAAGGACAGAACAGCGCAAAAAACGAGCCCAAAAGGTGCCTAACGTCCGTTCTGAAACTCTAGAAAAACAATAGTTTTTGACAACTTTTTATACCACTGTTTGTACAATGAGACATCGAACCCTCCTGTTGCTCCTGTTGCTCTTCCTCCAGAGGCTCAAAACGCACTCTGCCGGACAAGGAAACACACTGGCCCTGAGGGACGGAGCAGTGTCCAAATTGAGCCCAAAAAGTGCCTAACCTCCGTTCTGAAACTCTAGAAAAACAATAGTTTTCAACCAATTCTTCCTCCCGAGGCTGAAAACGCACCCTGCCCAACGGAGAAACACAGTGGCCCTGAAGGACGGAACAGCGCCAAAATCGAAAAGTCCCTAACGTCCCTTCTGACCCCTAGAAAAACAATAGTTTTGGACAAGGTTTTATGGTTTTCGACCAATTTTTATATCACTGTTTGTACAATGAGACATACAACCCTCCTGTTGCTCCTGTTGCTGCTGCTGCTCTTCCTCCCGAGGCTGAAAACGCATCCTCCCGGACAGGGAAACACAGTGGCCCTGAAGGACGGAACAGCGCCAAAATCGAGCCCAAAAAGTCCCTAACGTCCCTTCTGAAACCCTAGAAAAACAATAGTTTTCGACCAATTTTTATACCACTGTTTGTACAATGAAACATACAACCCTCCTGTTGCTCCTGTTGCTGCTGCTGCTCTTCCTCCCGAGGCTGAAAACGCACCCTCCCGGACAGGGAAACACAGTGGCCCCGAAGGACGGAACAGCGCCAAAATCGAGCCCAAAAAGTCCCTAACGTCCCTTCTGAAACCCTAGAAAAACAATAGTTTTGAACAAGGTTTTATGGTTTTCGACAAATTTTTATACCATTGTTTGTACAATGAGACATAGAACCCTCCTGTTGCTCCTGTTGCTGCTGCTGCTCTTCCTCCCGAGGCTGAAAACGCACCCTCCCGGACAGGGAAACACAGTGGCTCTGAAGGACGGAACAGCGCCAAAATCGAGCCCAAAAAGTCCCTAACGTCCCTTCTGAAACCCTAGAAAAACAATAGTTTTGGACAAGGTTTTATGGTTTTCGACCAATTTTTATTATACCACTGTTTCGACCAATTTTTATACCACTGTTTGTACAATGAGACATAGAACCCTCCTGTTGCTCCTGTTGCTGCCGCTGCTCTTCCTCCCGAGGCTGAAAACGCACCCTCCCGGACAGGGAAACACAGTGGCCCTGAAGGACGGAACAGCGCCAAAATCGAGCCCAAAAAGTCCCTAACGTCCCTTCTGAAACCCTAGAAAAATAATAGTTTTGGACAAGGTTTTATGGTTTTCGACCAATTTTTATACCACTGTTTGTACAATGAGACATAGAACCCTCCTGTTGCTCCTGTTGCTGCTGCTGCTCTTCCTCCCGAGGCTGAAAACGCACCCTCCCGGACAGGGAAACACAGTGGCCCTGAAGGACGGAACAGCGCCAAAATCGAGCCCAAAAAGTCCCTAACGTCCCTTCTGAAACCCTAGAAAAACAATAGTTTTGGACAAGGTTTTATGGTTTTCGACCAATTTTTTTTTATACCACTGTTTGTACAATGAGACATACAACCCTCCTGTTGCTCCTGTTGCTGCCGCTGCTCTTCCTCCCGAGGCTGAAAACGCACCCTCCCGGACAGGGAAACACAGTGGCCCTGAAGGACGGAACAGCGCCAAAATCGAGCCCAAAAAGTCCCTAACGTCCCTTCTGAAACCCTAGAAAAGCAATAGTTTTGGATAAGGTTTTATGGTTTTCGACCAATTTTTATACCACTGTTTGTACAATGAGACATACAACCCTCCTGTTGCTCCTGTTGCTGCTGCTGCTCTTCCTCCCGAGGCTGAAAACGCATCCTCCCGGACAGGGAAACACAGTGGCCCTGAAGGACGGAACAGCGCCAAAATCGAGCCCAAAAAGTCCCTAACGTCCCTTCTGAAACCCTAGAAAAACAATAGTTTTGGACAAGGTTGCATGGTTTTCGACAATTTTTTTTTATTTTTTTTAAATACCACTGTTTGTACAATGAGACATACAACCCTCTTCCTCCCGAGGCTGAAAACGCACCCTCCCGGACAGGGAAACACAGTGGCCCTGAAGGACGGAACAGCGCCAAAATCGAGCCCAAAAAGTCCCTAACGTCCCTTCTGAAACCCTAGAGAAAAACAATAGTTTTGGACAAGGTTTTATGGTTTTCGACCAATTTTTATACCACTGTTTGTACAATGAGACATACAACCCTCCTGTTGCTGCTGCTGCTGCTCTTCCTCCCGAGGCTGAAAACGCACCCTCCCGGACAGGGAAACACAGTGGCCCTGAAGGACGGAACAGCGCCAAAATCGAGCCCAAAAAGTCCCTAACGTCCCTTCTGAAACCTTAGAAAAACAATAGTTTTGGACAAGGTTGTATGGTTTTCGACCAATTTTTTTTTTATTTTTTTAAATACCACTGTTTGTACAATGAGACATACAACCCTCCTGTTGCTCCTGTTGCTGCTGCTGCTCTTCCTCCCGAGGCTGAAAACGCACCCTCCCGGACAGGGAAACACAGTGGCCCTGAAGGACGGAACAGCGCCAAAATCGAGCCCAAAAAGTCCCTAACGTCCCTTCTGAAACCCTAGAAAAACAATAGTAGTTTTGGACAAGGTTTTATGGTTTTCGACCAATTTTTATACCACTGTTTGTACAATGAGACATACAACCCTCCTGTTTTGGACAAGGTTGTATGGTTTTCGACCAATTTTTTTTTATTTTTTTTAAATACCACTGTTTGTACAATGAGACATACAAACGTCCCGTTGCTCCTGTTGCTGCTGCTGCTCTTCCTCCCGAGGCTGAAAACGCACCCTCCCGGACAGGGAAACACAGTGGCCCTGAAGGACGGAACAGCGCCAAAATCGAGCCCAAAAAGTCCCTAACGTCCCTTCTGAAACCCTAGAAAAACAATAGTTTTGGACAAGGTTGCATGGTTTTCGACAATTTTTTTATATTTTTTTAAATACCACTGTTTGTACAATGAGACATACAACCCTCTTCCTCCCGAGGCTGAAAACGCACCCTCCCGGACAGGGAAACACAGTGGCCCTGAAGGACGGAACAGCGCCAAAATCGAGCCCAAAAAGTCCCTAACGTCCCTTCTGAAACCCTAGAAAAACAATAGTTTTGGACAAGGTTGTTATGGTTTTCGACCAATTTTTATACCACTGTTTGTACAATGAGACATAGAACCCTCCTGTTGCTCCTGTTGCTGCTGCTGCTCTTCCTCCCGAGGCTGAAAACGCATCCTCCCGGACAGGGAAACACAGTGGCCCTGAAGGACGGAACAGCGCCAAAATCGAGCCCAAAAAGTCCCTAACGTCCCTTCTGAAACCCTAGAAAAACAATAGTTTTGGACAAGGTTGTATGGTTTTCGACCAATTTTTTTTAATTTTTTTAAAATACCACTGTTTGTACAATGAGACATACAACCCTCCTGTTGCTCCTGTTGCTGCTGCTGCTCTTCCTCCCGAGGCTGAAAACGCACCCTCCCGGACAGGGAAACACAGTGGCCCTGAAGGACGGAACAGCGCCAAAATCGAGCCCAAAAAGTCCCTAACGTCCCTTCTGAAACCCTAGAAAAACAATAAAAACAATAGTTTTGGACAAGGTTTTATGGTTTTCGACCAATTTTTATACCACTGTTTGTACAATGAGACATACAACCCTCCTGTTTTGGACAAGGTTGTATGGTTTTCGACCAATTTTTTTTATTTTTTTTAAATACCACTGTTTGTACAATGAGACATACAACGTCCCGTTGCTCCTGTTGCTGCTGCTGCTCTTCCTCCCGAGGCTGAAAACGCACCCTCCCGGACAGGGAAACACAGTGGCCCTGAAGGACGGAACAGCGCCAAAATCGAGCCCAAAAAGTCCCTAACGTCCCTTCTGAAACCCTAGAAAAACAATAGTTTAGTTTTGAACAAGGTTTTATGGTTTTCGACCAATTTTTATACCACTGTTTGTACAATGAGACATACAACCCTCCTGTTGCTGCTCCTGCTCCTGTGACTCCTTCTGTTCAAAAGGCACCTGCCGGATGGGAAAACACCATGGCAGTAGTAGTAGTAGTAGTAGTAGTAGTAGTAGTCCGAAACAAGAGTCAAAAGTATTATTCCCTGGCACGCTCCCCCTTGCGTCTGCCGGGGTCGGCGGATATTGACTGCTGGCTACTGGCTGGGTGCTGCTGTCTTATTCCCTAACGCGCTCCCCCTTGCGCAGCCGGGGTCGGCGGATATGGCACACATCTACGAAAAAATGGGTATAGGTCATGGGATTATACGGTTGTAATGGGATGATAAGGGGATATCACAAGTAGATATGTGCATGGAATCTTGATGGGATTTGAATGGGATGTTAGTGTTGATGTAATCTGAATGGGATAATCCCTTCCCTTCCCCAGTTCATTTAAAAAACCCCATAAAGCATGGTGGATGTAGCGGATTTATGCATATTTGGGACCCATTTGAGTGGTATTTAATATTAGGGGGAATGCTTGGAGGATCATATTAGTAGCTGCTTGGCAACCTGCTAAGCAGGTCCCTTCCTGGGATGGTGGAAAATCAGTGCCATGCGGTGCAGCTGTTGATGTCTGACCGCGGCCGCGGGAAGCTGTTCTGCGAACCTATTTAGACGGGGTGAAAATGCTGAGGTCACGAGAAAACCCAGCTAAGACACGGGATATGAAGCGGCAATCACGGCAACGGTGGATTTCATGGGAATTTCACCGGGAAAAATCGAAGGATTGAGCCATCCAGCTGCTGGGAAAAATGAGGAGACAACAAAGATGGGGATTTCATCAATCCGGATTGAACCAAACGTTGAAGACCTGGGGTTTGATCAACAACAAATAGGTGTTAAACCAAGTAGTAGATAAATTGCATGACCACCGCCACCCAAAGTCGGAATCTAATTGCACTATCCAACAAACATGGGGAATTGAGCTATCAAAAAGATTCAAAAAGGAGATATTAGGACACACAGCAACAAGTCCAACATTCAACCAACAATACATGGGATTTAGCCCACAAAATTGGGACTATGGAGGCTTAAGCGGATTAACCAACAAACATGGAGACAGAGCTTGTTGAATGATTGGCGATCCAAAAAATAGGTGTACAGCCATGAATTTAGCATCGACATTGGTGTTGATGCTAAGTTACTATTTTTGCAGGACCCAACTCGGATCCAGAAATTAGTGAGGAGTACTCCCGTTTTTTAGCAAGCAAAGGTATAACATCGACGTGGACAAACGGTTTCAACCACTGGTTTCCAGAAATGGGGGGTTCAGCTCACAGAACCCCCTGGTTTGGTCTTGGGTCGAGGATGGATTCAGGGTATATGGATGTTTTTGTGGCTTATCACCCCCCCGTGAATTTGTCCCCAATTAGAGCACTGTACCCCCACAGTGGTTTTGAAAATCATGTTCCCATGGCCACAGCATGGGGCTAAAGTCCAAATGATGTTTTGGATGGCAAAAAACACAATTTCGTAATGGCCATTGCCATTTGCATAGCAAAAACCATCATTTGTTAGTACGATGTCAATTTTTTGTCCATGTTTCCACATGTTTCCACATGTTTCCCCCCAGTTGTTCAATGTTTTTTGCATCTTGAGTGATGAAATCTCAATTTCTTGGGGTTTTCCATCCATATTTCTGCGCTTTTGATACGCCAGAGAAGTTCGTCCGTACGGTTTCTACGCGCAGGTGATCCATCTGATGGTCATGGAAGCGGTTCGCGAAAAGGATGTGGAGCTTTTGGAGCAGGCGAAGAGAGGAGAAGGATCAACCTGTAGTGATTTAATGCGGGTAAAACAATCATTAATGGTTAATAATGGTTGATCAGACCAGAAACAGCGAATCCGCTCTGCCGATCGCCGCTTTTGAACATTCCTTTCATGCCACGGATTCACATCACAGCGAGAAATGAAACAATAATGGTTAACAATGGTTAATACTGGTTAATAATGTGGAGGATCGGAAAATGAGGAAAGGATGATTACCCTCTGGTAAACTAACAGTTTGCTATGGAAAATCACAATTTTTAATGGGTAAATCAACTATTTCTCGGCCGTTTTCAATAGCAAAGTGTTAGTTTGCCAGAGGGTAATTCTTACAATGTGGATGTAGAACAATGATAAATGTGTGGAAAACAATGTCATAAACCACCCATTTGGGAATGGTTATCTATACCACCTATGAAAATGGTGATGACTGGGGGATGGTTTATTATTGTTTTACCTACATTAGCCTCCAGTAAACTAACATGACGACCCTGCCATGACTTGGGGGTTGCAAGATGAACCGTTCCACTAAAAATGGGTGTTTTACATAGGATCTATATATGTGAATTTATACTTCACCAGAGGGGAAGGCCCATGAAAACCTTCGCACAAATTGTTCGGGGATTCTCCATGTCCACATTTGATTATCCAGAGGCTAATCATCCGAAGCCGAAGTGCTGGGTCAAAGTCTGTTCTCCACCAAAATTAATGTAACCAGTGTAAACCTTAGTGGTTGAAATGGTTTAGACCCATATGTTTGCTGGGTATGCTCTGGTAATCTAACATAGCAATGGAACATCGTTTATTCGTATATAGATGATTTGATTCTTGTTTTAAATGGTGTTCCATCGCAAAGTGTTGCATTACCAAAGGGTAAACCGCTGTAAACCCACATTTTTACTTGGTAAAACAACATGCATCCTATTTTTCCACGCCCAAAAAATCGCCTGTTGCGCTGTGGTATGAGGTCGAACGCCTGGGACGTGAGAAGGGTCTAGCCTGGGCACCGAGTGGTAGGGGGTAGGGCCGGGTAGTTGGTGGTGGATGTTAGTGGATGCTGGTGGATTTGCTCCGATAGCAAGGCCAAAAAAGATGAGGAACAAGTAAAATCCGAAAATCCAAACCTAACATAGTGATGAATTGAACTTGTTCGGCATATGCTAATGTTGGTTGGCTACATTCCTTCTTAGGACTATTTGGACCTTTAGGACATGGGATATTTGTGCTGGATCCAGGTGTGTGGTTGAAAGATAGAGCCCATATTGTCGGCTATATCCTATTATATCTTATGATGTGCCATAATAGTATGATGTCATACCCCCATTATATCCCACTATAGCCCACAGAAACCCACATTGGGTGTGTCTAAAAATTGGGTATACCTACAAACAACCATTTTAAGAGGGAACTTTATGAACCGTTGTGGATTTTTGAGGTTTTCATCGATTTTCAGACAGTCAGACAGTCACCTGGATAGATAGAGAAGTTGGACATCTGGAAATGATGGGAACCATACGTAATTAATGCAGGAAGATAATACACCAATAGTTTAATTGCAAGCGGAGCATTTCTCTTGAGTGATTTTGACTATTTCAAGGAGACCCTCCTTATGCAAAGCTGGGAGGGGTTCTTAATCCTGCGTTGACATCTTTCTCGATGCGTCTTGGTCCGCGACTGATAATGCCAAGTACCCATAACGGATCTTTTTTAAAGAAAAAGTTCAGGTATGGGTCAGTAGCAGGGGACCCATATCCATGAATATCCCCAGACGATGAACAACTGACTTTCATATTTTTCCTAAATCAGGATGTTCTCCTAAATCACTGGTTGGTGGTTTGGAACATTTTCATTTTTCCATATATTTGGAATTTGGAATAATCATCCCACCTGACTGATATTTTTCAAGATGGTTCAAACCACCAACCAGATCAGTTTGGGAGGTTTTTTTTCTTGCCTTGGAGCCAGATCTGGCTGAGAATCGTGGTCCTGTTCTTCGTATCTGATCCCATTGCTGAGAATCTTGGCTGGCTGTCCCGTGGGGTGGCCGGTCCGGTCCGGCCCAAGGCCTTCTCTGAGTCAACTTATGGGATGCTCATCAAGGGCTACAAAGGCGGATCGTTGGGGATGGCATGGAGATGGTGGCAATGGCTGGCAATGGCTGGAATGATGTTCTTCATGCTACTGCTAGTTTGAGGCCATGTTGTCCCCCAAACTGTTTGTTGGTGTAGTATGGTTTAGTTTCACCCTTCTATAGATATATCTCACATAAGCCTAGGAGTTCACTGTAGTTATACAGCAAGTTACAGTAGCTATCTTGGGGGCACCACATCAAGTACTCATCTCCCTAGAGTTGTTGTGGATGGCACACGGGTGCCCCAACGGTAATGACTAATGACTAACAGTTTGCCATGGGAAATGGCCCATAGAAATAGAGGTTTTCCCATTAATAGCATGGTGATTTTCCATGGCTATGTTAAATAACCAGAGGGTACATATATATATATATATATGTATTGATTTAATTTGATTTATATCTATTGAAGAGGGTGATTTTCCATGGCTATGGTAGTTTGGAAGGTAACCCTTGACCCTTGGAATACTTGTAATCAGCCAAAGGAACTGATCTGATTTGTTTTTGGTGATTGATTCCGCCGTGTCCAGATGCCGGGTATGCCCAGAATGCCCAGAATGCCCAGACTATGTGAGCAATCATTGTTTGTAAGACCATGTATAATGGGTACCCAAACATTGACTATGTATCCCAATTGATTGTGATCGGTGAGAAATGGGTACCCAAGTTCAATGGATCGCATGGGCGGAGATGACCAATCTGAAACAACAGGATCTTCTACCCTTCTGGTGAAGAGTTTTCGACCACACGTATCTGGTTGGTGGTTTGGAACATGTTTTATTTTTCCATTCAGTTGGGAATAATAATCCTAACTGACGAGCTCATATTTTTCAGAGGGGTAGGTCAACCACCAACCAGATTATTATTGACCATCATCAACCATCACCAACCAGTAATCATTGATAAACCATATTATTCAAGATCATCAACCATATAATAACCAATAATATTAACCGTATATTAACAGTATATTAACCAACATTAACCATCATTAAGTTGGTTGGTTTCAAACATTTAAGTTGTCATCTTCCATCTCACCTGGGATCCCAAATGACTAATCCGACTGGCTGGGACTGGCTGGCTGCATTGATCGTTACAGGACTTTCCGGTCAGATGCTGGTGGCCATTTTTTCAATGGATTGGTTTAAGGGAAAATTTACAGGAAAGCCCCATATTTAATGGGAAAATCTATGGTTTCCTGTAGATTTTCCCTTAAACCAATCCATTGATTCCAGGTTGATGAGGATTTTGATATCGGATGGTGGTTTGGAACATGAATTTTATTTTCCATATAATATGAATGGATAATCCTTCTCATTGACGAACTCATATAATATATGTTTCAAGATGGTTTTTTAACCACCAACCAGCTTATATCGGATGATCCCCAACGAAACCAGATACACGAAAACGGTGTCATCAAACGTGCAAAATCCCTTACAAAGATGGAGCTTTCGTTCGCTGGGACAATCAGTAAATGTGGGATTTTCCAGGCATGGAGCTGATGACACAAAGGAGGATAGTGCGATTTTCAGGTCAACTTGGGGTGACCAAGGCTTGCCCCAGTTAGGAAACTGGAGCCTTCCACTGAAGAAATCCCAAGAAAATACCCTCTGGTAATTTAACATAGCTATTGAAAATGGCCATTTATAGTGAGTTTTCCCATTAAACATGGTGATTTTCCATAGTTATGTTAGTTTACCAGAGGGTAAACATCACAAGTGTGGTATGGCACTGAGTCTGTTCGCGCCTGGGGATCTCAGGCTGTCAAAATCCCCCCTGTCTGACCATGCTAAAGCACCATGTTTGGATGGTTCCCATCCCACGTTTTGGCGTTGTCAAGGCAGAGACGATAAGGTCGAGAACCTGTTTTCGGAGGCTTTGGAAAAGAAGTCCGACGCAGGACATTGTCGAAAGCTGGGAAAGCTTTTTTTTTAGGGAAGAACAACACAGGTATATATAACCAATGGTAATGTGGTGTATATATATAAAAACCCAATAAACCCAATGGTAATGTGGTATATATATATATATAACCAATGGTAATTCCTTTACCCAATGGTGTAATTACCAATGGGTTTTATATACCAAAGGAATTCACCAATGCGGTAAACCCAATGGTATATATAAACCTACCATAACTCGGGATGGTGTATACAACCCATTTATGGTGTATACAACCCGTTTATTATTGGGTTTACCACATTATAGATGATGGCCCATTTATGGATGATAAACCTATTAAAGAAGACTGTTCAATTACCAGAGGGTTGCAAAGAACAAATCTGAATTAAACAAACCAGAACGGGGGATGTGAGCAAGTTGGGAATAGGACGCATGTCGTTTGGCTATGGTTTCATTACAAAACATGACATTGATGTCTGGTCCTTTTCCTGGTTTGACTCTTGATCCTCATTCTTTGGATCCATATTTGGGTACATTGAGTATCTACACCACAGCCATGCTTGAGACGTTCATGGCACCATTTTTCGCGATAAATGGGAAGATACTGTATGTTGTATATACCGATTGATATGATACCGGCTGATTGTTTCTGCAAGGTCTGTGGCAGGGTCGCTGGTCACATTCCGCCAAAGATTTGGTGTCTTTACCCTCTGGCGATTTCACGAGAAAATGGCCCATGGATGGTTCGATGATAAACATCATGATGACCCCAGCGCTGGCAAAGTTGTGATTTTCCAGTTCGCTAATCGTTTGATGACCAGAAGGTATACCCTCTGGTAAACTAACATAGCTATTGAAAATCACCATTTATAGTGGATTTTCCCATTAAAAATAGTGATTTTCCATAGCTATGTTAGTTCACCAGAGGGTATAACCAACACCAACATCCGCAGTTGTGCTCGGCTGCGAGGACCTGAGCTTTGCTTGGCCCTGCTGCTGTGTTGTCAACAGCTTGGCGTCTCAGATGGTATGCGATTCAGCGACCTGTAGCGCCATGGTGACACCACTAAATCTACCAGCTGGTGTGTTCCCATCATAGGGAAATGATGATAGATTAGATTATGATAGTATTATGATACCTTCCACTATGCGTTATGATATATTATTACAAACATCCCATAGTGGATTATGATAGAATAATGTTGGATGTTAATATCCATAGTGATAATCCCATATACCATTATATCCATATACCATTATACATAGTGTTAATATCCCATATACCATTATGATTATGATAGAAAAAAGTGATAATCCCAATAGGTCTTGGATAAGATCACTGATCAACCAACAGGGGTTTGTTTGTTTCACGCAAAAAAAAAGCTGGTGGTTGAAACCATGAATCAGTTTCATACCGGAATGTCGGTTTGAATGTACATATATATATAAGTAAATTATACTATATATATACAATTACTTAATTATATATATATAATATGATTATAGAATGTGTGTATATATATATATGTTTTCATGACTTTTTCATTGCTATCACAAATAAGTTAAGTGGCTTGAAATTACAAACTTTATGGATCTGTCTGAACATTTTAGGTACCCATTCCATCCACAGATCCCAAGGGTCCCAAAGTTATCCAAATTTTTCCAGGGATCCCTAGGCCCTGAGAGGACCCAGATGAATAGATTTAGAAAAATTCTACCAGGGCTGAGGATTTTTCAGTATATGTTGATATATCATGTCAATATGATTGGGGGAAGGGTTGCAACATCACAAGCTTAGAGCCTTGGAGCATCTTTTTTTGGTCAGTTTCTAAGCATGTTGAGCAGAATTATAACCATCTCACACTCTCCGGTAATTTATACGACATAGCTATGGAACATGTCCTGTTTATATTAGTTTTGCCTATAAAAAATGTGATTTTCCATAGCTATCCCCTCCACATACGGAGTGTTTCAGGGTGAGAACCTCCACCAGCTGAGGACCAGAAACTTTGCACTGGTGCCGGACTCAGGGGGTAAGAAAAAAACAAACAGAGTATAGGGGTTTAAGCAGCTCAAGTGGGGATATAGTGGAATATGCCTTGTAATAGAACCAAATGATGATGATGATGATGATGATGATGATGGTTGATGGTTGATGTTTTCAATTTAATGTTTTTTGAATGCTCGACCATCGACAGGGTTTGATTAACCCCCAAGGTCGAGCATATTCTTCAGCGGGTTGAACCCAGCGACCCGTTGAAGACTTGTCATTATATCATGGATTGATTTGCAAACAAGGACATTTTGAGGGGTTGCAATGTGACAATTTGTTTGCACAAAGTGACCGTAGGGTACCTTTTTAAGTATCAGATTTACATCAAGGTAATAGATGGCCATCTCTGGGTTGAAGCGGTTCGCAGCGGGGGTATCCCCATTTTCAGACACCCCAATTGCGTCCCGGCTCGGTCACTTTTTTGTTGGCTCGGTCCACTTTGGACCTGGCATAGGCGGAGAGCGCCTACAAACACTTCTCCAAACAGATGTCGTTCTGGCCTTGGGGTCCTCTGAGGTTAGGCTGCGTGGATGTTGCCATTGGGAAATGGCCATTCGGCTGAGCCGGCTGGTTACATGAATATATCCTCTGGTAAACATACAAAAAGCTATTGAAAATGGTGATTTGTAGATATTTCTAGTGGATTTTCTCATTAAAAATGGTGATTTTCAATAGCTATGTTAGTTTACCAGAGGGTACATGAATCATATGCCGGAAATCATTGGGCCAATGGCTCACCAAAATTTTTGCCAGTTTTGAGGTCCCCTTCAAACCCTGCCCTGCGTCTGGACACCCCTTAGGTTGTCCGTGCTTGCGGCCTTTATTCGCTTTCATTCCGAGGTGCTTTCGGAAGGGCCGGCCGAAGGAGATTCCACGGTTTTGTTCACCAAACCATCCCATCATGCTTTGACTGCGGCAATGTCCCTTTTAGACGTTATCACCAATTTTTAGATAGGAGAAACAGAAAGTCCTGAAGATGGCATCCTTCCCATGCCAAGAAGCAGACGCACATCAATCATGCTCAATCCATGGCAGTCCATGGCACGTGATTTTTCCATCCATTACTTCTCAAGGGATCAACACTAGCAGCAGCCTTTCGAATCCTAAGAGCGTGACTATGTCCATTCTCCACCATCATGGGCAGTTGATATTTGCGGGCACATTGACCCTTCCTCCATATTTCGCCGGAAAAAAACCATGGGTTTCTTGTAGACTTTTCTTAAACCGATCAAATGAGGAAGAACATCCCCCATTTTTGCTACTTAGCTCATCTATGTGAGTCTTAACTCCCTGTTGCCGGAAAGTTGAAATCTCCATTTCCGCACCTTAAAATTGCCAGTCTCATCTCGTTTCAGGTGGAGAACTATGAGCGCGTTTGCGACCTCTATGCAGGGCCACCCAGCTGGCCCAAAGGATTGACAGGATGGATTTTCCCCAAACGAAAGAACGACGGCAATGGAGGTTTCAATCGATTGCGGCAAAGAAGAGAAGTCTGCCATAGTTTCATCCAAGTTTTGCAGAAGTCCCACTTTTGGCTGACGTTTCATGTTGTTTTGGGACCCTACCCAATTTGAACTCCGCCATGTTTGATTCCGGAGAGTAGCAAGCGTGTTACAATTGCAGCTGTTTTCGGGGGCATGTAGGTTTTTGGATCATAGCAATACACTTAGATTTTTCACATTTTTTGGGTTGGCTTTATCAATTATACCACCAAAGTCGAAGTTTTGGCGGATCAATCAACCTCCAAGGTTTGTCCTAAAATGTGTAAACCATGGATTGGAAGACCTACATTTGTGGCAACTGTTTCATTCTCAACCATGAGATGTTGGGATGATGAGCCATAGTTTTTTTTTTTACAAACCCGTGTCGTGTTTGGCCTCAATGGGATCAAACAAGACCATCAATCGTAAAGGTATATAAATGTGGATACTCCAAAATGGATGGCTTATAAGGGAAAATCCTATTAAAATGGATGCTGTGGGGTTACCCCCGTTTCAGGACGGAAATCTCCATATGTTTAATTATACAACATACTTTAATATACAGTAGTATAACCATCCTGAAGTAGATAAAAGATGGGAATGTTCAAACGTATTTCCATTTCAGTGATGTTTTTTTCCCCATATTCTATCTACTCCAAGATGACTATATATACATGCTATTGTTGCTTATGTACCCCTTATCCTTGTCGGTATACTTGAGTCCTGGCTCTATTATATAAGTGGTTTTGCACATGGTCTGTTACTCTTCAATATCTAGCTTTCACCGATTTTTCTCCTGATCTTTGTGGATCTTATCATCATTTGGGTATGGATCAATACCTATTAATACCATTTTTAGTGGGAGAACATCCATAAATCCCAGCTATTTTGATGTGAACTACTTGGGTACTATAGGTTTTGACACACTGCCATTTCTATTGCTTAACCCATTATTCTTGATTCTATGCCATTGTCCCAATGCTACTAAAAATTCGTCTGAAGTCGTTGGAAACGATCCCATCCATGTTGGCTTTATCCCATGATTTCTGAATGATACCCTCTGGTAAACGTTTACAAAAAACGATGGAAAATCACCATGCTATCAATGGGAAAATCCACTATTTCTATGGTCATTTTCAATAGCGAACTGTTAAATTACCAGAGGGTATCTTGTGCTTCCTCTGTTACGATGCATACATTCCACTGGTGCGCCCCTTGAGAACCGCCGGAGAAGTGCTCAGGTGTCCCATAAATGGAGGCTTTCTAGCTGTGAAAATCATCGAAATAACTGTAGGTCAAATCCTGAATATCTCTACGCAAGTGGGTGCAGTTCCGGTGAAGCAAGTGGCTACGCTTGAGCATAAATGTCGGTGTTTCATGACAAAACAACTTATATGATTGTTGAAATTTTTGAAATCCCATAAGTATAGCTATTGTAAAGCCCCAACCCCATATCTGGTTAAAACCATGGTTAAAACCATAGAGTTGAAATCCCGGCGTAGTCCTCGGATCCCAACTGAAGGTTATTTCAATATCAGACGCAATGAAATGCGCATTTAATTCATGAAAATCCCCATGAAAAATTGAAATTATTGGTTATATGATCTATGAACCATAATGGTATACATATTAGTCATAGATCATATAACTAATATAAATCTACTTAACCATAATGGTATGAACCATAATCCAAGTCATTGAATGAGTGTAATAGCCTTACAACGCGACAAGAATGCCATCCCCTTACATCCACCATGGCTGAGAGTTGAAGCAAGCAGACTTTCCATTCATATTCCATTCCCATTGAATAAGAATACAAGGTGGTGCCCCAGTTGGGAATCGCTAAGTTGGTGGGTTTATACCTCCAATATCTATGGCCTCGGTTTATGGTAGATATCTATATCTAACTGGGGTGGCACCACCTTGTAACATCCAACTCCAATAACTCCAATAGCTATGGTTTAAACATATTATCTGAATGGGACCAAGTGAATGGACTATGCTGTTCCGCATATTAAAATGGAATGTGAATATGAATGGAATAATGGACTTTTCATAATAACATACCATTCGCATCCAAGATTCCATTATTAAAATCGCCTGATCCCATAGCTATAGCAGCTATACCCATGTTTCCCGTGTATATTTGCAATATTTTCCACATATTTTTGCCATATTTTCCATATTACAGTTATAACTAAGTTCTCCAGTAAATGTGAACATAGATATGTTACACCCCTTGCCATATTACAGTTATAAGTTCCAATATTCGATATGATTCCCGCTTGTATACCATTCCGTCCCAGTACATACTCCATTTTTGCGTAGTTCTATCCATTCATCCCATTTATATCCCATGTACAATCCATGCAAATCTCACTAAAATCCGATTAATCCCATAGTTCATGTGGGTAAAACAATACCATAAATAAACCACCCATGATTGGGAATGGTTCATAGCACCTATAAAAATGGTGATGGCTGGGGGATGGTAAACATGGCTTTGACCCACATGAGTAGTAACCATTATCATCCATTATAACCACTTCCCATAATCATTCAACCATTGATAATCATCCCACAGATTCATCCATTACCATGGGTGATCAATCATTAAACCAATTCATAACTATTAGATACTATGAGTTATTATCCATTTGCCCACATGATTATCCCATAGTTAGACCTAATTGACTTTTCACCCCAAATATACAGTAACCTAGGAGAAGGATGCTGCACCGCTCCGAGAGAAAGCCACAGGAGAAGGTGCGCCGTTGGCCAAAAGTGGTGACGTAGAACGAGTTGTCAGGGGGAAATTTGGGGAAGATCGTGAAAAGACATTGCAAAATCATGGGAAAACATCTGGCTATGGACCAATACCTATAGATACAATTTGTTAGGGGATGAACATTCATTTACCAGCAATTTTGATGTTCACTAGGTGCCAGGGTTTTGACCCATCCCCATCTGGGAACATGGGAAAATCATGGGAAAATGTAGGAATGTATAGAACATTTGACAAAACAGATAGGATCTGGTTGGTGGTTTCAAACATTTGGATGATTTTCCATTTCATATGGGATGTCATCCGAAACCCATTGACGAAGTCCATCATATTTTTCAAGATGGTTTTTAAACCACCAAGCAGTAATCATTGATAAACCATATTATTCAAGATCATTAACCATATAATAACCATTAATATTAACCATATATTAACCAGTTAAAACCACCAACCAGTGGACTATTCATGGGAAAAAAACATCTGGAAACATGACCTAAACCGACCAAGATGCCGCGGCCTGAAATTTCAGGTCGCAGCATCTTAGACTCACGCATGGAGCAGGGAACCTCAGACTATTTTGTGTTGAATTTCTTGCCGGTGATAGTGGGGATATAGTGGGGATATAGTGGAAGAAGGTGGGATCTAGTGGGGATCCAGTATGATATAGTGGGATAGGAAGGAGATATAGTTGTTCTTTTTTTGGAAATATGAGATTATGAGAGGGATATTATACTGTAACTGATTGGTGGTTTGGAACATTTATTATTTTTCCATATATTGGGAATAGTCATCCCAACTGACTAATATTTTTCAGAGGGGTTGAAACCACCAACCAGGTAACCAACAATGTGTTTTATTTGGTGCATCGAAAACCGAGCTCCCCAGACGGTTTGCTAAGCAAACCGCAGGCGCTGTGTGATGAACGCTGCCCTGAAGTGCGGACGCAGCACATTGGCCTTGCCCGACACGTGTTTGCGGCGAACTGGGAGGGGTCAATATGTTGGGAAGTTTAACATGGGAATACCAGATACCCTCCTAATAATGGAGATTTATGATGATTTATGGGGATTTATTGGGATTTATAGGGATTTATAGGGGATATAATGGATAATACCCTCTGGTAATTTAACGTAGCTATTGAAAATGGCCATAGAAATAGTGAGTTTTCCTATGAAAAATGGTGATTTTCCATCGTTTTTTGTAAGTTTACCAGAGGGTACTCCCCAAAATCCAGAACTGGGAAGCCCATGACTTGGGGATGCCCCACTTTTTCGAGGAAACGTCCAGCAGATGTGCCATTGGACATGGGTGATTTTCCCATCAAAGGATGGTCATAGCGAATGAAAAAACACCATGGTTTTGACCATGTGACACATAGGAAAATCCCCCCCATAAAATATCCCCGGGGATATTTTATGGGAATAAATATATAATACTGTATATATATATAATATATATATATATGATATCTGGGTCAGTAGATGTGGGTAAACTATAACGACTTCACTGCGAATTTACTATGATGCTTTGGATGGGGACATCATCCCAAATTGGTGAAATTCACTAAGATACATAGCGTACCAATGAACCCCCCAATGGATCAGAAAGGTGCGAAGGTAAGGCGCATCTAGAAGATCCAGGAAAGGCCTGGTGGGTTCAAACCTCTCCCCATGTGGGTGATGAACATCCATACGGTATATAATCATCCGGAAGTAGATAGATAGAATATGGATGAATATGGGGATTTTCGAAGAGATTCCCATTTAAGTGAAGATTAACTTCCATTTCCATATTCTATCTGCTCCAGGACGACTATATGTTTTTAGTGATTGAAGTCATTTAAAGATGAACACAACCATGTTGTACCTGCAAAGCCATGGCTTTGGACAATGATTAACATACGCATGGCGTGTGGCTTCCGTTGATATGTCGCATTGAAAACCGCATCCTTGAGGTTCGCATTGGGATGATGAATACCCCGTGGGTTGTTGTTGTTTCACAGTCAGGCAGTTTGAACCATAGCCACAATGATTCATGGTGACATTGATGAAATCGGAGACGCTTGTTTAGTCTTAAATGATCATGGTTTCAGCCAACTCCTAACCAGGCAGTTTCCTGTGGGTAAAACAATGTCATAAACCAGCTATGACTGGGAATGGTAAACATCCCACCTATAAAAACGGTGATGACTGGGGGATGACACCAACCCCCGACTTCGCTTCTCCCCCAGCATTTCTTCAGGCTGAGCACATGCCACACATGCCACATGGGCGAGATGCAGAGTATATCCACAGCTTTGACGTCAGGGAAACATAAGAACATATAATATATATAATTATGTAAAATATACCATGTCCTTCACTTTCTAGAAATAACGTTTTCATTTTGATTAGATTCTTATGACATGTAACTTACATTAACTGTTCACTCACCATTCCGACTTCTAGAACTAGCTCCCCAAACATCTCACCATCGACGCCATGGCCGTATATGATGTGATCCTCTTCGGTGCCACTGGCTTCACCGGTGGCTTGATGTTGAAGTACCTGGCCTCCAAAACCAGCGTGAAATATGCCATCTGTGGCCGCAACAGGGGCAAGATGGAGCAAGCCGTGGATGCTGGGATCGAAGGGCCTGAAGGGCCAGGGGTGGTAGACGGAGGATATTTATCCTGGAGGTTTCAACTTGGAATCATCCTAGGTTTCCTGGTTTCTTCCTTTTTTGGGGCAGAAAATGCTATGATTTGAGATCATTTTAGTGTTTAAATCGTGTCACTGTCCCACAATTATCCCATTCTTCCATGTTTCTTCCATGTATCGCTAATGGTTTCCCATATTATCCCATTAATTCTTGGGTACGTTATGGATTGAAACTGTAAACCCCCATGGTTTTTTTCATACAAAAACCGACCAATCTTGTGGGTCCATTGGTGCTGGTGTCGATAAACACATGTGTGTATGCGTCATCATATATGCTTCTATCCATGATTTATAATATTATAAGATCTTATAAGTATGCAGAATTATATATAAGTATATATATATAAATATATATATATATATATATTATATACAAATTATGTATATATGTCATATTCTGTATATACTTGTATAGACATATAACATATACATGTATAGATCTAGATGATCTTCCTTTCATGCTTTTGGTAAGGCAGAGCTCTCCCCCAAGCCGGAGATTCTGGTGTTGGATGTGGTGAGCGCTTCATTGACAGAGGTGAAAGAGGTGGTCAAGCAGACCAAGTGCGCGTCTTGACGGCAAGTCTTCAGTGAAATCTTAGCCTCTGGTAAATTAACAGTTCGAACCTGAAAATCACCCATGTTTAGTGGTAAAAGTAACATAGACCCTGAACATAAAGAAGACATTTTTAGTGGAAACTAATATGAACCAACCCCTATGTCATGTTAATTTACTAGAGGCTATCCAACACAAAAGGAATATAATGGAGTAAAGGAATATAATGGAGTATACAAATGGATATATGGATATATGATATGTGTATATATATATATGATATACAATAAAAACATACAGGGAACTATAGAACATATTTACAATGAGGTGTGCAAATGGGGTATTTACGGTGAAACATGCAATAACGTGACTTTAATCGATGCAATTGGAGTATCAAACGGGGCCACAATGGGCATCAAATGGTATGTAGATATATCATGTATATATATATATATAGAACACTAATATAGAAGAACATGATAGAAAAATGGCATCTATAGATAGAACCCCCCACTAATTGTAATATATCAAATGTAGATATGTAGAAGAAAAACATAGCAACACTAATTATGGGATTTGCGTGTGACTCAAAATGGGATTAATACTATCTTAGATATTGAAAAGCCCATGGTTTCCCGTTCAGAACATGAACCAAAAAAAAGGGTGGATTTTCCACATCTATGCTTGTTTACACAAGGGTACCCCAAAAACGCATTTTTATGGATACACTTGGAATGTGATGGCTGTGATGGGGACATACCAGGGGTATTATGGGGCTTTTTGTCAAACCAGCACTATGGGATTTGGGTGTCTGAAAATGCGGTATACCCCCAGTTTTGGCAATTTGATTAGATACCCTCTGGTAATTTAACATAACTATGGAAAATCACCATTTATAGTGAGTTTTCCCATGAAAAATGGTGATTTTTCCATAGTTATGTTAAATTTGATTAGAGACTATATCAACAATATTTTGACTCAACCAATGAATTTATGTCTTAGAATTGTTTTTTTTCCGGGAAAAAAAATCCAGAAAACCTCAAACTGTTTGGGCAAGATGCAGGGCTTCCTTTTTAGATTTTCCATCACCAATCCATTGAAATTGCAAATATCTCCCAGCTGATGGATACATAGTGGTGCCCCATAGATAGCTAAGTTGGTTTATAACTACAATAAGTGGGACTTATGGTAGATATATCTATAGTTGATGGGGGTTATAAACTAACTTATAACTGGGGGGTACCACATTGTAGGGGTCATTTCACCCTGGCAAATCAGGCTTTCCATAGTGGGGATACTCCAAGCTCGCTGGATGGTTTATTTCATGGAGAATCCCATTCTTTAATGGATGATTTGTGGGTTTTGTTGGACACCTCCAAATACAGTTTGTATATATATATATATAAATACGTATATTGGACATTGATATCGCAAATATATGATTTATATAGTATATAGTATATAATATATAATCGTATATAGTATATAGTATATAGTATATAGTATATAATATATAATAGTATATAGTATAAAGTATATAGTATATAATAGTATATAGTATATAGTATAATAGTATAATAGTATATAGTACATAGTACAAAGTATATAGTATATAGTATATAGTATATAGTATATAGTATACAGTATATAGTATATAGTATATAATAATATATAGTATATAATAGTATATAGTATATAGTAAATAATAGTATATAGTATATAGTATATAATAGTATATAATAGTATATAATAGTACATAATAGTATATAATAGTATATAATAGTATATAATAGTATATAATAGTATATAATAGTATATAATAGTATATAATAGTATATAATAGTATATAATAGTATATAATAGTATATAATATTATATAATAGTATATAATAGTATATAATAGTATATAATAGTATATAATATTATATAATAGTATATAATAGTATATAATAGTATATAATAGTATATAATAGTATATAATAGTATAATAGTATATAATAGTATGTAATAGTATATAATAGTATATAATAGTATATAATAGTATATAATAGTATATAATAGTATATAATAGTATATAATAGTATATAATAGTATATAATAGTATATAATAGTATGTAATAATAGTATATAATAGTATATAATAGTATATAATAGTATGTAATAGTATATAATAGTATATAATAGTATATAATAGTATATAATAGTATATAATAGTATATAATAGTATATAATAGTATATAATAGTATATAATAGTATATAATAGTATATACTAGTATATAATAGTATATACTAGTATATAATAGTATATACTAGTATATACTAGTATATATAGCATAGTACTAGTATATATAGTAGTATATAATAGTATATAATAGTATATAATAGTATATAATAGTATATAATAGTAAATAATAGTATATAATAGTATAAATAGTTAGTATATCATAGTAGTATATAATAGTATATAATAGTATATAATAGTATATAATAGTATATAATAGTATATAATAGTATATAATAGTATATAATAGTATATAATAGTATATAATAGTATATAATAGTATATAATAGTATATAATAGTATATAATAGTATATAATAGTATATAGTATATAATAGTATATAATAGTACATAATAGTATATAATAGTATATAATAGTATATAATAGTATATAATAGTATATAATAGTATATAATAGTATATAATAGTAAATAATAGTATATAATAGTATATAATAGTATATAATAGTATATAATAGTATATAATAGTATATAATAGTATATAATAGTATATAATAGTATATAATAGTATATAATAGTATATAATAGTATATAATAGTATATAATAGTATATAATAGTATATAATAGTATGTAATAGCATATAATGGTATATAATAGCATATAATAGTATGTAATATTATATAATAGTATATAATAGTGTATAATAGTATATAATAGTATATAATAGTATATAATAGTATATAATAGTATATAATAGTATATAATAGTATATAATAGTATATAATAGTATATAGTAGTATATAATAGTATTTAATAGTATATAATAGTATATAATAGTATATAATAGTATATAATAGTATATAATAGTATATAATAGTATATAATAGTATATAATAGTATATAATAGTATATAGTATAACGTGTGGACGTGCGGACGTGTGGACGTGTGGACGTGTGAGCCGCGAGGTGTGCACCAGCGTTGGACCTTTTCAGGAATACGGCGAAGCTCTGGTGCAGGCCGCGCGGCCGCGTGTGTTTTTTTTCGTGGTTGAGAACTCAGTTGTGCAAGACTTGAATCGTGGTAAAACCAACAACACAAGGCCATGGTTTTGTTGAAGGTTTAGGCTCAACTAAACATAGCGAACTGGAAACTCACCATTCATAATTGCAAATTCAACTATAAATGGGCAATTGTCCATAGCTATGTTAAAATACCGAAGGTTTATTTAAAAAAAACTCAAGGGGTCGCATAAAATGTGATTTCTTGGGTTTTGCCACACCGGAAATTCTCTTTTACTTGATCGTTTTTTTACTCGGAAAATCACGGATAGATGGGAACATTCCACTGATTTAACTGAGTGTTGAGAAGGGACTGCTTGAGTGACCGCTGTCCACATCCTCAAGCTTCAAATGCAGCCCCTGCTTGTAGTTGCCCTTACGTGGTTCCTTACATTGTGGGATCGCCATAGCCCCCCTGATTTTGAGATCTCCAAGGTTCAGTGCAATTGCAGTTGTGAAGTGAAATCAGTCAGCTGTGAGGTGAACACTTGGGGTTCAGAGCTGTTGAAAGTGGCATTGATCTTTTGCTTTGGAATAATCGTTGGACTAGGTCGTATATCTCTGTCTATCCTCTATTCCATTATCGCTGTCATCAGTGGCTTTTGCACATCTCTGGGTGCCACATCCACGCAGACTTTGCCAGTGACATTTGCGAGATCCAGCGACGCTCTTGGAGGTCCAGCAACCAGGGTTGATCCTGTGGAGGCCCCCATTGAAGGCAGCAACCATCGTAGGGCTCAGGAGCAGTTGGCTTTGTTGAGACAGAGGCGTGCATCCCTCACAACCCAGCCTTAAGTTCTACGAGGTCTGGATTGGTACTGGCCTGATAGATGGCTCTTGCTAACGGAACAAGGGTGTTTGTAGCCTATGACTTGCCTGGAGCTCCTCTTTACCATGAGCGGAGAGTGATGGCTTCTTGCGCATGCCAAAGAGGATGGCATGTGGTTTTGACGCCAGATCTGGATCTGTATGAAGAGCAGTTCAGCTTGGAGAATACGGACGTCAGTGCTTTCCACATTGCCCCTCCTGGTGATGGCACTTTTCCCTATGGCTTGGGTGCCCACAACACTTACCAGTTTCGTGGGGTCCCAGACCCACAGCTGATGGCCCAGCTTGAGTTGGACGCCCGGCATGCAGCCGCTGCTTTCCAGTACCCACCTGGTGCGGGCGCTGGTCTGCCGCCAGTTGCTGCTGCGCTTCCCGCTCGACTAGATCCCCCTGCCGCTCCTGATGGTCGGTGGGTTCGGATTGAATCAGTTGGGGTGGACCTGCGGGGAAGCATCGTTGAACTGGATGGGACTGAGCTTCTCAGAGGCGAGGTGGGACTAAAGCAGAAAGACGGCGCCTGGTTTGCCATCCGGAAGATGCCTGAGGATTGCATTTCTGGCTACAAGGGCTCTGAGGCGGCTGGCGATGCCCGTCTTCTTGGGATCAAGTTCCAAGGTATCCAGCGACAGGAGAGGACATGGAGGGATGTCAGCCAGGAGGTGGTGGAGGAAGAGTTCAAAGACTGGGGTGTTCCTGGCCCGAGAACGGCCTCTTGGTGCGTGCGTTTCCTCAACAGGCGCAACGGTGGCCCAATGGATCATCACAGGTGGTGGATGAACAACCACAACCTGAGATCAGATTCTTGGGGCGCCACCGAACATGAGACCCTATGCAAGGTGATTGATAAGCTGGCTCGCTTTGATGGCCTTGACCTTTCGAATCTTGCTGGAGCTGAGGTCACCTTCAGGAGATTGCAGCTGATCGAGTACTTTTACTCCGAGCGCGGGCCTGGCAGTGGAAAAGGCTCCAAAGGTGGCAAAGATTCAAAGAAAGAGGACGACCCCAACTACAAGTTTGAAAGCTCCATCTTCTCCGGTATAGCCACAGAGAGTTCGGCGACGTGATGGTCGCGCCGGAGCTCATGAGCTATGTCGCAAAAGAGGTGGAGTCTGAAGCAGCCGTGATGAAGCAAATCAGGAAAGCCCGTGAGGAACGGGCAGCTGCTAAGTGAAGACGGTTTTTTGTTTGCTGAGGCGCAATGGACACCTCAGCTAGATGCCGGCCCCAGGCCTCAGTGGCCCAGGTTGCCAGAGAATTTTTCCCTTTGCCTCCTGCCTCTTCTGTGATTGATGGAAGTGCTGGAAACAAAAAGACTGCTGGTTCATCCCGCTCTTCCAAGAGAAAGGTTGCGGTTCGTGATCACCTTCTGGAATGGGCGGATGGAGCAATCAGTGCATTGAACTCCCTCTATCGAGGCAATGAATTCGTGGCAGACGTCGATTGTGCTGGGAAGATGGCCTCACTGGCCCAGAAGTGCTCAGTGCAGCGAATTTTTGATTTGGTGAAGTCTATGGGGAAGCCTCCTCAAGACATCACTGGCCAGGGAGCTCTTCGCGAGCTCCGGGCAAAACTAGGGTATGATGGTGAACCCACCACCCTGGCGCGACTGCAAGAGGATCTCGTGAGTTTGCCTGCTGACGGTTCCCAGCCTGCCCCCTTGGAGAATATCCTTGGGGGCGGTGCCCATTTTCCATGCAGTTTGCTTGAGTCGAAGGTGTTGCCGCCTGGGGCAGTGAAAGAGCTGAAAGCTCAATGCTCTTTGAAATCGCCGTATTTTGATCCGCACCTTAAATATAGCCGTAGGGCCTATGCGTCTTTTGTCAGGAGGTTGCATAACTCTGGGGTAGTAGAATATAGGAGGTCCTGTAGAGAGCAGTGTGGCCTTTTTTGTGTGTGGAAGAAATCAGGTCGTCAGAGACTAGTGGTTGACGCCCGTCTTACAAACCTGTGGTTTGCCAAGCCAGAGGATGTATCTCTGGCCACCGGCGCCTCTTTTGGGGCCATCGAAGTCGATGGACATGGTCCCATCCAGTTGGCGGGGGTGGATATAGCCGATGCCTTTTACAACATCGAGCTTCCTGCTTCACTTCGTGATCTTTTTGGGCTTCGGCCGCTGAAGGCCGTGGAAGTTGGAATAAGCAGTTGTGAGGGTATCCCCATTGGTTCTGGTGATCAAATTTTTCCGGTTTTCAAAGCTGTGCCCATGGGGTGGACGCATGCATTATGGTTGTGTCAGTATCTCCATGACAAGGTGGTCGATTCTATTTCAGGTCTTGGTGAAGCTAATCGTTTTGTTGATGGTAGGCCCCCCCCCTGATTTGCACCCGCTGATCCACACTGAATATGTTGATAACTTCGTTGCGTTGTCACAACAAGTTGGAGTGGCGGAGCAAGCAGCACGGGAGGTGTCTAGCCATCTGCAGAAGCGGGGGCTTCCTGTCCATGAGGTGGAGGCGGGCAATGGAGGCGAGACCCTGGGTTGGAAGTTCCTGGAGGATGCACCCGTCGTCGCAGTCACCCCTAGAAGACTATGGAAACTTAGATTGGCCACTTTGGAGCTCTTGAAGGTAAACCATGCAAGCGGACATCTTATCGAGGTTATTTTGGGACATTACACTTTTGTTGGACTCCTTTGCCGTGAATTTCTAAGCGTATTCCAAGCCTGCTATGCCTTCTGCCGAAAACACTATCACACTGATGTTCCTCTTTGGCCTCAGGTGCGCAGAGAGCTGGTGTGGGCCTGCAACTTGCTCCCACTGGTGAGGCGCGATCTCTCAGCGGGTTGGTCAGAGCGGGTCTATGCCACAGATGCTTCTCATTGGGGCCGGGGGGTAGCAGTCGTCACAAAGCCCAAGCATGAAGTCAGACAAGTTGGTAGGATCAATGACCGTTGGAAGTTCAACCGTAATGAAGAGAACCTAGTCAAGGAGGTGGAAGATGCCACTCAGCAACTTCCCGACGCCTTCTCACTGGAGGTGCTGCCCCCTGTGTTGCCGCAGCTGGCGCATGATGCTGCTAGACACAAGGAGGCGAGAGGGATGGATGGCAACTACGTGCCGTTGCAGTTTTTGGAAGGGGATTGGAAGCAGCTGTCGAACGGTCCATGGGAACGCATGGAGAGTATACCTGTTTTGGAGGGTAGGGCTATTGTTTGGGTGCTACAACATCTTGCGCGAAGCTCGAAACAGCATTCTTTCAAACATTTGATCCTCACTGATAGCATGTCGTGTACGTTGGCTATTACTAAGGGTCGTAGCTCCACTGGTTCCATGAATCGCATTTGTCGTCAAGTTGCTGCTATTCTTCTTTCAACTGGTATGAGGATTGGTTGTCGTTGGGTGCCATCAGAACTTAATCCTGCTGACAGACCTTCACGTGGAATGCCATGGCAGTATTTTGATGCTCGAGCAACGGCCAAAACGTGGTGCGGCCATGCTGCCACGTCAAAGCCAGTCAGAACCCAAGGCTGGCGCCATGAAGCGTTTGAACAAGTCCGAGATGAGCTCGGGCTCGCAGAGAGCGCTTCTGGTGGGGCAACAGTTGTTAGAGCACAAAGTCAAAAAGACGCATCTGAAGCAGAATCAGAAGCAGCAGAGGGCCTTGTACCGACAGGAGATGTACCATGGCCATGCAGTCAACATGAACCCAGAAATGGGCCCGACTTTCCTGGAGAGGATGTCAGTGAGTGCAGCCAGGGAGGAGTCATACAAGCAGGCGTGGGCCCGTTTGGAGACAGCTCTTCCTTACTGCAATCTTCACCGCATCTCCTTGCCAGAGTTGGATATGAAGGTCACTGCACACATCAACAACATGTTCTCGGAGGGGCACACACTGGCGGATGTCCACACTCTGTTGGCAGCTGTGAAGTTCATGAGGCCAGATGTGAAGAAGGTCCAAGATTTGACCCGTTCTTCCAAAGCAGCAAGGGGCTTCAAGAAATTGGCGCCTCCTATGGGCCGGGTGCCCATTCCCTACCCATGCTTGGCCAAGATTGTACAATTCTTGATCAGCAAGGGAGAGTGGATGGTCGGATTTTGGATGCTTCTCACCTGGGCTGTGTGTGCGAGACCCGGCGAGACCTTGAAGCTCCTGTGGAAACACTTGATCCCTCCATCCAGGCTGCAGCCTCAGTGGATGGTGGTGTTGAGCGCGCCGGATGCATCCGGGGCCGCTCGCCCGTCAAAGGTGGGAGAAATGGACGAAAATGTGATATTGGATCAACCCTACCTGTCATGGCTGGGATCCGCCCTGTCACGCATGAGGGGAACTGCTCCGATCATGTCTCCCATCTTCACTTTTCCCATGAGCTTTGCCGCGCAGAAGTTCCACAGCGCAGTGATGGCCCTGAAGTACCAAGAAATAGGAATCACGTGCTCCTATCAGATCAGGCACGGCAGTGCCAGCACCGATCAGATGCAAAAGCTGCGCAGCCTCCACGACACCATGAAGCGAGGCCGGTGGAAATCCATCGGGTCAATACGCCGTTATGTGAACGGTGGCCGGGTCGCAGAGATTTTCGACTCCCTCACCACAGATCAGCAAGACTCCGCAATGGCTGCCGAAGAGATGATCCCAAAGATGTTGGCTCGTTTGCCATGCAAGCCCCAGACCAAAGTTGTGTCTTAGAGCTCTTCTCAGGCTCCGGACATTTCTCCAGGGCCCTTCGCAGATGTGTACCTGCTTCAGTGCATGTTTACGAGGTTGATATCAACCATGGCCCTCAATTTGATCTTACCAAGCGTAGCTTTCAGCGATTCATTTTCAAGCTGATCAAAAAAGGTAAGGTTGTGATGGTTTGGCTGGGAACTCCGTACAATTCCTGGTCACGGGCCAGACGCGGGGATGGCACAGATCCCCCACTATTGAGAAACCAACAGTATGTTTGGGGTATTCCTGGACTCTCTGAAAGTGATGCTCACAAAGTTGCAGTCGGTAATATCTTACTGAAATTCTCTGCTGCTGTTTTTCGACTTTGTCTTCGTTTGCAAATTCCTGTTGTTTTGGAGAATCCTCACACATCCATGATTTGGTATGCTTCTCCCGTTCAACATTTGCTGACACACCGCAGCGTCAACTGTGAGTTCACTGATTTTTGTCAAGAAGGATGCCCTTACAGAAAGAGAACCCGCTTCTTGTTTGCCTTCCTTGACCTCAGGCATTGCTGCCGCCACTGCCCAGCTCGACGCGGCCGCTGCAACAAGTCCGGGAAGCCACATCAACAATTGGTTGGCTGTCCAAATGGGATGTTCCTTACCAAATTGGCTGAACCCTACCCACTGTCATGGTGCCGTAGATTAGCCTCCACCATAGGGTACTCCATAGCTGCGAAAATAGCTGAACCAATTCATGAACTCTTTAATCGGTAACCCAGAGTCCTCCTTGGCATAGTTCTTTGTGAATGCCGCGTATATTTGGATGTGGCCTCGATTTAAAGGGCCATATTCATTTGTGTGGCGCGCGCATTTCACATATAGAATTGAATCTGGCCACGGGAAAAGGCGCGGATCATTCCACTGATTTAACTGAGTGTTGAGAAGGGACTGCTTGAGTGACCGCTGTCCACATCCTCAAGCTTCACCCCCCCTTTTTTTGTTCTTTGGTTTTTTCCCTTCCCGCTTGTGGATGTGGCCTCGATTTAAAGGGCCATATTCATTTGTGTGGCGCGCGCGCATTTCACGGGAAAAGGCGCGGATCAGAAATGTGTCAAAAGCTCCAATCGTCCATTGATGTCCCATTGTCATTTAATAATATGTTATAACATTTTTTCAAATCACAGTGATATGGATGTTATCATATCTTAGCTAACCATATATATATATACACAAACCATATATATATATATAAATCAGGGTGATGTTCGAATTTCCAAAATCATCGACTTGTTCGCTGGTAGGCCTGCGCGGAACTAGGGGTGGACTATACAGATACCAGCGGCGAAAGCACCTTCATGAGACGCTAAATCCACGACGACTGGGGAGTCGATGAAGGGAACATATTTTACTCTGATTGGTGGTTTAGAACATGGGTTTTATGACTTTCCATACTATATGGAATGTCATCATCCCAACTGACTTTCATTCCATCATTTTTCAGAGGGATTGAAACCACCAACATCTTTTAATCATTGATAAACCATATTATTCAAGATCATTAACCATATCATAACCAGATATTAACCATATATTAACCAGTTAAAACCATATATTAACCTCAAGCAACTCCAAGAAAATGGGGATACCAAGGGATAATTTTGCAATGGATGGGCAATGGGCTATCCTATTTTTAGACAAACCCGAGTAATACCCAGGTAGAAATGGGTGAGTTTCACACAGTATACATATGTATATACGTATATATATATACTGTATATATATATACTGTATATATATATACTGTATATATATATATATACTGTATATAAATATATATACTGTATATATATATATATATACTGTGTATATATATACACACTGTATATTTTTTGAGTACAAGACCTCAGAGTGTGGGTGAAAGTTTCCAACAAAACGACCTGGCTCTGTTCATTGGATGTGAAAATCAGGAGTGCTCTGTATTTACCCTCAACCGCATTGTTTATTATTATACATTATATAATATATAAGGTACATATAACATATATGTAACATATATATATATAACACACATATATATATATATATGTATATAATGTATAATAATATATATATATATATAATGTATAATAATATAAATAATGTATAATATAATATATATAAATATACATAATATAGTATATACAATATATATATATACACATATATATATATATATAATAGTATATATAATGTATTGTTTGTTTAGCACGGATGGAACATGGATTCATGTCAGATATCATGATACTGACAGCACTTAGGTTTGAAACCTCCAGGCAGATTTAGATAAATTTATAGGAACCCCAAACACATTTGGGTATGGGTCAAAATTAGGTACCCTCAATAATTGGATGGTTAATACTAAACTAGACTAACATCTGTGGTCCCCTAGGTCTTCCATTTTGACCCACATCCATTTCAGCAAAGTACCACTGAATTTCAGCATCGGATTCTACCAACTTCACTTTGGGGATTGCTAATATCAGCTTCTGACCCATTCCATGGTAGAACCATTCCAGTCTTTGCTGGTAAAATCCACTGTTTTTGCAAAGCCAGCTATAGGTTAAAATCCAGTGAAATCAATCAATATAGCCAGATATAGCTATAACATGATTGGGCGATTAATGATTGATGTGGCAGGTTTCTAAATCATTTCAATTTTAATCATTTCAATCAATCATTTTTTTGGCCACCCAAACCCCTCAGGACAGATGATCGAGAAGTACGACGCCGTGGCGCGCCAGAGTGGGGCACGCATTGCTGTGCATTGCGGCCAGGTGGGGATGAGGGTGGTCCAAGTGCCAGAAGAACAGCACACAGACGGGCAAAAGTTAGGCGATGTTAGGCCTGATTTCAGATGAATATAACTTCAAAATACTTGACAACGATGTAAAACTTGTGATTCTTATTGATTTTTGTTAAGTTTAGCCTGAAGTCAGATGATTTAGCGCTGAACAAGAATTGGAATAGAAACTTTAACCAACAAAGGCCTTTCAGGCAACTGAGAACAGCCACTGAAGATACTTCAACCTGTTTCAAATGGGTCGAAAGCACCAGCGGCAGGTTTTCTAATTGCAGCATCGTTTTTTGATAATCTAGACAAAATCGAGATAAATCGGGGACATTAGTCAAGCAGTATCCATATATTAAATATATATACATTACATGTATATTGTGAACTCAATCCTGGTTCCAATTATCCCATTATCCCAACATCATGAAATCATTTTGACAATATTAGAAGTACCCTTTTTGTTAAAGATCAGATCAGCTATCCTGTTCTGTATGGGTTTGTCTGAAAACAGGCTATCCCCTAAATCTTCTGCTAAATCATCATGATCCGTATTTAAATAGTTATTGGTGTTACACACCATTTTCAGACACATATATATATATATACACATTACACATATATATATATATATCATATACACATTACACACACATATGTATATATATATACATACATACATACATACATACATACATACATACATACATACATACATACATACATACATACATACATACATACATACATACATACTACATACATACATACATACATACATACATACATACATACATACATACATACATACATACATACATACATACATACATACATACATATTTATATACATACATACATACATATATATATATATACATATGTATATACATATATATATATATACATGTATATATATAATATACATAATTCATAAAAACCATATAGTTGGACTATATCCCATTGGCCCATCATATCCCCGTCCCAAAAATCTCATGAGATCCAGCAATCTCCCGAAAACTCTCCAGGACTGCGTGCCCTGGGACCTGATGGTATGGAAGTTGTGGCAGCTGAATGGTAGCGATCTGATAGGCCCGCGGAAGAGAATTGGGGTGGAGATTTATGGAGGACAACGAAGCATTTCCCAGTACAATGGTCAGTTTCCCATGAAAAAATAGCATCAAACATGCTGATTTTTCCCATAAACACACATAAACATGCTGTTTCTTTCCAGTATAAATGCATCAAACATGCTGATGTTGACAGTAACCACTTGGGATTTCAGAGGATTCGGAGGATTTCAGCTGCAAAAACTTAGCTTCGTTAGAAACAGTGAGACGAGACGATCGGAGATCAAGGGCCAGAAATCACCGCCAGATGGCTCCAAATCACTGAACATGGATAGAGAAATGGATTTAATGGATATATGAATGGATATCTTAATTTGGAGCCAGAAGGGTATATTGAATATCATTTATGAAACTACCGATACATTCATGAAAGAGTATGCATATTAGGTGATTTTAGTGGATCTACTGGCGAAAACAGTGGGGATCTAACGGGGATAATCAAGAACATGGTATATCAGTTGTTGGTTACAAATTAGAAGCCTGATTTGGTTGCAGGTGAAATCCCCAATTTGGGTGGTTCGAAATCTGTTTTGTTGATTTGCCAAGTTCAGTGGCTCCAAAAAATTGCGTAGCAACTGAGCCTTTTTCCCACCATCTCACTGTATAGATTTTTGGAATCAACCGTTAACATAACATGTTAAAACCCTAGTAACTATAGTCTGATTGGATCCATTCGTGTTGGGGGCCAGGGGTTTTTGGCAACCCCAAAAAGATCGAACGGCACAAATCATCTATTGATAGGTTACCCTTTGGTAAACATACAAAAAACTCTGGAACATCACCAACTATTTAATGGGTAAATCAACGAACTTTCAATGGCCATTTTCTATGTCGCAAACTGTTGGTCAGCTGCAGGAGTCAAACTCCTGGGCGAGATGCGAGGTGTGCCCAGTGGAGGTGCGCTGTGAAAAATGCTTCCCCTGGATGGATCCCGTAAACGTTGACAGTTCGATGTGGAAAACGTATGGGGAAACCGAGAAACCGCAGGAAAACACAACATGTCGCCCCAATTTTTGTTCCAGATCTGTGTTAGTTTGTGATACTCACATCTCCGTTTATCGTTAGATGAAACCATGAAAACCATGGTCATATCCAACGGGAGAGGAGGATCATCTCCATCTTGCTGGTTAAGAGTGGCCAAGATCCTTGAGATCTCCATGCCGGGGACTGGGGCTTTAGGATCCCAGCATCTCTGGGAGAGATTCTACAGAAGCATTTGCAAAATCTATTGGTCCATGGATCAAAACAGAAGACCTTGGGACTCACTTAAAATTACGTCATGTTTGGTTCTAATAAATCGGTCCATTCCTGGGTACCCCAATGGCTGGATCCCTGCAGTACAATCAAGGCAACCACCAGCAATCAAGGGTATGTCTCCAGTGGTTGTTTGATAATGTTTCAGATGGCTTTGAAAAAGGGGCTCCACCGTAAAGTGACCATGTCTTCCCGCCATTTTCTCTCCATTAACATAGGGGTAACTACCTCCATACAAGCGTTCTTCTTGCTTGGAGTCACATTTCGATTGGTTCAATTCCAATCTTCCAAATTGAACATGCCACACATCTCCATAAATATCCATAAATCAGGACGAAATCCCTACATTTTTGGACAGACCAAAGTGGTGAAACCTTTTTTTTTTTGCCTCGAAAGCCTCGTTTTCAACCTGGCAGGCACCTTGAGTACGGCAATGCTGAGCATGCGCACGAAGCCCAGCAAAGGACCTGGCAAACTTGGTGAACTACTGTATAGTCTTTATGGTGTCTTTATGGAGCATAAAACTATATTATACCCTCTGGTAAACTAACATAACTATGGAAAATCACAATTTTTAATGGGAAAATCAACTATAAATGGCAATTTTTAATAGCTATGTTAGTTTACCAGAGGGTAAATATATTATTATAATAACATATAGTTAATGGGCTTTATGAGCCAACTTATAAGTTAATAAGGCCCCACTTGAAGGCTGATGTTTGAAATCCAGGCATTTGCAAAACCCCATGGAGTGCTGACCCACATGGTGAGAATCCCCATACCCCGTGACTGTACAGGTTGTTTTTTCAATGGTATTTCATACTTTGGGGCCCAGGTGGCTCAATGCAGGTGGCAGACGTAAATTTAAGGGTACAGTAATGTTGTACAGTCGTGTTTTTTTTTTGACAAGACGTGTTTTCCTGTCAACTTTCCCTTCTCGCTGAATTCTTTGACCCAACCACCAGCTGACGGACCACCAAGCAGCTCGGAACATTCCGTCCATCCTGATCCTCCATGGCGTCAACAGGAACTTTGGGCTTCGACCCTCTGTACCTGGCAGATGGCAAGAAGTCGGAGTTTTTGACCCAGGTCGACCTGCCCAAAGGCACCCTGCATGGGGCCCTGGGCAGTGGCTGCGATTCACCGAAGTCATGGCGGTTTCCGAAGTCATGGTACCCCAAAATCATCCAGTCATTAGAATCATTAGACCATTTAGTCGCATTGAAAACCATGGTTTTTTGGAGATCCGAGAATTTGAGAACCCCCCATATGGGATCATACTACTTCAAGTACCCAATAGATTCAATGTATTGGGGAACACTGCTCAATTGTTGAGTGCAGAATTTTTGGAACGAGTTTTTATGTGCCAAGAAAGAAGAAAGGTTTTTATGAGATATACATGTCTGACACATACTGTAGTACAGTAACAGAAAGCATTTTTTGAGTGTCAATTTTCGGGCCCACCGCAACTGGTTCTGTGTCAAACTTCAAGAACCCAGGGCCCACACCATTTCTTATATCACGACCCAATTGTTTCCACGTGTGCTGTTTGTTCAATCTACAAATTTCAGTTGCTTCTCTACACAGTGACTTGGCACAGCCCCAAGTCATAGGTATTGTCCACTTAAGCCAGCCCAGAGGTGATACCTAGAGAGGGGAAAGAAGGAAAACTGCTGTCAAAACCCCCAAAGTTGTTGTGAATCTCAAAAATAGTGTCTTAGATCACCTTTTTTGCTAGCTTTGATTCTTAAACCAGCATTTTCAAATGTGCTTGGATTTCCATGGGATGGATGACCACAGACCCCCAATTTTTCACTCAAAACCATGCGGAGCTTTCCGAAGTCATGGGGATACCCCCTAATCATCCACGTAATTAGTCATTTCAGTATTGAAACCTATGGTTTTAAGGATCCCCCATTTGAAGAAACCCCCATATATTGAAACCTGTTCCGTTCTCTGCCATTGGCATCATCCATTTTAATGGGATTTTCCATTGTAAACCATCTATTTTTGGGGTACCCCCCAAGTATGGAAACCCCAAATAGGGAGGTAATTAGTTCTAGTATGTTATAGTAGTTGTGTGTGTATATATATATACATATCCTCCATAAACCCTAGTCATTGGAGTTCGCTAACGAACTGAGACACCACCTTGTATCCCAATAGATACATATAGATACTATCAATATATATCTATCTATATATCTATCGAATTGTCTTTCTATATAGGTTCTTTTCTAACTCCATAGATATCTCTATATATATATAAGTATACATCTGGGTTCTTTTCTAAACTCCATAGATATCTATAGATTTTCATATCTACGTCTACCGCGAACTCGAAGCTGGTCTGGCAGTTTTGGCAGGCAGCCGCTACTACGAGGAAGCGGGCCAGAAGGGTGGACCTTGGATCATGGGACCCGTGATGGCCAACGCTGTGCGACGTCGCGAGGCAATACTTAACGCACTTCACGCGTTGTTTACGTGGTGAAAAATCCTGGCCTCAACATAAGCATCAAAAAGGGGATCTAGCGGAAGAAAAGCATGAAAAATCAGGGTTCAAGCAACTACATCATGAGTTACATCCAGCAAAGTAACATGGCTATGGAAAACGGCCCGTTTATAGATATTAGAATGGTGATTTTCCATGGCTATGTTAGTTTACCAGTTTATCAGAGGGTAACCAATAACCATCAGAGGATCTGACGGATTGTACATCCATTACACTTGTAAATTGGAATGGGAGTATAATTGCTGGTTGGTGGTTTGGAACTTTTTTTTTTCATTCAGTTGGGAATGGAATAATCATCCTAACTGACTTTCACTCCATCATTTTTCAAAGGGGTGGCTCAACCACCAACCAGATTGGGTTCGTAGATGTTTCTTTTCAGCAAAAATAAAAAGAAGGCAAGCAAAGCCTATTCCATTGCTAAATAATATGGACATAGTTGGGATATGATGGGGATATCAACCGGCCATGCTGCGAATAATATGATGGGATATCAGGGTATGTTTCTGGGATAGACAACCAATAGCAAGGACGATATGGGTGTGTCTGAAAATGAGGTATAACGGTACGGTATAACTCTTTAATTGTGGTAATTCTCATGAGCAACATGATAAGCCATTCGATTTCGTGGTATATTCTATCGTATACATATGATCATACATGTAGAGCATTATCATATATGATGTCTGGCTCTCTCTCTCTCTCTCTCGCGCTCTCTCTCTCTCTCGATATCTCTAGATCTATATTGTATATAATTTAATGTATACAGTATATGGTATATAATTAATGTATTTACATTGTATATATTATATATACATACACATTTATAGAGGCATACATATACAATACATATATACATACATAATGTGGATCTGTATGTGGGCCAGCAACTGACGCACTTCAGAGCTCTTTTTTCGCACCGCAGAGTCTCAGGGCTTTGTTGTTTTGCTGGATCTCAGGTACCAATGCAGTTTTGAAGATGGTGCCGGATCTCAAATACCACGAAGCTATGCTTGAGACTTGGATCATTTTGGACCATCCTTTGGATCATCCTGTTCTGGCTGTGTCAACTTGTATCAACACGAGAAAAAAAAGCAGTTTGGAATCAGAGCCAAGAAGGAACGTAGCCGTAGCGTAAGCCTCCAAATTCTTGAGGTCACATCCCAGCCGAATGGCAACCACTAGGGATGCTTCACACATTTCGCTTGACTCTCCATACTCCACGATTTTACACTTCCCGCCACACTCCTCAGTCTACGGTAGGATATCCCGGGGAAAATTTACAGGACGCAAAAGAAAGTCTACGAAGTTGTGAAACACAACTACCCTCTGGTAATTTAACATAGCTATTGAAAATGGGCATAGAAATAGTGGATTTTCCCATTAAAAATGGTGATTTTCAATAGTTACGTTAAATTACCAGAGGGTAAGTGTCAATCAAAAACGCCATGTGCAGAACCGGCTTGGTTCGTTTTTTTTCTGTCGGAAAGTGCCACAAGGAGAGCAGCGATTTTGGATTGTCGACTCTATCCACCATGGCTATGGGCATTGCTGTCCCTTGGAAGTATCGAATCAACGAATCCGATGGACCTAAAATGGGGGTATCCTATGAACGCACATCGTTCCAACAAAAAACCACAGATCATAGTTGGTAGCTAGCACCATGTACATAGAAAGATGAGGTTATCCAGATGATATCACATAGAGGAAAGATGAGCTTATCCAGAAGATGATATCTAATGATATCTAATGATATCCAATGAACATACTGTACTTACGTAGTAGACTTGTAGTACGATTTCCGTTGCTTTCCCTCAAAGCAATGCCCAATATTACGAAACATAGATCTGTCTGAATTTGATCGCCACCAAGGTGGGCTATCTATCAAAGCATATTGCAGTTGTTTGGTCCAACCAAAGATAGATAACTGGTTGGTGGTTTGGAACATGACTGGATTATGACTTTCCATCATATTGGGAATAATGATCCCAACTGACTTTCATAGTTTTCAGGGGGGTTGAAACCACCAACCAGTAAATATAGCCCATATTTCATTGTGTTTGGTTGTCCCATCATACCGAACTTTTAGAACCATACAATGCTTGGCTTTCCACCTGGACCGTGACTTGGCTAAAAACAACTTTACACCCCACAAAACATCTATATGACTGTACCATGTCATGTTGGAAATTCCTGGTCATAGAAACACAAAGTTTATTTGTGGAACCCCCAAGTTTGGTGGTTATGAAACCATGGCCCTTGTCGACCTCTCTGTTGGATAAATCAGTTATCCAACCCAGTTTCATTGGTTAAATCCTAATTTCATCTACTCAAATTCAATTTTGGCAAGATCTCAGCTTTTTCTTGGTTAAATCATGTTTTGTTTGGTGAAACGCACAGTGGCATCGCAGTTTTCTTAGTGAAATAAACCACCTAAAATTGTCCCTGGTCAGATCCATTTTTTGGCAAAACTCCGCAATTTCCTGGCAAACTCTGGAAATCAGCTATCTAAAGTTGTTTGGTGAAACGAACTCTTGGTAAAACGATCCACAATGATCCACATTTTTGTGCTTTCAAACTCCTTTTCTGGCAAAACGATGGAGGTTTACCTGCCCTTCACGCAGAGCTTGTGGTACAAGATGGGCGTCTTGCCCGAACCCGGCAGCGGTCCGAGTGCCGAAGAGATGGAGAAAGGCTTCCTGACCCTCACGGGCTGCTTGGTGTGGGTCCAAAGGGTCAGATCTGGACATTCCATCATTATACATATACACACAATCCCATATGCTCAATGTATGGAATATTTACCTACATTTACCCAACAAATGGCCCAAATGTAGATAAATATACTATACATGGAGCATCTGGGAATATATGTCTGGTTGGTGGTTTATGGTTTGGAATATGACTGGATTATGACTTTCCATGATATTGGGAATGTCATCATCCCAACTGACTTTCATATTTTTCAGAGGGGTTGAAACCACCAACCAGATATGTTTATTTATTTGATATACAGTATACATATATATTCGTATATTATAGATATGTATCTATTTCTTGTTTCTTCTCTTTTGACCATTTGTCCATACACGTTTTCCCCTGGTATCTTTTTTTTCTTCTCACATGAGGAAGCTCCACCCGAGGATATGCGGAGACCAAGAACAAAGAGGCCAAGATGAAGGCTGTCATGAAGTTCTACACAGATCCTGGCGACACGGCTTGAGTTTTCCTGGAATCCACATAGACCTCACGAACCGTGTATCCAAATGTTCTAACCCATGAATGCGCATTCTTTTCCAACATTCGGTCTCAATACCTTTATCGTTCTTTTAAGCTGGGGAGATGCAAAAAATTGATTGATGCCCATTTCTCCTGGAGATCGGTTGTGTCAGTTCAGTGGCAGACCCAGTGATGTCCTAAGGTGGTTTTTGCATGCTTGAGATCATGGTCGCACTGCCAATCGAGGAAACGCACTCAATCCAAGAAACGTACTCAATCCAAGAATCGTACTCAATCCAAGAATCGTACTCAATCCAAGAATCGTACTCAATCCAAGAATCGTACTCAATCCAAGAAACGTACTCAATCCAAGAAACGTACTCAATCCAAGAAACGTACTTCCAAGAAACGTTCTCAATCCAGGAAACGCTCTCTCCAAGAAACGTTCTCAAGGAAACGTTCTCAATCCAAGAAACGAAATCCAGGAAACGTACTCAATCCAAGAAACGTTCTCAATCCAGGAAACGTTCTCAATCTACTCAATCCAAGAAACGTTCTCAATCCAGGAAACGTTCTCAATCCAAGAAACGTACTCAATCCAAGAAACGTTCTCAATCCAGGAAACGTACTCAATCCAAGAAACGTTCTCAATCCAGGAAACGTTCTCAATCCAGGAAACGTACTCAATCCAGGAAACGTTCTCAATCCAGGAAACGTACTCAATCCAGGAAACGTTCTCAATCCAGGAAACGTTCTCAATCCAGGAAACGTACTCAATCCAGGAAACGGTGTTTTAACTTTCGGGGAGCACAGAATGAAGTTGTAAAAAAGTAGAAAGTATGTTGGCCATAACGAATGCGAATGTGAGATTTATGAAGCTAAAACCGTAGAAGGTGTGCAAAAACGACATCGTTCTTTTTGGAACGTACTTTTTACTTTTGCAGAGTTGATGGAGGCGATCTGGAAATGGGATGGGGCTGCTGGGTGGGGAACTCAATCCAGGAAACGTACTCAATCCAAGAATCGTACTCAATCCAAGAAACGTACTCAATCCAAGAAACGCACTCAATCCAAGAAACGTACTCAATCCAAGAAACGTACTCAATCCAAGAAACGTTCTCAATCCAAGAAACGTTCTCAATCCAAGAAACGTTCTCAATCCAGGAAACGTACTCAATCCAAGAAACGTTCTCAATCCAGGAAACGTTCTCAATCCAAGAAACGTACTCAATCCAAGAAACGTTCTCAATCCAGGAAACGTACTCAATCCAAGAAACGTTCTCAATCCAGGAAACGTTCTCAATCCAGGAAACGTACTCAATCCAAGAAACGTTCTCAATCCAGGAAACGTTCTCAATCCAAGAAACGTACTCAATCCAAGAAACGTTCTCAATCCAGGAAACGTTCTCAATCCAGGAAACGTACCCTCCGAGCTATGGACAGCAAACCTGTTGGGGGTTGTGCACCTTCTAAAAGAAGGAAGGTGCAATAGAAAAGGTACAAGTTTGGAGAAAAACAGAATCAAATTGAGTTTGGGTATTGCCAGCACTGCTTGCACAAAATGTGTACCTAAAACAACCTATGATATTCCCAAAAAACATAAAGAAGGGTCAGCTTCACGAATGCAAATGTGAGAGTTAGAAATGTATGCAGCGTCTTCTTATTTTCCAAGACACATGGGGGGTGGGGGGGTAATAACGTTCCTTGGCCTTGATGTGGGAAGAACAAATCATCAAGGACGCAACTTTCATTTTCTCTCTACTTTTTGAGAATCTTATAGTACATCCCCAGTCCGTCTATGCACTGCATTCGCCCCTCTTTCTTTATGTTTTTTGGAGTTGTGGCGGCACAGCTGTTGTATGTTAAAACTTGGACCCATGGTTGACATGTCTGTCCCGACTTCTGGCCTTCATCCCCGCTTTTCTCTACTGCGTCAACAAACATCAAACTCGTGGTCAGTACATTGGAACATGTTACATATAGGTATTTACTGAATGAAACATAAGGGAAATTAAATCTGAAATAACACACGATGCTAAACCACCCTGAACATCCCTGAACACATTGATCCTTCTGACGCTCCATTTACATGAATTATCACATGATACACTTACACAAACCTACCAAACGGCTGCATGCAAACATGACACATGCCGAATTCAAGCTTGAAAGGTAAAAAAAACACGGTCCCTCGTGTACACGGCGCATTCTATAACGGCAATCTGAAAAGAAACCCTGTGAGTTGACACATTGTACGGTTGTACCATTCCTTCTCTCCAAATTCCGCCTGTCTTTTTTGGTCGGAAGGGGATGATCATTGAACTGGAACTGCCGTTCTCAACCCGTCGGATTATTTTGGACGGACAGCGGCTGTTACACTAAAAACACAGAAGGGAGTGCAGTTCCACTGAGAAAAGTGGGTTGTAGGGGTTATATCCCAAGTGATGGAGGTTAACAGCCCACATTATAGCCATTAATGGGTTATATCATGTTATATCCCAACTGATGGAGGTTAACAGCCCACAGTTATAGCATATTATAATTAGCCATGAATACTTACTGGCACCTTGTTACAGCTCACCTTTTTGTAGCTTCCCCAGGCTACAAGGACACGGCGCGCATGTGCGTGGAAGCCGCTTTGGCCCTGGTGGAGCTGCCCAAGTCTCAAAAGGCGGGTGGCGTCTACTCCCCAGCCGCGGCCTGCGGGGAGGGCCTCTTCGACAGGCTGTTGGCGACGGGAACCACCTGGGAGGTCATCGAGCTCTGAGACCGACAGATTTGAGGAAAAACAGGGGCCACTGGATGGGGCGATGGGGAGTTTTGGGGCAATTCTAGCTTCGGAAACTGTGGATTTCAGGGGATCTTTGTTTTTTTCAATATGGACGAGAAAGGATTGTGAACCAGATGTGGCGATTTGAAATATGTGAGGTGGAGGAACATTGCTGGATGGTCTCTGGAAGGTAGCCCAGTTGCGTATTTCACACCCCAAGAAACTGGATAAACTCAACTAAATACGAACCCACTCTTGTCTGATATCTCATGCCCGTATATTGGGGAACATCACTATACATTAGGGGAAATCTCTTCTTGGAAGTGCGATTCCAGTGGATATATATATATATATATAACATAAAAAACACTAGTTGAGTTGGGCACCATATCCCAACTTATGGGGGTTTGTAACATTTTATAGCCTCCGGTAATTTAACGTAGCTACCGAAAATGGCCCAGCTATAGTTGATTTACCTATTAAAAATGGTGGATCTTTCCATAGTTATGTAAACGTTTACCAGAGGGTAACCATCCTTTCCTCATTTTCGGATCCTCCACATTATTAACCCATTATTATATAATAAAATTATTAACCATTTATTAACCATTAATTATTGTGTTACCCACATTAAAATCACTACAGGTTGATTAGAAATTGTTAAATTTATTAACCATTATAATTATAAGCTTCATAACCATTATATAGCCATTATTATAACCATTAGTTTACCAGAGGGTAACCATCCTGGTTAAAGATTGTTAAACCTTTCTTTCACCTCAGCTAGTGATTCAGTTCGGCCAGGCTCAGTCCTTGCTGTCCGAAAATCCGTCACGACGGCCCAGTGGAACAGTGGGAACTATGTGGAACGCGCTGAAGGGCGCGGTTGGAGCGCAAAAACCTAGCAGAGCAACCTCCAAGTGGTCGGAAAATATGGAAAATCCATGAAGATCCCAAAGTACCCTCTGGTAATTTAACATAGCTATGGAAAATCACCATTTTCAATGGGTAAATCCACAATAAATGGCCATTTTCAATAGCTATGTTAAATTACCAGAGGGTATTTCCAGTGGAAACTCTGATTCATTTTTGTTGCAAAGTGTAGCCCAAAGCCATTGAAAAAATACGTTTCTGTGCTTTTCTTGGGCCACAAACCTGGAGGATGTGGTAGACCCAATGGCAGAAATCACAATCAGTTTCAGAGTTTGTGGTTGACAAATGCGAAGCCATTGGGTAAACAGTTAATATATGTTAATATCGGTTCATAGACTAGATGGTCAGTAGTTCAAGATGACTTACTGTTCTGGCAAACGATGGGTTAAGACGGGTACGCCCAGGATTCATCCCTCATCCCCAATGAGAAACCGGAAATGGGTGCTGGTGACATCTCCTGTTAGTTTCCCAGAGGCTATTCAGAATTCGACATATTAATTCTGCAATCCAGAGCGCCATCCCATAATAAATCACCATAGAATCACCATATAATCACCATGGAAAATCACCATGGAAAATCACCATTGGATCCATATAATCACCATTCAATCACCATTGGATCACCATGAAAAAATCACCGTTAAATGATGTTAAATGACCGTTAAATCACCGTTGGATCACCGTGAAAAATCTCCGTCAAAAACATCCCATGTGTCTTCCGCGACGGCGTAGGTCCGATGTGGCGAAGCACATCACCATGATCCGCAACTGCGCGGCCGAGCAGAACCTCGAGGGCGTCGCTAGGTTTGGAGATGAGATCCTGAATGGAGGGGTTGAAAATGGTGGATTTTGGGATTCAAAGAGGCCAAAGAAAAATATCCTGGAAAATAGGTTTTGAAGGGTTTCAAGTGGTTTTTTCGAGTTCATCAAGGGTGTTTTAAGGGATTTGACCAATTGGTTTAACTGACATAGATGGGATATCATGAGATATGAACGGAAACCTGGTATTGAAGCAAACCAAAAATGCTGTCGAAGAAACTGAGCCAGAATAGGGTTGGTGAAACCATGAAACGTTGGGTTATAATTTATAATGGATTAAATGGATCTAGTATAGGATTTCAATGGGAGATTCGCGAACACTTAGGATATTTACTGGGCACCGATGTGTCTTGTTTGGCCCCACACCCAAAAAAAGAAACAACAGAGTACCCTCTGGTAAACTAACATAGCAGAAAATCACCATTTATAATAGGTAAATCAACGGTAAATGATCATTTTCAATAGCTATTTTGACATAACCACAGGGTATGGGTTTAAGCAACCAATGTGGTTTCACCGAACATCGAACCCAAAAAAAAACCGATTCACTTTGTGATCCTTTGTGGGTTATGCTCAAACGGGATGGGATCCTCTTTAACCCCCAGAATTTCGTATGACATATGTAATGTTCACGTCAATTTGAGTCAATATCAATTTCTGCTTAGTCATTTCCTATCAGGCAAAAAAAAATGCAAAGTAGCATGTATCATTAATATCATTACACTTCAATACATATACTGATGATATGTGGCATATTTGGTGTCCGCTTAAACAGGTCCCAACGGTCCCAACCGCCGCTGGCCGGCCGTTTCGCTGGCCTCGCTGTTCGGAACTCGCTGTTCGTTGAACGAGGCCATGAACGTCTTCGAGTCGTTGAAGCAGAGCGGAGCAGAGATGAACTCCGTGGTGTACAACACGGTGCTGGACGTGGGGAACTAAGGAACGAAGGGATTGAAGCAACACCATGGGTGATTTTTACATGATTTTAACATATTTTAACATATTTTAACCATGAACATGGTGATTTTACATGATTTTTAACCATGAACATGATGGAACATGATGGAACATGATGGAAAATGATGGAACATGAGATTTAAATCCAACTGGTTGATGATGGATGATTTATCGGCATTTTTTTGGGGGGGTTTTGATCATGATAATATGGGGATCTAGGTTTTATTCATCAAAATTGGTGATGCTACATGACGACTTAATCGTGTTTTCCCCAAAGAAGTAATACTTTTTTACATTGAAATGGCATGAAATGGCTATTTTGGGGGGTGATCCCCTATTCTTTTTACCGTGACAAAGCCAGGCCTGCGTGGAGTGCTCGCAATTGGGGAAAGCGCAGTCCTGGATGGAGCAGATGAAGAAAGATGTCCGCTCACTCAGATTCCGAGAAACCTGGGGATGGTCCGGAGGGTCAGCGGCTTACTGTGGCAAGTGAGCAATGGCTGCGATCCATCCTTGATTGATGATATTGATGATATGGGGTTACACATGGTTACACTATATTCCCAATATTCAATATATCCTAGTAGATTTAGAATTATCTATGGGAACTCCTACTAATCAACCAGTATCAAGGGAGGACGTTATGGCTTTTGAAAACAGTGGCGAACGATCATCCACTTGCGATGGGTTTTTTCCACTATCGAGTTGGATGATCCTCCACGACTCCACGTGTCTCGTTGGGCGTCCCGAAACACGGCGCAGGGGATGTCTGACGTGGTGAGCTACAACACCCTGATCAAAGCCCAGCTACAGGTGGGGTGCTGTCTTTAGGGCTTTAGGGTCGGGAAATGGTGGGAAATGAAGAAAAACTGTGTAATAGATATGAATAAGATTATTCATATGGTTTCTGGGTCTGAAATGAAATCCCCAATTTTTTTGAATAAGATTTCACACCCAGAAACTATATATCGTTGACTGGGGAATTTCCTTAATTGGGACCATTTGGGACCATGCAATTGGGGTGTTTCACAGTAGGGGGATGGGATGAATTGTGGGAATTTCATAGAGTCAACTAACTAAACAAACAAATGCAAACAATAATTAGTAATTAGGTTTTTTTTTGGGGGGATTTCATTGGATTTGATGAGATTTAAAGTTATGGTGAGTGTCATGGTGGTTCCGTGGGCTAGAAGTTGATCTTTTTGCAGGGCTGGGAACCAACAAAAAACACCATCCCCCTACTAATATTAAATACGCCACATGACTGTGCCACTGTGCCCCCTAGATGATGATCCAGTACATTCTACCAGGTTTCGATTTGGGGTATTATTATAGAACCAGAGAAGGTTGGGACAATTTCTTGGAAGATATGGCTTAACCAACAAAAAACTATAGTGTATGCAGATTCAGCAAATATAGAATGGTGATATAACAATCCTGACACTGGTTGGTGGTTGCAAATACAGTGGTTATGGGATGATGATTGCCAGTAACGAGCATATTTCTTGGATGGGTTGAAACCACCAACCAGATCAAATACTCCCCATCAAGGGCCCCTTGAAATGAACAGATCCAATACGAAATCAAGGTTTTGATTTGGGGATATGTGATGTGATAGGGGGAGGGGATTACAATTACTCAGCGTAATTGGGATAGAACATGATAGAACTGTTCACAGAAACGGGGATGTAGTCTGATATATAGCGAAAGTGGGAATTGATCCTCCCAAGTACGACTTTGATCCTGAGAATGGCTCCCAGTTTTCCGTTTTAGAAGTCCGAGAAACCAGCTGTCCGCGCGGTGGGGCGAATTTGTTCGTTGGGGGGATGTTACAATGTAGAGCAACGCGCTAAAAGATAGAACTGTAAATGGTCACTACTTAAGTTACCATCTGCTTATTTAACATAGCCATGGAACATGGCACATTTATAGATGGTTTACCTATTAAAAATGGTGATTTTCCATGGCTATGTTAAATAACCAGATGGTATATTTGAATTTCTATATCTTTTTGGGGGATTGCTGTTCTACGTTTATTCTTTCGGGGAACATCCAGTGAAGCTGACCGAAAAGAACGAGGGCTTTTTCTTTACCATTGAGCCATTGAGCTCGCAACTTCCAGGATGAAGCCTTAAGCCAGTTACCCTCTGGTAAACTAACATAGCTATTGAAAATGGCCCATTTATAGTGGATTTTCCCATCAAAAATGGTGATTTTCCATAGTTTTTTGTATGTTTACCAGAGGGTACATCGGATGTTTTTTGCATGTTTATAGAACCAAGTTTTCGGGCCGATTCATGGCATCTTTGGTTGTGGTCCAAGCATGTTCAAGCCACTTTTTTCACACATGTTTGGCCGTGGGGGTCTCCAAGGCACCAACCCAAACCGCCAGTGAATCTTATTAGTTGACAACATTTTGTTTTAGGTCTAGTAAGCCCCAAAAAGATAGACATGTATGCGCACTGATTTACAGTACTCTATAGTATTAGAGTCGGAGTTTGCTTTTCGGCGTCCTTTGGGGGTTACCCTCTGGTAAACTAACATAACTATGGAAAATCACAATTTTTAATGGGAAAATCCACTATAAATGGCCATTTTCAATAGCTATGTTAGTTTACCAGAGGGTAAACTTTTTCACATGTCAGACATGTCACCAACATCTTCCAACATCCAGTGGCGAGGCTGGCAACATGAAGAAGGCCAGGGCATTGGTGGATGAAATGCGAGCGTCTTGGCGAAAGTTCCCGACGGCTGGGATGCGGCTGGGAGAAACGTTGCAATGTTGAACCGCGGCTTAGGGACGTCTAAATTCCGGAGATGTTATCATGGATGAATGTTATTATGGATGTTATCATGGATGTGACTGGATGTGGGTGTTTTCTGAGTTCTGACTCTCAAGAGTTTCTCCCTAGATTTGGTTTGATTCTTCATAAGACAGTGAAATACAGTAGCGGTCAGTAGCGTAACCGGTGTATTGTTCACCTATCGGGGTCTCCAACAAAGACAAAAAGAGTAAGTCATGAGTCATCATCAAAACCATTCAGAATCAGGACCGCCGGTCCGTCTATGTGCCACCAAATGTCTATAGCTAGATATAGCTAGATAATGCTAGATAGATATAATCAGATAGATATAAATAGATATATGCTATATAGAATCAGTATTATAAAACCATATCGTCATGGATTGCTAGATATATCTATCAGACCAGATTAGATATATGGATAGGCCGCCACCAGCGCCGAACATCCAGTCATCCACTGATTCACGGCAAAGGAAGAAAAACTTCAGCCGTCGGGGAGCTCAAGTCATGACCAGGGATGGGCCCATGATGGAAGTCGATGACGTTCTGAAAGCTCTCCACGAATGATGCAAACAGCTTCCTTCTATCCTCTGGTTATGTCAACATAGCTATTGAAAATGACCATAGAAATAGTTGATTTACCCATTGATAGCATGGTGGATCTTTCCATAGCTAATTATGTTAGTTTACCAGAGGGTATCTCTATAAAATTCTATAAACACCAATTTGTTTGGGATTTCAAAACAATTTGGTGATGCATCCAGCCCTTGAAAATGGAGGAATGATGAGGAAATGGAAGGATGCCTAAAAAAACAGGCGGTCTTCTCCAGTTATAAGGTGGCCTTTTTGGGTCCGTGGTTAAATGATACCATGTCATACCACACCTTGGTTGGGTAGATATCGGAATTTCATGAAATTTCTTGAGTTATGGCATATGGACCCCAAGATATCCTCCAATCTCTTTGCATTTCTTTTTGGACACCACGCTTTTTTTGAATGTTTTTGACGTGCATCCCTTTTGAGAGACAGCCAATCTATGACATCATGGCATCTGCCCTCGGTTACTGTAAGTGTTGAAGCCTTTAACTATGCAGATCTGATGGTAGATGAAAGTATGTTACTTGGAGGTTTCCTAAGTCATGGGGGTACCGCTTTATCGCTGGATGGTTTATTTCATGGAAACTCCGAACATAAAATGGATGTATTGAGTTTACCCCCATGGATTGGAAACCCCACAGGAAAATCACTGGGTGTAGGGATACCGAAAGAGGATTATCCTATGAATCGAAAGTGGTGAATACCCCTAGTTAGTCAGTCCCCATTCAGTGGGATTATCCATGTATTATACATGGATTATATATATATAAGCCTGGTTACTAATTACATCTAATTACTAAGTGGGAGTTTCACCAATCGGTTTACGCAGCAAATACATGCAAATACACAATTCATATCAATATCCAATTGTGGGAATGAATTAATTTATCTTACTCTCCAATTTTTATCATAATTTGTAACAAAACCAGTAGAACGTCCAACATGTGCCATCCAATTTTAGCAAGTAATGTACCATTTGAATTAAAGAACAACTAAGCCATCCAAGTGGGTTCTATCATGTTCTATCCACATCCATGTCACATCATGTCGTCAAATTTTTTTATGGCCCATTGATGTCCACTCAATGAGTTTCCGCTGACACTTAGCACAGGCCTTGTTCAGGGAGTGGCTGGAAAATCCCCGCACCAAAAAAATGGAGGCTTTTAGCTGGGTTTAAGACACATCCAACTCAATGGATCTAAATGTGTGGTTTAAGACATCCAGTATATCCTCTGGTAAACTAACATAGTTTCTGAAAATCACTAAATTTTTAATGGGAAAATCAACTTTGAATCACCATTTTTAATAGCTCTGTTAGTTTACCAGAGGGTATCAATATCATCCAACTGAACAATCCAGTTCGAGATAGTCGCAGATCATTGTAGCATATTGTACTCCGAAAAATTGCTGAGTAGCAAATCCGCTAAGGACGTTCTTGTCCTACTTGTTCCTTGAGCAACAGAGGGATTAAGCCCCTAGAGCAAACATCTGCAAACCGGCCTGTCCATGATTTTCACAGACACATTCTTTGTCTTAAGTTGATGTTGGTTCTTGCTTGTTGAAGATTCATAAGTCGTGGAAAAAGCCTGGATCAACCTTTGTTAGATACCAATGGTACCTTAATCTTTGGCTAAAATGAGTCCATTCACCAGCTAAACATATGAGATTTTTTGGCAGCTAAGATGTCACGGAACGGAGGGTTGGATCCTCCAGTGGGCACGAGGAATTGCATCACCTTCAACGAAATCGTGAACGCCACGGTCTGCAGCTCCGACAAGCGAGTGCGCTCGGAGGCACCGTTCAGCGTGCTGAACTGGGGGAAGTGTCAGTGAAATGGGACTTTGACCAGCTGTTTTTATCATCAAAATGGGAAGTAAGCAAAGAGCATGTGAATTTCATCAGCGAAAATGAGATGGCCAGGAAAAAATAGGGGGGATCGAAGCAAGCCACTTGGATTAATTTACGATATTGATATTTAAGCTACATATCTGGCTCAGAAAAGTGGAAGGAGAAAACACAATTGGTGGCTGTGTTGTCAAATAAGGCGTCAAGACAAAGCTCGGAAAAAAAATGCGTCAAACTTGGGCGACCAACAGATTTAGGATAGCAGAGTGTACTAAACGCACCAAATCAACGGTGATTTTCACCTCATTCATAAATTTTGAGCGCGTTGGTTTGTGCTTTCCGGCGCTTTAGATGTGCTGGAAAACAGTTGGCTATTCCATTCGTCCCAGTCATTCCCTCTGCATTTTTGGATGTGTTTTCTTGTAACTGGTTGCGATACTTGCAGAGCAGATCTTCATTTGGGAACCAGTTTCCTGATAGAACATATCATATAATAGGTGAAATTGGAAAAACCTGAAAAACCATGAGTGAAACATCCTACAGTATCAACATAGTACAAACGAGTCAGATTATGCCCGCATCCGTGTTGGCTCAGAAGCTTTGGACTTCGGACATGCAGCGTCCATGTAGGTCCAGGCAAACCGCCAATTAGCTGCGGGCTCCCCATTATTGAGGCAACCCCCCAGACAATCAGCTGAAGTGCCACATTTTTGAGCTGAATTTTGGAACGACCCACAACCCAGCCACAACAATCCACCACATCAAGCGGGAGAACGTTTTCCACTTTTTAGCCCACTAGGGAAGACATGGGGCCCCATGTAACACACCGGAACACACTTTCCTTTGAGTGCAACCTACAGAGCCACAGTGAGGTCTTCCGCGCAAGTTTGTGAGATAGGCTTGGTCTGAGATGTTTCTTGCTCGCTAGTTGTCCTTTTGACCATGTGCAGCACATTTCTTCTCCATCTCATCAGGTTCGATCCCAAGTTGACCTATACTTGGCAGCATTCCACGCATTTTCTCAGACAGCTATTTCTTCCTCCCACCGGACCCCAGCAAAGCCAAGAGAAATTCATCAACAAAAATCATCAACAAAATCTCCGGCCACCTCACCCCACCCAAACTTTAGAGTACCAAGACTTGTAGAGCATTAGCAACCCCCACAAAAGATTGACAGTATGGGTTTGTCCAAAACACGTCAAACTTGCAGTTTTGGGATAGGGAAACTGGAAAATGATGATCAACTATCAACTTTGGGGTACTAAAAGTAGCATATTTCCTTACCGATCTATTTTTCACACAAAATCTCAACAACAACAAGGAGTCAGTATCAAAAACATCAAAGCATCTTCCAAAAAACAATCACTGGTTGGTGGTTTGGAACATGGCTTTTCTGACTTTCCATTCAGTCGGGACTTTCATCATCCCAGCCTTTCACTCCATCATTCAGATTTTTCGCCCAGCAGATATCCAGATCACTAGCTGGATGTGGGTCAAAATGGAAGACCTAGGGGACCACAGATGTGAATGTCTAGTTTAGTATTAACATGTATTAACCATCCATAATTTTGGGGTACCTAATGACTTGACCCATACCCAGCTGACGATTTTCGGGGTTGTTCATCCCCCAAAACTCCGCCGTGACGCCATGGCTGTGGCGCCTCTGGAGCTGCGGTGGCTGCGCCTGTTACTGGCCTGGCGAGCGGTGGAGGCGGTGGTCTTTTCACCGCAGGTGGAGCCTGAACTGCAGGCTATGGGGGGTGGTATCTGGGATGCATTTATAGTAATAGTAACATATCATATAATATTATATATATATAAAATATTTAGATTATATTATATTTATATTTATATTATATTTATTTTTTTTCCATATAATATTAAATGTTATATTATATTATATTATACTATGTATTTATTATAGTATGTATTTATTATAGTAGATATGTATCCATCTAAGATATCTATTCAATTATATTGATATTGTTTGATGTAGCTTACAGTTTCATTGTTGATATTCATATATATATATTGTATATATAGAATGGATTGTAACAGTTGTTGATATTTAAATTACATTTATCGATCTTTACTTATATCCAGTGATACATGTTATACATTCATATATTCACAATATATATATATATATGTATATATGTATCAATTCATATTATTATCATTGCCATTACTTATGTATTTTTGTTATACTTAAAGATCATATTATTACTTATTTTTTCATTGTCAATTCATTTTTTTATTATTATCATCATTGTCATTGTCATATTATTATCATATTATCAATTCATTGTGATTTCTCCATGTGTGGGTGTATATACTTGAAGCCAGGTGTCAGCTTTGCCACGTTGAGCCATCATGGGGATCCAGCCCCCTGAGAGGGGCTTTCATGCAATGGGCTGGTGGTTAATAATGGTTAATAATGGTTAATAATGGTTAATTAATGGTTAATAATGGTTAACAATGGTTAATAATGGTTAATAATGGTTAGTTAATGGTTAATGATGGTTAATAATTTGGAGGAGCGGAAAATGAGGAAAGGATGATTACCTTCTCGTAAACATACAAAAAACAACTGTGGAAAATCACCAGCTATTTAATGGGTAAATCAACGAACTTTCAATGGCCAATTTTCAATAGCAAACTGTTAGTTTACCGGAGGGTAATATCCATCTAACATCCATAGAACATATATACTGTAAATCCATATATATATACATAAATCCATATAGAATCTTTGCCAAGGGAAACAAATTGCTTGATATTTTTAACTCAGGATGCCGAGATAGCAGAACTGCATGCTTCGATCGAGGAGACCAATGCAAAGCACGCTGTGCAAAGTGCAAAGTGTGGTGGCTTTGGGTGGGGGAATTCTCACACAAAATGGATCAAAAGTGTTTTTTTATTTGCCCGGGTTGATACCTATTTTTGGTTCATGTTGGTTTGTTTTCACCATTTTTTATCTACAAGAATAAATTTTGACAGTGTTGACATCCAAGAGTCGCTTTTTCATCAATTTCTGGCCAACAAGAACAGGGGCTTTGAAAGGAAGACATTGGGTTCAACACGTATCAATTAGAATAGCTTCGACTATGCGTTGACCCAGAATGTGGCATTTTGAGGCTTGAGACATTATCAAACTCCCTAAAACAACCATGGAACACATTTGAAACCTTTGGAAAGTCACATCGAAAACTACCCTCTGGTAATTTAACATAGCTATTGAAAATGGCCATTTATAGTAAGTTTTCCCATTAAAACTGGTGGATCTTTCCATAGTTTTTTGTATGTTTACCAGAGGGTAAAACGAGCACCGAGCTACCAGGACCAAAAATCCAAACACCAAAAATCCAGTTTTCGCTTCCAGGAGCTCTGGCAGCGTTTAGGGAGCTTGGCAGAGGAAATGTGCCTTGTCCTTGTTGAAAAAGGACCAATGGAGGATCACGAAAAACCACTTAGTTAAAGGTTGATGATCCCGGTTTTTGGATGTTGTCGTAGCTTAAAACAATTTAAAACCTATGGTTATCCCATTGAAAACATGGTGTATGGTCCCCTGGGGTTTTGCAAGTCTTGGGGGGCCAAGTTATAGTTCCAATATGATGGGCATTTTTGGGAAGACAGCGGGTGAGGTTTACCTCAATTGTGGAGAACCATCGATTTCACCAGAGGTGGTATTTGATATCATGTTTTTTTTTTTAAAAAAAACTGTAATTCAGAGGTCTGAAATTTCTGCGCTTTGTTATCAAAATCGAGATTTTTTGATATTTTTTAGGTGTTTTACTATCAAAAATAGTCCCGTTCTTCAATGAAGTTCTCAGAATAGTTCCAACACATTTCACCAGGATCTTCAAGGTCCGAACAGCTTGGGTGCTGTTCGATGGTAGGTTTCCCGGTGCCCAACCTGCTCCAGCCCACGTGATCCAAGGATTGCTGAAAGTGAACCCTTTTTTTATCTGTGTCCACTGTGATCCTTTCAAATTTACCCTTTGGATATTTAAGCCGGTAAATCATCATAAATCATCATAAATCATCATAAATCATCATAAATCATCATAAATCATCATAAATCATCATAAATCATCACAAATCATCATAAATCATCATCAATCATCATCAATCATCATAAATCATCATAAATCATCATAAATCATCATAAATCATCATAAATCATCATAAATCATCATAAATCATCATAAATCATCATAAATTTCATAGATCATCATAAATCATCATAAATCATCATAAATAAGCATAAATCATCATTAATCATCATAAATCATCATATATAAATCATCATAAATCATCACGGGCCATTTTCCATAGCACGCTGTCAAACAACCAGAGGGTATGACCACACCCAGGTCCACCTTGTTTCAAGCACCTCCAAACCTTCCCCAAACAATTGCCCCGGTGCCATATGAGCTACAGATGCAACCCGTGTCTGAAACACGGCCAGTGATGTTTTTCTTGACTCCACCCATTTGTGTCATTTTTAATTGGGAAAATGCTGATAAAACCCAAAATTGTTCAGACAATTCCAAGTATCGAGGTCAGAAAGTGGTTTAAAACGCCACCAGTTGAGCTATTAAAAATACCCTGCTTAATTGATTGCTATAGTGGATCAAAATCTACCTGGTTTACTGGGGATCATGATAAGCCATAGTAGGGAAACCGTTTTCAACCAACTAGCCACCAGTTGCCAGTTGTGTTCCCAGCCGAATGATTCCCCAGTTGTTCTCCGTGTCCCAAGGCATGAGGCTGGAAAGTTGAGTTCTGGCGAGGCAGTGGATTGACCAAGATTTCTGGGCTCGGAAGATGAGCGGATCTGGATATGTATATATATATATATACGTATGTATATAATATTTAATATTTATATAATCTGACATGTATTTATAATTTATACTTATCTATATATTGTATGTATACATTCTTTAGGTTGCTTTCTGTTTCTTGGGATGTTTTTTTGCGTCCATCAAATGGGAATCCTCAAATTTCTCAGCGTCGGCTGCCGGTTTCTTGATTCGAATCGGTTGGTTGAAAATGATATTTCTCAAATAGCTATTGAAAATGGTCATTTAGTTCGTGAGTGTTCCCATGAAATAGCTGGTGATTTTTTCCATAGTCTTTTGTATGTTTACCAGAGGGTACTATATAACCGATGTGGGGTAAAGTTTTCTGTAATTCCGTCCCCCTAATACTAAACACCCCAGAAACCATGGTCTCATAGGGGATTTCCACATCACCATTTGTGAGATGTTTAATAGGGGAATATACCCTCTGGTTATTTGTTACATAGCCATGGTATAGATGGCCCTAATCGAAATAGATGGTTTACCTATGAATAGCATGGTGATTTTCCATGGCAAACTGTTAGTCATAACCAGATGGTAGATGATTAGAGATGTCTTATATATAACAGGGTCAAAACATCCCATAATATGAGATAATATGATCATCTACTAGCCAATATTTATCTAGCATTAACTTTGATGGTTAAAAGAAAGGTATTCCTCTTGACCTCCATAAATGTCTTGACCTCCATGGGAAAGAGATTCATTCCATTGCCTCAGTTGCTCCGCATCTTTGGATCCGCAGGAGTCCCAGTTGCTGGAGCAGTTCCGAAAGCTGCAGGAAGACTTCATCCAGCTACAGCAACAGGTGGACCTGGACCAACGAAAAAACGGGTAGAAAATCACCATGAAATGAGTATTACAATTACTATATTAATATTACTATCCCAGGTAAATAGAGATCAACTATCCCAATTACTCTATCAATTGATGATTAGTTGATAAAAATTATTATTATTTAGTCTATCAATTCTCAATATTACTCTATGGTATCCCAGGCAAATCAACTATCAATTGGCCATTTTCAATAGCTATTCATTCCAAGAGACCTATAGGTTATGAGAATAGCTATCTATGGTTAACCAAGGAGGGTACCTTGGAACTGAGGTTCTTGCACTTCCTATAGACGAGCTGTAACCATGGTGACCAACTATTTACCCGCCGTCATATGCAAATCCACGACATGGAGTGGAGTCAAAAACAGTCGACATGTTGACACACCTATACTAATATATATATACACCGTATATATGTACATATTATATACAGACTATATACAGTATGTATGTATGTAATTTTGCATGTCTTTGTGTATGTGCATACGTATTGTATATGTATATGTAATGTAATATCTATATGTATATGTATATGTATATGTATATGTAATATGTAATATGTAATATGTAATATGTAATATGTAATATGTAATATGTAATATGTATATGTAATATGTATATGTATATGTCTATGTCTATGTATATGTATATGTATATGTATGCGTATGCGTATGCGTATACGTATACGTATATTATACATACATGCATATGAATACGTATGTGTATGATTGCGTATGTGTATATATATATGTCTTTATATATGTACATCTATGTATGTGTGCACATTGATGTGAATACATTACCCGTCTTGGGGTTATCTTGTAACCACAGCCATGGCGGTTAAACCGTGGGATCAACACTGGCCTCGGTTTGCCCGATGCAAGGCATATCAAATTGGAGAAGACTCAGCGGACAACGCGGCACTGGCGAGACATCTGGGCTTAATGCTGAGAATCTCCAGAAAAAAACACCAAAAACTGGGTTGAAATTGGCCAAAAGGGTAGGGTCAGTATGGGTTAGTCCATTCCTGGGATGATATAACTGGTACTTTACCAGACCCTGGGGGTTGACCAGCCTGCTGGTCGAAGCGATAAAGAGATGGCGCCTTCAGAGGTTTTTAACGTGTTTTAAGGAGCTTAAAGACTTTAAAGATACCAATCAAACCATATAAAGGGCAGCAATGAACCTCCATAGCAACCAGCTCGTTGTGCTTGACAGCTGGGTAGAAGACTGAAACGACCCCTACATGGGGTGTTTGAAAAATGGTTATTACCCCAAAGAGCAATTCAAAGAACGGGAACATGATGATACTCGATCATGGGATTATGAGATTTTTGGGTGGGTTCCTTATGATTTTATAAGACAAATTCATATTTTGAAGAATGCTTCTCAGAACAGCTTGGTGTTTCCCGACTTTGAATCAGTGATGCAACACCTGGAAGAAAGTCGTAGCTTCGAAGAAGAACCTGAAATATATGTGTGAGCTTTATTGAACTCTACCAACAGTAGAGGGGGGATATTACCCTCTGGTAATTCAACATTAACTATGGAACATCAACATGTATAGCGAGTTTTCCCATGAAAATGGTGATTTTCCATAGTTACTGTATGTTGAATTACCAGAGGTTTTTTTTTGGCGACGTGCTACCTCAGGCGAAGCACCCAGTAATAATCTAATATCACCCACCCGCGGAAAAAAAAAATGGTTGAGTACTTCGCTAGCCCTCCAAAAGTGATCACGAGCCATTCACCGGTAATCCCCTCAAACTTCTCCCATCTGACAGGTTACTCTAATCCATTCTCATTAGGTAAATGAAAATCCAAAAGGGTGGACCACTGTTCAACTTTGCCATGTTTTACCTATGTTTGCCTATGTTTTAGCTATGACCATGTTTTGCCTATGTTTTGCCTATGTTTTACCTATGTTTTACCTCTATATTTCGCCTAATTTCTGCGCAAGCGTGGCGCGCGCAAGCGCGCAGTCTGACTCCCCAAGGACATCCATTGGTGGATGCCTATGTGGAATACCTGAGAGCCTTCCAGCCGCGTCTTCAGGCGATGGTTTCCCTCATAGAGAAGGCCGCTTCGATGGCGATGGGACCCGGGTGAGTGGCTCAGGATTTTCCCCATGATGAGTTTTCCATCAAGTACTGCTTGGTGGTTTGGAACATGGCTTTTTAATGGGATTTCATGGTGTTTTTAACGGGATATAATGGGATATAATGGGATATAATAATCAATAGTGGAACATGGCTGGATTATGACTTTCCATCTATTGGGAATTTCATCATCCCAACTGACTTTCACTAACTCATATTTTTCAGAGGGCTGGCGAAAAACCACCAACCAGAGTAGTGTTTATCCTATGAGGACTCATATCCGCGCCAGATGGTCTACTCACTTACAGTAGTCGCTTGCTGTGCTGTGCTGTGCCGTGCTTTGCTTTGCTTTGCTTGCTCGGTTGCTTGCCTGCCTGCCGCTTTTCACCCATTCTTGCTGCTGGTTGTATGCCGAGATCAAGACCCCTCTTTCATAACCCATATCATGGTGACATCCCCCAAGTGCGTCCCGCATATGCTCTTACTACGTCTTACTACGTCTTAAAACCGCCCTGTGGTTTCATCCCCAGCCACCATGGTACCATGGTTTCGTTTGGGGCTAGTTTAACCATCAACGGGGGAAGGGATATGTCGGATATGTGTTGTGCACAAGGCTATCCTGGTTGCTGGGTATCTGGGTTGATTTCTTTAAAACATCTTGCATTTTGCTTCAAGATACTCATCCCGCCTGGCAGAATGGAACATCATGTAACCACCCACCCAGCTTGAATTCTTTGAAAAAGGCTAGCCAAAACAGACATGCATTTTCGCTGGTTCTATTTTTCAAGATTCACATACAATGATGCCCTTTTTCAATATTTTTACACACATAGACATAGAAATAATCTTACAGTACGTTACAGTACATTACATACATTACACACTGTATATATTATAATCCCCATTAACTATAGTTATATCTACCATAAACCATTGTTAAACCACTTATAAACCAACTTAGTTATCTTGGGGGCCCCACCCTGTATATATATGGTCCCGTGTCCCGTGTTCCCACCCCCCCATGGGATGGGGGAGGGTATGATGACCCTGTGGTGGTGGTATGTATGTATGTATGCATGGATGTATGTATCTATGTATCTATGTATCTATGTATCTATGTATCTATGTATCTATGTATCTATGTATCTATACCTACATACCTACGTACCTACGTACCTACGTACCTGCGTACCTACGTACCTACGTACCTACGTACCTACGTACCTACGTACCTACGTACCTACGTACATACATACATACATACATACATACCTACATACATACCTACATACATACCTACATACATACCTACATACATACCTACATACATACCTACATACATACCTACATACATACCTACATACATACCTACATACATACCTACATACATACCTACATACATACCTACATACCTACCTACCTACCTACCTACATACCTACATACCTACATACCTACATACCTACATACCTACATAATCCTACATAGACATACATAGACATACATAGACATACATAGACATACATAGACATACATAGACATACATAGACATACATAGACATACATAGACATACATAGACATACATAGACATACATAGACATACCTAGACATACCTAGACATACCTAGACATACCTAGACATACCTAGACATACCTAGACATACCTAGACATACCTAGACATACCTAGACATACCTAGACATACCTAGACATACCTAGACATACCTAGACATACCTACATACCTACATAGACATACCTACATAGACATACCTACCTACCTACCTACATACATACATACATACCTACCTACCTACCTACGTACGTACGTACGTACGTACGTACGTACCTACCAACATACCAACCAACATACCCAACATACCAACATACCAACATACCATACCATACCACCACCACAGGCCACAGGGGGGGGGACCAGAAGAACCATACCACCACCACAGGCCACAGGGGGGGGGGACCAGAAGAACCAGACGATACTGTCCAGCCATACCCATTGGTGGGGGGGGGTGGCTGGCCAACGCTGGACCATATATATATAATATATATAATATATTAATATATATATATACGCGTACACATGCACATTTGTAAACACACAGATGCACATCATCACATCATGAGGTACATCTCCATGCGACACTTGGGGCATGTTCTTATTCGGCTCCCAGCTGCCCCATATGGTTAAAATCCAGTTAGAGTATGAATGGGATATCACCACTTGAATACATAGACATAGATGCCCATACATATTAATCATATACAGTGTATATAAGCATATATATATAATATGCAATATATAGATAGATAGAACGAACAATAGATAGATCAGATAGATAGATAGATAGATAGATAGATAGACAGACAGACAGACAGACAGACAGACAGATAGATAGATAGATAGATCAGATAGATCAGATAGATCAGATAGATCAGATAGATCAGATAGATCAGATAGATCAGATAGATCAGATAGATCAGATAGATCAGATAGATCAGATAGATCAGATAGATCAGATAGAACAGATAGATCAGATAGATCAGATAGATCAGATAGATCAGATAGATCAGATAGATCAGATAGATCAGATAGATCAGATAGATCAGATAGATCAGATAGATCAGATAGATAGATAGATAGATAGATAGATAGATAGATAGATAGATAGATAGATAGATCCGATAGATCAGATAGATCAGATAGATCAGATAGATCAGATAGATCAGATAGATCAGATAGATCAGATAGATCAGATAGATAGATAGATAGATAGATAGATAGATAGATAGATAGGTAGGTAGGTAGGTAGATAGGTAGATAGGTAGATAGGTAGATAGGTAGATAGGTAGATAAGTAGATAGGCAGATAGGCAGATAGGTAGATAGGCAGATAGGGAGATAGGTAGATAGGTAGATAGTTAGATAGGTAGATAGGTAGATAGATAGATCGATCGATCGATCGATAGATAGATAGATAGATAGATATAAAGATAAGATAGATAAGACAGATAAGACAGATACGACAGATAAGACAGATTAGAGAGAGTAGAGAGATTAGATAGATCAGATAGATTAGATAGATTAGATAGATTAGATAGATTAGATAGATTAGATAGATTAGATATATTAGATAGATTAGATCGGTTGGATCGATTAGATAGATTTGATAGATTTGATAGATTAGATGGATTAGATGGATTAGATGGATTAGATGGATTAGATGGATTAGATGGATTAGATGGATTAGATGGATTATATTATTAGATAGATTAGAAAGATTAGAAAGATTAGATAGATTGGATAGATTAGATATATTAGATAGATTAGATAGATTTGATAGATTAGATACATTAGATAGATTAGATAGATTTGATAGATTAGATACATTAGATAGATTAGATAGATTAGATAAATTAGATAGATTAGATAGATTAGATTAGATTAGATTAGATTAGTTTAGATCAGATCAGATCAGATCAGATAGATAGATCAATCGATAGATAGATAGATACTGTGGGTTATATTCCAGCTATGATTCCTCGGATGCACATCTAAGCATGCCCGATTTTCCCAGAATTAGAATCGAAGGAAACAAACATACAAACCCGGGTATACCTCGATTTTCAATATGGAAGAAACCAGGCTTTAGCAGCATCATTTTAGTTTAACCAACTTCATCCAGACCCCCAAAAAAGCAGAACAGTCAAATTCTACTAAAGTACTATCTTTGAAACAGTATTGTAAATGTGTTTGTTTAAATTAATTTCCTTGAACCAAACCCTAAAATAGTGATGACTGGGACCTCCTATGAAGCCACCGGATGAGATACCGAGGAATACAGCCGATTGATGGTAAAGCCTCTGGACCAGCGGAAGGAGGCGAGCAAGATGGAGATAGCGAAGATGGGGGGATTTGTGCAGGTTTTTTTGCTGATTTAACCAAGAAACATTGTGGGATTTAACCAAACATTGGATAACCAGAGTAGTTATGATTTATAGTTCATCACCAATTCGAAAAGACAGGTTGAACCATACAACCAAGAGTGATTCGCTGAAAGAATGGATCTAAGCAGGAACGAAGTTGCAGTTGATCATTTGAACCTAAGATTCAGGCTGTGGATTGAGCTGGCACAGCCGAGTTTGTTGATATTTGTTTTGCTTCCATCGACATGTTTTGTTGGTTGTATCATCCCCAAATGTGCTCGTTCTTCCCATGGAAGAGCGTCTATTGATCATATGCACATTTGGTGTTGTTTTCTGATCTTTTGCGTTTTTTTTTAGTGTGTCCTGAGGAAAATTAACAGGACATGATCAATTTTACACGCCACATATGGGGTTTCCTTCTGATTTCCGTGGAGAGCCACTTCTATGGGATCTCTATAGGCAACAAATTCTGCCTCCCAACAAATTTTGGATGTTTTCTTAAAAACTCAATCAAGGAGATCACGTTTTTTTGTTTTTTTGGCACCGGCATTGTTGGATTGTTGTATATCCCTCCAGCGATTCTGGTTACTGTTCTCTTCCCAAAGATGTTTGGTGAACATTTTGGATGGTTAACTCACCATGCGAAATTTTGCTCAACTCACATTACGAATGTTTGCTTAGTCAAAACTCGCATATTTCGCAGGCAAAAACCATTCGTTTCTTGGCGAAATCTCAGTGGGTTGGTTCTTTCATCAAAAAAATTTGCTGGACAAACCACCAATCGCTTGTTTTCTTTGGTTCTTCAATCATGTTCAATCCCAACTATGTCAAATTTCTAAAAACTCACCATGGACCTGTTGCTTAAAAAAAACCAGCCCCAGTTGTGCCCCACAAAATCCACAGCGCCACCCCTTCGGGGGGAATCTTCAGGAGCTGCGTCGTGAGAAATTCTGTGGCGCCTCGTTGTTGACGCTTCGTGCAAAGGCCAAGAAGCGTCTGGCGCGCGACACCAGGCGCCACCGTTCAAGCCGCTGGTGCTGGGTTGAACGGTGCAAGCTGGGTGAGAACTTCATAGATCACTTGATTGGGCGATTCGGCGGAGATTTCTAGATTTGGTTTTGGTGATTAATATTCAAATATGATGATATATGCCAGATCGTCGTTGATGTTTGGTTGCTTTTTATATATATATATATATTTCTATTTTATGTTTTTTGAAGGTGCGATGGTTGGGATTGATTTTTCCGAAGAATGGAGGTTGTTCTTCCAATCTAGGCTGGGGGCCACAGGGATTCCAGGGATATATATATATATATATCTGGGTAAATTATACCAACCTCACTGGAATCTTGGTTTATAAGGGAAATCATCCCCAAATGGCCTTAATTCAGGTGCTGGACGCGGGCTCTTTTGGGAAGGAAATGGGCCTTAATTCAGGTTAGTGAAATATTATATTTAATTTTCCCAGATCTATATATAGATCTATGATGATTTATGGCTATGGAAATGATCCAGATACCCTCGGGTAAGCTATGGAAAATCACATTTTTTAGATATTTTTAGTAGATAAGTAAGTCAATCATCGACGTAGATCATAGATGGGCCATTTTCCATATAGCAAATTGAGCAAATTGTTCAATTACGGGAGAGATATCCAGATAGATGAATTACCCTCTGGCAAACTAACATAACTATGGAAAATCACCATTTTTAATGGGTAAATCCACTATAAATTGCCATTTTCAATAGATATTTTGACATAACCAGAGGGTACACGCTTTGGATTTTAAAAGGGTGTATACAGCGATCCAGACCAATCCATCGCTGGCACAGATCCATGCCACGAGACATGTTATTGTGACGGTGTTTGAGTAGGGGAACAAACATGTTATTGTGGTAACACTGTACAACCATTTTTTGCAAGCTTTCAGAAAGAACAATCCAAATGGTAAGCTCAAAAAGGTGTGGAGTTTATCATTGGACTTGGATTTACCAATTCTTCTGGTCATTTTCTAATAAGTTGGGGCTCAGCAACGAATATGGCCTCCCTTGCATAAGTTGCTTCGGTTCCAGCAACGGATGTTTCCCGCTGATTCCATTCGCACATTCCTTACGCACCGCGTGTCGTAGGAATTTCAAGACGAAAGCCATGGATGAGTTGACCATCTTTCGTGAGAGACAATTGGAGATGCAGGCGGTTGATTGGTGGAGACTATTGGGGATTCGGAAGAATTTAGAGGCTTTGAGGCTAAAAACCATCCATTGCGGTGTGGGAATTCACTGAGGAACCACCACAATGTGGGCGGCGTTGGTCGTTTGGGTATGGATATGATTACCACAGAATCCCGTGGTGAATCTTGTAACGTTCCGAATAAAGCATGGCCATAGCTGGAGGTCGAATCTCCATTCTCAGACATGCACAGAAGATCACAGAAGTGTGTGGGCAACTTGGATAGATGAATTTCCCATGACACTTCTTTAATTATAGGGGACTTGTGGCAAGTCCATTGAGAATCCATAAAGTTACTGGACATAATATGATATAATTACACTTCCAGTTCAATTTGTTTGGTGGATCATCATAGATCCACAAAAAACCAGCGAAGCCGTCGCCAGGCTTCAGCCATCCTTTTGATGGATTTTTAAGGGGGGTTTAATCAGCGGTTTCACGGATGCAGACTTTGTATCATATAGCAGTACAGTATATATATAATTATATATATATCATATATCTATATATCTGGGTAAATTATAACGACCTCACTGTTCTCCCTCACTGGGAATCATGGTTAGTAAGGGAAATCATTCCCAAATGGGCGAACTATTCAGGTTAGTGAATTATTATAATTTACTCAGATATATATAATATGTGTATAACAGTACTATGTGTATAATATATATAATAGCTGTGCATAATATATGTGTATAACAGTAGACTACAGTACTGTATATACAGTATATTATATATACCCTCTGGTTATTTAACATAGCAATGGTATAGATGGCCCATAGAAATAGATGGTTTCCCTATGAATAGCATTGTGATTTTCCATGGCTATGTTAAATAACCAGAGGGTATATATAATTTACAGTATTTATGTATATATATATGTATTTGTAGTATACGTAACATAATTGTGCAAAACATATGATATAATTAGCATTATATTATGCTATGTAGTATGATATAATATAGACTAACCTAGAATATAGACATCTTTGGGATAGACTATCATAGAACATCATGTTGCTGTTTCTGTTTACTCTTGGCCAGAGCTTGAGTGGTTAATCGCACCATAGGGAAGTCACCAGGTCCCAGCCACCATTTGTTGTATGAATCTGCTGCGAGCTTAGATCCTGGTACCAGGCTAGTAGCAATCATAAGTCAGAGCCCACATGTAAAGTGTTTTTTTTTTTAATATAGGGGTTTTCTTTGCAGCGTCCATTGCGCCCAGGTTTCTCATCCTTGGAAGTGCGGTTCCAGTTATAAGATGTTATAAGTGGATTCAGTGAATATATATATATAAATATACATACATATATATATACATATATATATATATATACATACATATATATATATACATATATATATATATATACATATATATATACATACATACATACATATATATATATACATATATATACACATATATATATAATATAATATATAATATATAATATATAATATATAATTGTATATATTATAACCATACGCAAAGGGGTTATATCCCAACTTATGGGGGTTTTAAATGAACCACGGTTGGTTAACCCATTTGCAACCTCTGCAGAGGCCTCCCAACCAAGTCCCAGGCCTCAGATGTACCCAATGTTTTGCCCAATTTTGGCCAGTGAAATTCCCATGTGGATGTGGGTGAAAATGGAAGACCTAGGGGACCACAGATGTTAGTCTAGTTTAGTATTCACCATCCATAATTTTGGGGTACCTAGTTTTGACCCATACCCATGTCTTGCAACGTTTTCGTTGCTGAACTCTGTACCTTTACGGCTCCCCAGTCGTCTGGAGGACAAGCAGCGCGACATGTTGGCGCGGATGGAGGGCCCAGACTGGCCTCGACTGGACTGGCCGCTGAGCAACGCGGACGCGCGGCACGTGGGCGATGCGGAGGATATCATCCACAGCGGCATCGATTCCTTGAAAGCGCGGTTGGCGCCAAAGGTGCCGTAGGGATCCGTAGGGGGAAGATTTTCGTTGGGGATTTGTTGGCAAAAGGGTCAGGGTCATATACTTTGGCGTCATATTGAGAGTTTGTGGTCAGATCTAATCAGGGAGCGCATGCTAAGTGTTCATGGCGGAAGAGATACTGTCACCGATTAACCAGGCATGTTTCTGAGCTCAGGAATTGGGGACTTCATATCACCAAGGGTCATTAGCCACTTGCTAAATGGGTATGACCCTCCAATTCTGGGGGTGAAATGCTGCTTGGGATGTATGGGGAAATATTGGTTTTGGGATGAATGGAACATGCAGAAGAAATTTGAACATGTTTTGTTTTTCTGGATGGAAGGAGTAAGTGTCCTTTCACTTGCAGGAGAGCAATTGGAAATAGTCTTGCTTATTCGCCCAGGTGGATGAGCATCTATTGGTCAAATTTGATTTATAATGATGACACACTGTTTTTTTTAATGTTTTTTTAGTAGCTGTCACAAGCTCATCTATCTCGCAATCCTAAATTCTTTGAGCTGTGTACCAAAGATCGGACCAAACATCGGTCCAAACATCACCGATAAGGGACCTAGGGGGCCATGATTCCATGATCAGTCTGCCAGGATATCCCATATCTTCACGAAAGTCAAGATCAAGAGGCTCTAGAGGCCTTGGTTGCGACTGGAGATATGATGGTGTGCTATTCCAAGCTGATGGATAGATTCCTGGCACCAACGAACTGGGACAAGTCCAAGTCGTCGAAGATGGGATTTGTCGATGTTTGCGGCACCTCTTATAGTCACCAGCAAAATCACCATAGTTACTATACTATCAAGATTCATAGTCCAAATCACTAACTATAATTTACTATAATCATCACAGACAGATGTTCCACTTGAACCGGTCACCCGTTTGGTGCATCACAACGGTTCTCCTTGAAATCCACGAAGTCTTGGGAGAGGGTCACTGGGCTGACCGATTCGCCCATGGTTTTGCCTAACTTACCCACGAAAAAAAAAGACCATAACTGGTTGGTGGTTTCAAACATTTGGATTATTTTGCATAATATGTGGGATCATCCTTCCCATTGACTTTTATATTTTTCGGAGGGGTGGCGAAAAACCACAAACCAGCTAAGGGGGACCTTTTTGTTGTGGGGTGGAATTTCATGGCTGAATACGTGTCAACATTTGGTCAAGACCCTAAAAACCACAGGTTTTGGTCATTTTTTGCACCACCCTACGATTTTTGGCTATCCAAATATTGAGCCTAATCCAGATACTGACGCCAACAAAAATTGGAATTGGATGGTTGAAGGTCTTAAAAACCAATGATGGCTAGAAATCGCTAGAAATGTGGGTCCATTCATACCCAGAAGATGGATTGATGAGGTTCTACTGTGTGTACTTGATCAGTCACCATGATTAGTAAGTGGAAAATAAACATATGGGGTAGATAAACAGCACATGGTGAGAAAATAAGCAACCCAGAATCTACTGTAGTAGTGATTTCAGCACTGGCTCGGAACATGAATCTTTTCGTAACATAGGTTTTTAGGGGTCAAGTTTGATTTGGCGCTTGGAAACATGGATAAACTATGATAAACTATGATAAACTATAATAAACTATGATAAACCATTATAAACCATTATGAACCATCATGAACCATCATGAACCATTATAAACCATTATAAACCATTATAAACCAACAAATCTTGAGTAGAAAACCGGGTACTTTTTCTGACTTGACCAGTCCGCGGGTACCTAGAGGATCCTAGAAGATCCACATGGAATAACTGCAGTAATTGGAGACGGTCCATCCAGGATATGTTGAGAAGGTGAAGAAGTCTCAGAAAGCCAAGAAAGTCATCGCGAATCTTGGCCGAAAGGAGTTGAAGTTTCGGGCTTTCATCAAATCTGGTGGGCTGACCAAGAACTGCAGGTATTTTAAGGGGTTTCATGTTGTGCCAGTTCAACTGCCATCCCAGCCACCCAAAAAAAAACTCCACAAACTCTGTCACTACGTCTCCCAAGTCATCATCCCTGAGGCGGGAGGAGGTCCGAAGTAGCCTGAAAAGCTTCGGCAAAGCCACTGCCTCCGCGCGGCCCTTCGCGTGGCTCCACGCCCTCGCAGGCGGCGGCGCCGGCGACGCACGGCCCGGAGCCGGGGGAGCTGGGCTGTCCTCGGGGCTCGGCGGCCTGGCTCAGCTGGGAAGCAGCCTGGGCGGCCTGGCGCCGGCCGAGGGCGACGGCCTGGAACCCGATGAGAGTGGACCCGAGGAGGTCAGGTGGTCTGCGGCTCAACCTGTCTATAACGACTTTGAGCTCTGACAGCTTGAGATTTGTAGGTTTCGTGGTAAAAATGGAGAAGATGGATGATGACGGTGGAATTAAAGGTGGATGAAAAGGGTAAGGATCAGTAGGGTACTACTTGGTGGATCCCATGTTCTCCATTTTGAGCCAGCGATTGTGATTTGGAAGCACACCTGGATGGTGGTTTTGTGAACGGATAAGACCCCACCAAAGACATCTGCGCCAAGTAGCCACTTCCTCGCTTGAAAGAAGTCCCATTTCTGGTGCGGCGTGGATGTTTGGGCTGGCATGGTTGCAATTCATGACAGGCAACACTTCAAAATGGTTGGTGGTTTCAAACATTTGGATTATTTTCCACAATATATGGGATAATCCTTCCCATTGACTTTCATATTTTTCAGAGGGGTGGCTCAACCACCAACCAGCAAGAATGGTTCTGTGTTGATCGTTCTGGATAAATCGCACCGACCTCTCTGCGACATCACTGGAATGCTGGTTGATGAGAAACATCGCCAGATGGCCTTACTTGAGGTGGGTGATTTATGTTACCCTCTGGTAAACATACAAAAAACTATTGAAAATGGCCATAGATAAAATAGATTAAAATAGTCGATTTACCCATTAGCAATGGTGATTTTCCATAGTTATGTTAGTTTACCAGAGGGTAAGTTATCAAGATAGTCGATAAGATGCTTGTTGATAGGCCTGGCTGGAGATTGCACATGAAGATGATATGGGTAAAGTCACAAGAGTCCTAACATCTCACAACCTTTTCAAGCACCAAAGACAGCCAGTGGCTGCGGTCGAATCTTCTGGGGATGCCCACCCTGGCTATGACTAACATAGCCATGGTATAAATGGCCCATAGATGGCCCTAATCGAAATAGATGGTTTACCATTCTTAGCATGGTGGATCGGCAACCATGGCGAACTGTTAGTCATAACCAGATGGTATTCATGTTTGAATACATTTGACCATGGCACATGTGTAGTGTATCCATCCCGATGTTCTCGCTATCCTGCAGATGCATTTAGGAACCTCCATTTGGTGCAGGTTTGGACCATCATTCAGGAGATGCAAAACGTAGGAGTCACTGGGACTGCGGATTGGAGATGATTGGCGTGAGGGGAAGTGTGCAACGGTGACAGCGGGGTGTGTGGCAAAGGTGTGGAGGCCTCTCGGATATCAATCTTTTGGCTCAGATACCCTCCGGGAACATAGCCGTGGAAAATGGCGTAGTTATATAAAGGTTGTTTACCCATTGAACATTGTGTTTTTTCCATAGCAAACCGTGAAATTACCAGAGGGCAGTTGTAGAATACCGGCAAGTGACACTACCAGTCACTACCAGCTGAGCATCAGCAGTTCTCATTCCTGTTTCCAGGGATCCACGACTATGGCAATCCACAGGGGTCCACAAACAGATGGCAATGCTGTGCCCTTCAGTGCTTGTTTGGAGACAGTCGATTCCAGGATTCTGCAGGTGAAATTTGAGGGCTGCAAGCGGCGAGTAGCATGCTTAAATCTCTTTTTTAACGTTCTTGAATGGCCTCATGTTCACTATTTTTTGCGGAACTACATACTACGATTCCACACTATCAAGATCAACTGTTTCGATCACCTAAATTACATGATGGATATTTACATACTGCATACATATACACATGTCCAAAACCACATATACTCTCTAATAGCTCTCTATATAATTCTATATATCCGGATAAATTATAACGACCTCACTGTGACCTCACTGGAATCATGGTTAGTAAGGGAAATCATCCCCAAATGGCCTTAATTCAGGTTGGTGAATTATTATAATTTACCCAGTATATATATATAATAAATACATAATTTATTATATTTTTTCCCAATTTAAAGTTTCATGTTGCTCACATACGTCGCCAAGGTGAGGCCCAACCAGGTGACGTGTTGGGGGCCCAAGGAGCCTATGGCAAATGTGTAGGGATTGATGGGGATTCAATAGGGATTTTATGGTGATTTTCTGGTGATTTAATGGGATTTAATGGGATTTAATGGGATTCAATAGGGATTTAATAGGATTTAATGTTATTTATAATGATAGGGATCCAGTATATTGATTTTATCGTGTTGATGAAGTATCACACCAATAAGCCAAATAGTTGTTTAATGAGGATTTAGCCATCAACTTTAGATGGTTTTAACTTTTAACCATCTAAATCATGGTGGTATGATTGACAAGCTATGGTTGGTTGATGATTAGCTTGCCGATTATACTACCCTGTATATATTGAGGATCATCACCACCACCACCACCAGCATCAGCATCATCATCATCATCATCATCATCATCCATGAAGTGGAAATCCTGTTCTTCACCAGGCACTTTTTTGCGCCTTGAGGCTCGATTTTGTTGAAGAACCTCAACAGCTCATCCCCCGAGTCGGACATCAACCAGACGCGGCCAGCTTAGAAATCTCCGGTATCATCTCAGCCGGTCACGGGTATCTTAGAGGAACTCCTGTCATCATCAAAAAGGGGATGGTCGAAGTTTAGCCTATGACCTGCTTGAAATGGGTAGATTTTAGAAATCATATTGCTATCATGATATCATGATTATTCATGATTATATGATTATACCCATCAATTACAGCCTATGACCTGCGAAATCGCCTAGATTTTCGCCCATTGGCCCATTGACTGTGACCCATGGCTTCAATGACTGTGACCTTTGGGCCAGGCCATGGAGTGTATAGCAACCCCAACTGCGATTGTTTTTTTTTTCCCCATGGCTTACATAACTCACATAACTCACTAATAGTGGCTTTATAGCGGCTTAACTCATAACTTATAGCATCTTATAGCCGCCGGATTTTTTCCATGGCTCCATGGCGCCGCTGACCAACCAGCAGTTGGCTGGCTGACTTTTACTCGCTAAAATGGTGGTTAGTTCACCCCTTAAATGACTGGACAATCATCCTACTTACCCTGCTTGTAACATCTTGTAACTGGGGTTATACCCTGAACCACCCTTTTTGTTGCCAGACCTAGAAATTACTTGGGTCATGCCTACTATGGGGGTTTCCGACTCCAATTCTATCCTGATGATTGTTGGTGTGATATCACCACATTTTGTTGGTGTAAAGTCTCCATTTAGAACCATTGATATTATTCGATTCTCATCATCCCATGATTTTCCCATCAAATAGCCATTGTTTTCATGGCCATGAAATTCATTTTTTTTGGTTCAAGGAGAACTCTTACATTCTGGTAATTTAACGTAGCAATGGAAAATTCAACATTTTTCATGGGTAAATCATCAATCATGTATAAATGAGCCATTTTCCATCGCAAACTGTTGAACAATCAGAGGGCAATTCACTAAATCACCATTTATAGAGGATTTCTAGTGGTTTTCCCATCCCAAATAAATCACCATATTGACAGAGGCTGCCCGTTGTTTAGGATGAGTCTGATCAACGGCATGGAGGAGCAACTGGACGAAGTTCTCCTCTCCTCAGTGGCCCGGGACCGAACGAACTGCCATGGCGAAGTGGAAGTCATGGCCCAGTTTGTTCGAAGATTTATGGACCATTCATATGGAAAATCTATGGAAAATATGGATGAACATGGCCCATTTATATACCTATCAAACATATCGTGATTTTTTCCGAGTTTGAGTGGGAAAATATGATGCTAAAAGCACCGGATTCGGAATTGATGGGGAAAAGATTGGATGACGACTGGATGTCGTCAGCTCTCGAAGCACCAGATTTTCCAAGCTGTCCAGGAAGATGACCCCATGATTTTCCATGGAAATTCGCTCTGGTTTTTTTCGCAGCTGGTTTTTTCCAATTTTCTTCACATTGTTCTCACGGATTTCCATCCAGTTCCTATTTAACAGTTCGATGTTGTAGATGGCCCATTGATAGAGGTTTACCTATGAATAGCATGGTGGATCTTTCCATGGCAAACTGTGAATGTCATAACCAGATGGTAGGTCTTTTCTCCACATTTTTCCGATTTCCGTATACCCTCTGGTAAATTAACATAGCTATGGAAAATCACAATTTTTCATGGGAAAACCCACTATAAATGGTCATTTTCAATAGCTATTTTGACATAACCAGAGGGTATTTGCGTCCGTATCAGGTCGAGGCTTGCGTCCGCATTGGCAAGCCAGACTTGTTGAACACCAAGTTGAGGCCGACGATGGGTTCCGGTGGATGTCATGATCTACTTGGTGGTGTTTTTCACGACCTAGGCATTGCAAGTGGATTACAGTAGCTCACCTCAGTTACAAGTGGGGTAGAAGTAGAAGAAGTAGTGCAAATCCAGCTAGAACTAGGGTGAAACAACCCAGTTACTAAGTTGGATGAGCCACCAAGTAGGTATGGAAAACGTGTATAAGCAGTTTGGGAAAGGGCATTGGTGTACTTGGTGTACTCTCTCATCTGACAATGGAAAGTTCCTGAGTTATGGATTCTGCTACATGAGAAGCTGACTATTGATCATTTTCCACTGCCAGGTTTGTTTCTGATTTTTTCCCGGTACTTGGTGCTTCAGCCCAGTGAAGTTGGTTACGACCCATTACGACCTCAATGTTCACCACAACATCGGATTAGTCCAGCTTTAAAGGGTGAGGTACACCGGAAAGGCTGGTACTGGTTGCTGGTAACTCCATGAGGGATACCTCAAAAGTTGCCATCTTAAAGGGGAAAATGAGATTGATACGCCATGGGATGTTGCTGTACCTATATACTTAGCAGACAAACCATGACAAACTCCTAGGATTCCACTGCTGACAACAATCCCTAGTCTTGGCCATACCCACCTCACAACAATAGAATACTAGATACACTTCTGTTAAACTAACATAGCTATAAAAAAGCTATTGAAAATGGCCATTTATAGTGGATTTACCCATTGAAAATGATGATTGTCCATAGTTATGTTAGTTTACCAGAGGGTACCCTTCTGGTAATCCAAAAAAACTTGCTGGAGTAGCCAACATTCAGGTTGATTATTTTTCTCATCAAAACCTCCATTTACTTGGGGGATCTCCCAGCGATGTTTGATGACACTGGAGGGTTATGGCGGATATGCCCAGACCATGGCGGATGTCCGTCTATCGGCTGGACATTTTCGAAGACTACTATTGTGAGTATCTCATCCAAAGCTGTTGTCAAAGTCACCATTTCTTCATTCATTTCATCCAAATGTCAGTATTTCATCCAACAATATCCAACATGTTTTTATCAGATACCCTCTGGTAAATTAACATAGACCCTGAAAATCACCAATTTATAGTGGAAACTCGTCTTCCAACCCCAAGTCATGGCAGGGGTCTATGAAAAACTATAGTGGCAGGGTCTATGTAAAATCACCCCTCCATTTTTCATCATTTTTCCATGGGATCATCAGAGCAAATCTTGGGCGCTCCAGGGAGCATCCCATCTAGTAAGTGGCTTATAACTCATATACAACTGGGCTATATCCTATATAACACAGTATATAAGTGCTATGTAATGCTATGTAATGCTATATATAATATATATAATATATATATCATATCATATCATATCATATTATATTATATTATATTATATTATATTATATTATGGTTCTTAAATACTTACGACTCCTGGATGCACCTACAGAAGCGTTTTTTCAGTTCCAACTCAGGCAGCTGATGTCTGGGGACATCAAGGTCAACGGTTCCCATACCTTCGGCTCCTTGATCAAGGTGGGCTTTCCGGTCGAAACTTCGGTCAAGGTGGGTCAGATTCATCGCCCCTGGTGGATCTTTGGCGCCCCTGGTGAGTTGTTGGAAACCAGGTGACATGGAAAACCATAGATTTCATTTGATTATCATGGGATTATGCTGGGATTATACTGGTTAATAATGGATTATACTGGTTAATAATGGATTATACTGGTTAATAATGAATTGGTGTCTTAAAGTTTTCTAATCCATACATTTTGATCATGTTTCTTTTGGGCGGGAATAGCGAAGATACCATGTAGCGGCTACAGCTACAGGATATGTCACTGGTATCCCTGCTGCCAAGTTGGCAATTTTGACGACGCCACCGTCTAGGATCCCATTTGTTGGGTTTCCATGTTCGTTTGAGGCGTATGGCCATGCCAAGGATATGAAGTCCGTGGGGCCCTCAAGTGGGGATGATTTGGGGCTATGGGCCATTTTGGAGAGACGACACTTATGGAGGTCAAGAGGAATACGTTTCTTTTAACCATCAAAGTTAATGCTAGACAAATATTGGCTAGTAGATGATCATATTATCTCATATTATGGGATGTTTTGACCCTGTTATATAAGACATCTCTAATCATCTACCATCTGGTTATTTAACAGTTCGCCATGGAAAATCACAATGCTATTAATAGGTAAACCATCTATTTCTATGGGCCATCTATACCATGGCTATGTAACAGTCATAACCAGAGGGTACCGTTTTTTTCAGCTTATGCCAGACTTGCTTTGAGAGACAGTTGGAAAACCCTGTAGTCGATAGTGAAAACATGTGAAAACCTGGCAGCTTCCTGCGCCAACCCAGTGAAGTTGGAGCTGGAACTGCGCTGCTCTGCAATAGGTCAATAGGTGTACAAGCAGAGGGCGAAACAGGGAAACCTAGTCTTTTCAGTGGATGAACTCTGCATCTCGGACTAACAACACAGGCATATCACCACTTGGAATTTTCATAGGATGAGCAACCAGTAGTTTGCCAAATTGTAGTTTCCAGATTGAGGTTTGGTCAAGACAGCGAGGTTAAATGGGAGATGAATTGGCAATGTTTGTGACCCAGAATTTGGGTAAAGATCCCACTTGGATCCAAGGGGCCAGTGTGGAGCTCGTGTCACAAAGCCGAGGTATGGCGTTGTTGGAAAGAGATGCGAACCCGCCCCGCTGGCGAGAGATTGGCTGTGTCTCCTTGAGACTGGTAGCTGGAAGAATTCAGCAACAAGAACTGGGATGTTAACTAGTTATGTATATAATGTATTTTAATGAGATATTATCATTAAGAAGAATTACGCGAATATCATTATATCCCATTATCCCATGATGTATATAATTGGATATGAAGTTAGTATCAAGAATCGGATATAATGATATACAGATTGAGCATTAGATACTGTGATGGGATATTATTGACTGGGATATGAACAACAACTTGATAATACTTGGGATTCAATCGAGATTTCATTAGGCCACAAGAATGGGATATTGGTTACAGTAACCAATCCTCATCCCTTTCTATATAATCATATTTACCATTATTTACCTTAAGGATTGCAAGTAAACCAATCTTCATCCCCTACGATAGTATATAATCTTGTAGTTTCTTCAACAAGACCTTGTAGATTCCACCAGGGTTTTGATTTGGGGTGTTTGATACTCGGAGGAAGGAATTACAATCGCATCTCATAGACTCACGCTTGAATTGGTCGAAGTTGGGTCACGCCACCATGTAAGAATGACCATCTGTGGTTCCCAGGTTTTGGAAACTGATATCTGGATGGCGTATAGCATTTTGTAGCTGTATAGTTGGGGTTGTATTTTTGGTTGGGATTGGATGGGTTCACAACAACATATTTCCATACAAGCTTAAACTTGTTGTTTTACCATATGTATAGTATATATAATCCATAATAATCATGAATAATCCTGATCATATAGATGATTCCACATATATATATATACATATACACATCCATATATATATATATGTAATAGCTATCTATCTATCTATCTATCTATCTATCTATTTCGCACAGATATATATCTCTCAAAAGTTGCCAGGCCATATCAAGCCCACCAGCATCACGGTGGGCTGCATGATTGAGGCCTGGATGAATCCAGCAGGGTGTTTTGCTTAGACACCCCGAAAATCCAGCAGGAAATCATAGGACGATCCATTTTGCTGGGTAAATTTCATCACGACCTCACTAGTCTCCCTCATTGGGAATCATGGTTTAGATTTCGGGAAACCATCCCCTTTTATGGGCGAACAATTCAGGTTAGTGAAATATTATAATTTACCCAGATTTTTGTTGGCCACTGTCTGGCATTTCATAGCTGTTCAAACCGGGTTCCCGTTGAGCCAATTGGCTTCAAGGGACTGGGTCAAACATGGTCAAACTGTGATCATCCTTGGGGAGCAGGAAATAAAACCATATGATGCTATCATCATGTTCATAGTGGTTATTAGTGGTTAATAGTGGTTAATAGTGGTTAATAGTGGTAAATAGTGGTTAATGAGATATCTGGTTGGTGGTGACTGGAACATGAATGGATTATTTTTCCATATATTGGGAAGAGTAACCCCAACTGACTACTATTTTTCTAATGTTAATGTTATATGCTAATGTTAATCATAATTACATCAATAGTATGGTAACAATACTGGTTGGTGGCTTGGAACATGGCTTTTATTTTCCCATATTGGGAATAATCATCATCCCAACTGACGAACTCATATTTTTCTGAGGGGTGGCGAAAAACCACCAACCAGGTATCGTAAATTTCAGTTGATATAATGATGATATTCTAAACCAATGGTTTTTAGATGATCATGATATTCCTCAATCGGATGATCATCATTCTATTGTTCCATCGTTTTCAGATGCTTTTCCGAAACCGGTGAGATAGGTGATTGTCTAATTGGGAAAATTTTATGGTCTTTGCATCAGGGTAGATCGGATACATAATCCCGTGGCTTCATAATACTTAACCCCGTAGCCAGCACACGCTTTTTTTTTTTTGTACCGTTTTTTGTGCCATCAAGTTGCCTCCCTGTGTTTTCGTGGTCATTAGGTCATATTGGCTACTGTAAGTACTTTGGGTTCATATTTCTCAACCTACTCATACCTTCTTGGTCAATTCCAGAAACTATTGCCTTTGATATTGGTGATGTCAAAATTTGGCATAAACTATACCAGAAAACATTCAATGTTGCCAGAAAAATTGGCATATTACCCCTCAATTCAACCAAGTTATCATGGGATTTTTCATGATTTTTCATGGGTTGAGCAATTTTTCGAACCTTCAGAGGTACCCTGAAAAACATCCAGATGCAAACCAGTCATCCTGTCATCGAGATCAAACGTGGCAGCGGAAAATCCCTGAGCTGAATGGAGATCCACGTTTCATTGCCGGAGGTAGCTGGAGTACCATCTGGTTATGACATTCACAGTTCGCCATGGAAAATCACCATGCTATTAATAGGTAAACCCAGGTAAAGCATCTATTTCTATGGGCCATCTATACCATGGCTATGTTAAATAGCCAGAGGGTATTTCGTATGTTAAATAGCCAGAGGGTATTTCATACATAGCTGGGTTATGTTATTACCCACTTGCGATGGGCATGCACAACCAAGCACGTTTGCCGGTAGTGTTTGTCAGTCTTGGTGCGAAAATCCGACGGAAACTTCGCCAGCAGAATGCCCAGAACTATACAGGACATCACCATATCAAAATCATAACAGCAAAACCAAGCAATAAACAAATCATAACAACAAATCATATCTGAAACGTATCAAAAGCATAAAAATATATATTTTCAAAAACCTTCATCCTAGAGATTTCGGATGTGTTAATATTGGGATATTCATGGATCTTCGCCCGCAAAGATGGTGAGAAACATCACCACTGTTGAAATTCATGGGATGTCTTTAGAATATTGGAGATCCAGCAAAGATAAGGTCATGGATTAGCCTCTGGTTAACATACAAAAAACATCAAAAAACTATGGAACATCACCATCTTGAAGTTCGGTAAATCAACTAGTTCTATGGGAAAATCACCATTTTCAATGGGAAAATCACAATTTTCAATAGCGATGTAAGAAATTACCAGAGGGTAATATATCCCCATGAAATCCCATTGGATTCCGAGAGGTTTTCACCATTTTAGCCCCCAGTTGTAAAGCCCTACTTGGGCGGAGATGAAGTCAGCCAACAGCTATGTTAAATTACCAGAGAGTATCAGATTGAAATATTGAAATATGATGGCCAGTAGTAATCCCAATCAATAATATGGTAACTAATTTGTAATTCTAACTAACTACTATGATAGCTATACTATTGATGATGGTACATGATATTTTACATATTATATGATAGTAAAATTAGTTGATTAACTATACTAATCCAATCATATTCAGTAATGTGATAGCTATTCATATTACCATAAGTTATAGCCACATTATGCCATATAATATCTTTTACTACATCGTCATAGCCAAGTTTATATCTATTATAAAACATGGTCAATAAATCCATATATATATATATATAGAATCCATAATAGTAATTAGATAGCTATGAATCCACTAATAGTTACATGCTAATGGAACTATTTACATCAATAGTATGGTAACAATACCAAAAAGATGGCCGTTGAGGCCGTTGTCTCCAACGGTGACCCGGATGGTGCCTGGCACCTCATTCAGGAACTGGGCGAGGACCGCGTTTTTCGAATGTTCTGAGCTGGAAAACGATGGGAAACATGGGGAAACCATGGGAAAATATAGGAAAATTTGAGGAAACACATGGACTTCTATGTTTTTTATTAAAAAAAAATGATAGTTTTTTTGTGGAAAACCTGATGTTTGTGAAAGGGAACATGGTTCAATAGCAGAACCATTCAGGCTGAATTCCGCACAAAAGATCGCCAAAAAAAGGCGTTGAGCTCGCTCTGGGCGCTGGTCCTGAGGGTGTAAAACATGGAATCATTATTGAAAATTTATTGAAGAACTGGAATGCCAGTGGGAATTGAACCATGTCGAAACCTTTTTCAAATAGTTTCCTTTTAGATATTTTTAGACTCTTTTGGAATCTTTTGGATGATTCAGAATTATGAGATATTCCAGCCTGAACACTACCATGGAACCTTTCCATCATGGAAACCTTGCAGGACCCCAACTGCAAAGGCATCTTGAATGCTGTGATCTACTGCTCCGTCCTTAAGGTCCGCTTGTCAAAAACCGCAGATGAACAAATGATGAATTGAGGGGTTGGGACTGGTGCTATATATAAACCATGATTTAGCCATACACAAAATTGATCAAAATTGGGGAATTCTGAATTCACCAACAAACATGCGCATGTATCAGACACAACCTGACTTTTTTTTTTAAATGGGATGATACAGTAGTAATTAGCTGATACGGTACAAGAGGTATTATTTCAACAATTATCGTGCTCCCAGTCCATGTTTGTTTCGAACATCAGAACAAGGTGATGATCGAGCTGCTTTCTGCAGGGCTGAAGCAGTGCATCTGATGCGTTCTCCTTCATTAAGTGTGAACATAGATATGGAACACCCATGAAAAGCCGCAAGATGGGCCTGGCCCTCCCGAGTTATAAGTTGGTTTAGTTTCAGCCCATGAAGTATAGTATCACCGAAAACCATCGTAACCCCTAGTTACACTATATAGTTATAAACCCTATAGTTATACCAGTTTTTTTTACCCTTTGGTTATTTAACATAGCCATGGAAAATGGCCCATAGAAATAGATGGTTGCCATAATGGGTGGATCTTTCCATGGCGAACTGTGAATGTCATAACCAGATGGTAAATCCCAGTATAACCATCATTAACCATCATTAACCATCATTAACCATCATTAACCATCATTATATAACAATTATTAACGATTCATCATCATCATTAACCATTATTAACCATTATTATATAACAATTATTAACCATTCATCATCATCATTAACCATTATTAACCATTATTATATAACAATTGTTAACCATCCATCATCATCATCATCATCATCATCATCATCATCATAATCATTAACCATTATTAACCATTATGAACCCCTTTCGCTTCAACCCGAGTTACACTGAGTTTGGTGGCCCCGTAGTACGGCCTACCGGGTAACCGATTGCTGCACCAGGGCTTCACCCGCGAGAAGAATGCAGCCAAGGTCTGGGCCGTCTATGAGGCGCGCGGAGCGGACGGTGAACCGCCATTGATTCCATGATGGGTTTTGGCAAACCCAATAATTTCTGGATATATTGGGGTTATATTGATATAATATAGTACTGGATTATTGGAATTACATTTATTGAATTGGGGTTATATATATATATATGTATATATCCAGTAGTTCAACCAATTATTTGATATCCAGATAGCAATTGAAAGTTATAAATTAACCAGTAATTAACCAATTTATTTACCGGACATATCATTTTTTGATTAACCAATTAAAGGACCGGATATATAACCCCATCAACTTCTTCCAATTTATGTAGCAAAAGAAAGGTGGGGGAGATGGTTGAAGGCTGAATTAACCCAAAACCAGTATTTCATTCTTTTTAGAACCTACTAGTCGTAGAATCCTTCTATATAGCAATTCCATAAATTCAATGGATTCTAGTGATCAAGGCTATTGTTTCGATCCATTTAAGCGTTGATTTAAGCGTATGACCTGTTTTTGTGGGAATATACTTGATATATTCTATATTGGGATTAACGGAGGAAAAATCCATCATCACAATTACCATTGTTTTTTTTGGTTGCTATGTTTTTTTCTATTTTTGGTGAGCCAATCCATTGACCTATTCCTATACTTGAAGATCCTTAGGATCCACGGATCATAACTAGTTGTTGTGGACGATCCTGGAAGTACTTTTTGTGGGTGCAGTTGGGGTGGGTTTTCCCGTTTTTTTTTTCCCCCATGCTTGTAACCCACCCATTAGTTGGGATATATACTGGGATGATATGAATGCTATGGTGTTTTTCTGGAAATACGGTTATCAGTTGTCGCTATTCTTTAAAAAGAAACTTGGAGATGATATGGTGTATGTAATACGGCATGGGCATTTAATCATACATAATCAACATATGCTATGAAAATGCTGATAAAACTCAAAACAGCTGGTAGACGGTAGAGGTATGGGGTGGGGAGTTCTTAAATTGTGGAGACCCCAAAAATCATCCAAGGTATGGGTCATCAAAATAACAGGGAGACCAATTGTTAAGATGGCGCATTTTTGTTTAGAAATAACTGAGTTTCAATGGGAAACCTATGGAAATAGGACATGGTTTCCTGCAAACATTTCCCTTTAACCAATCCGTTGACCCTTTCCATGGATTTCCCTCATAGATTAACAATCTTCGATGCCAACTTCATTGGCCGACCAGCCCTACAAATGATGACCATGTCATTGGGAAACCATGAAAAAAATCATAGTAGATGATCCAGATAGGTCGGTGGAAAAGATGGAGACAAAGCGATGAGACAAAACTTAAGTCTTTATGGTGATTTTCTATAGCTACGTTAAATAACCAGAGGCTACTATACTTGTAGTAATGACATGTAATTACAATTGTAATAGGAACACTGTAATGTAGAATATGTCATTGTTTAAAATTACCATGATTATTACAATTAACACTGGGTGATCGGGATTATAACACTGTAATTATTAACACTGTAATTACCATCGTTTATTACATTATTTTCTTCAGAATAGGAACACTGCTGAAAAAACGGAGAGATGGACACTTGGTGATCGGGGTCTACAGTAACCACCCTTTCGAGAACCCCCCAGTCATGATGGCAGGTTCATTGGGCCCTTATTAGTGTTGTTGGTATTAATGTCAGTACAGCAATGTCATAAACCATCCTAATATAATTATGTTGATGGTTTATACAGGATGGTGCCCCCCAGTTATAAGTTGGTTTATAAACCCCATTAACTATAGTTATATCTGCCATAAACCATAGTTATGGGAGTTATAAACCAACTTAGCTAACTATGGGGCACCACCTTGTACCACCCATAAGCATGGTAAAGTTGGGGATGGTTTGCTGTTCTTTTATTAACATTAAGGGCTCATCACCCTTTTTTAAAGGGATCCTTGTCGTTAGCAGAGGAGATGCAGAAGCGCAACATCGATCTGTCGGTCCAGGGGCCCAGAGTGTCTAGGAGATTTTGCCCCAGGACGTGGCACTGGAGGGTGAAACATGGAAGATACCCTCTGGTTATTATGGAAATATGATGGAAATATGGTGGATTTATTGGAAATATATGGGAAACTAACATAGCAATGGAAAATCACCATGCTATTAATGGGACAATCCACTATACATGGCCATTTTCCATTGCTATGTTAGTTCACCAGAGGGTATATGGGAAATATATGGTGATTTATGGTTGTTATACCCAACCTGGTTATGACATTCACAGGTATTGCCGATGGTATAGCCGTATAGCCATGGTATAGATCGATGGCGGCCATCGATATTTCGATGGGCTTGACCTAGCATGACTAACATAGCCATGGTATAGATGGCCCTAATCGAAATAGATGCTTTACCTGGGTTTACCTATTAATAGCATGGTGATTCTAGCTATAAAATGCTGGAATTTTCCATGGCAAACTGTGAATGTTCGTCCCCACGAATCGTTGGGTTGTTGTGGGTGGGTTAGTTCAGGTTTTCAGGGCGGATCATATCACCCAAACATCGCACTCACCCTCTGGTAAACATACAACAAACTATGGAAAATCACCATTGTTAATGGGAAAATCAACTATAAATTGCCATTTTCAATAGCTATGTTAAATATTGTTAAATTACCAGAGGGTAAGTATGGTGAACTGATCCACTTACTAACTGTTACTAACTGGGATGAGCCACCAAGTATGGATGATATGCATGAGCTACCAAAAACTGTGGAGATGAAAAAAAACACATGGTTTTTGTGTTCGAATATACCAGTAGTACCGCACAAGGCGGTGGCGGAAGTTTCAGAATAGGAAACCTATAGGAGACGTTGGTTGTTGTGAATCACGGATGGCAGAGCGAACCCACTGATTGACCGAAAGGTGGTTGGAGTTGTGTTTGCTGGAGTGGTTGCAATGGTTGCAGTGGTCACCTCACCCACAACTGCTGGATGTAGTGTGATGTACTGCAACTGTAGTTGTAGTTGTAGCGTAGTGGGGTTGTAGTTGCGGTGTAATGTAATTAGTGTAGTGTAGTTGCAGTCATATAGTTGTAGCTGTAGTTGTTTTGTAGTTGTAGTTGTAGTTGTTGTAGTTGTAGTTGTTGTGTGGTTGTAGTTGTTGTGTACTGTAGTGTAGTAGTAGTAGTAGTAGTCGTAGTAGTAGTAGTTGTTGTTGTAGTAGTTGTAGTAGTTGTAGTTGTTGTTGTTGCTGTAGTAGTAGTAGTAGTAGTTGTTGTTGTTGTTGTTTGTTGTTGTTTGTTGCTGTTGTTGTTGTTGTTGTAGCTGTAGTTGTTGTAGTTGTAGTTCTAGTTGTAGTTGTTGTGTAGTTGTAGTAGTAGTAGTAGTAGTTGTTGTTGTTGTTGCTGTTGCTGTTGTCGTCGAAGTTAGGGTAGTTAAGTTAGTGAAGTTAGTTAAGTTAGTCAAGTTAGTTAAGTTAATCAGTGTCTACTTTTTCGACATCTTCACGTCAAAAAAGACTCAAAACCCTCAGTTTTTTTACACTTTTGACTTCGAAATGTGCTTCGCGCCACAACGGCGTGCACTTTTTTGACACTTTTTCGACATCTGAACCTCCAAAAGTGGTCCGAGACCGTCAGTTTTTTACACTTTTGACTTGGAAATCTGCTTCGCGCCACAACGGCGCGCACTTTTTCGACATCTCAACTTCCAAAAGTGGTCCGAATCCCTGGTGTTTTGTACGTTTTGACTTCGAAATGTGCTTCGCGCCACAACGGCGTGCACTTTTTCGACATCTCAACTTCCAAAAGTGGTCCGGAGCTGAGGTGTTTTGTACATTTTGACTTCGAAATGTGCTTCGCGCCACAACGGCGTGCACTTTTTCGACATCTCAACTGCCAAAAGTGGTCCGGACCTGGTGTGTTTTGCATATTTTGACTTGCAAATGTGCTTCGCACCACAATGGCGTGCAATTTTTCATCGCTCCTGTGGCCAGCGGGCTCCGCACCCGCCGCTTTAGCGAGCCTACTTTTCGACCCTCCGGAGCCCCAAATCATTGGAAAAAACACAGTGTTTCCCGACTATCCTACCTTTTCGCGCATCTGCATCTTCTTTCTTCTGACTCTTTCTCTTCTACTCTTCTCTCTTCTAATCTTTCTCTTCTCTCTGCCTCTGCCCTGCTCTGCTTTTCATCTGTCCATATTGTCGGAAGTTTGACTTCTAAACTTCCTTCGATGATCTATAAATTATATAGTGGATTTTAGTCTCTGGAGGGTAAACATGGAATATAACATCAATTTGTTACAGTAGTGGATTGTGGTTGATGGTTACGGACTGATTACCACCAGGTTCGATTGGATTGAAACTTCCAGCCACTTGTGGTTGGCAGTTGACTCTGAGGCTTTTTGACGATCAGCTTAAGCAATTAGTATTATGATCTTTATTGTTGAACGCTTGTATAATGATTATTTGACCTTGTTCTCACTTATTTTTCAATCTTGTTCTCACAAACCACGGTAAGTGAGCAGCCCAAGGCCCAAAGAATTCCCAGAGCTTACTCACCAGGTCGTTGGCCATGTGGGTCAAACCTGGGTACAGTATCCAAAAATGGATTGTGTTATTGTTTCTATAAATATGGTTTTATGTCGGAAAATAGGATGCCCCCAAATCCATTGCTTGAAAGCATCATTTCCCTACTAAAAAATAACCAATGCATTGGTGGTTACAGTACAACATGTGAAAATAATCATGTTCTGACACCATTCGTTGATGTACTTGGATAATCTTGGATCATCCAAGCATCCCAAGCCATTTTTGATGTAGCTTTCTCCAACTGGATATCTCCCCATCATAATCCCCATGATATCCGTGCTGCTTACGAAGAAAATTCGGATCATCACATGGCTATGGATCAATACCTATACATACCATTTTTAGGGGATGAACATCCATTTACCAGCTATTTTGATGTTCACCAGGGGGAGGGTTTTGAGCCATCCCCACATGACCCAAGACACCCAGTTCCGGGACGGATCGGGACGGTTTTCTGCCCGAGATCGTCACCTACAACACGCTGCTGGACTGCTGTGCGTGCTGTTGTCGTGACGCGGCGGAGATGATTTTTGGAGGTTTTTGGAGTGGTCTTTATCGGATGGTTGGACGAACATGGAGAGGGTTTTTAAAGAGGTTTTCTTGAGTTTCAAGTCAGGGGTCTGATTTTTGAACTAAATCAATCTAAATCAACCAAAAAAAAGGGCCTGTACAAAGAACGACTAATGTATCCACTGCAAAGGGGTGGAGAGAATGACTGACTGACTTGGGTTGTCAGCGTTGACTGACCTGGGTTGTCAGCGTTTTGATCATTATGCAGATAAATTCGCATTGATTAAGCCCATTCTACTTGCTTCTACACCCTTGTTATCCCTTATTCGTGTTGGTTGTATCAACATATTTGACCACTCTTGGTGGTTACGGACAAACAGATACAAAATCATACACGCATGTATATATATATATACATAGGCATATAAATATAATAACATTATATAACGTATATGTATTTGTATATACATATGGGGGTTTCCCCAAAGCCATAGGTCTCAATACTAAGCCATGGTCGTTCATGACTTGGATGATTTGGGGGTACCCCCATGACTTAGGAAACCTCTGTACATAGATGGTGACAACCTGCATATGTTGGATGGATGAACATCCATAAATCCCAGCTACTTTGATGTGAACTACAGGGGTACACGGTTTTGAACAGTTTTGACCCATCCCCATATATATATATACATATATATATTACAATACATATATATATATAGTTAATATGTATATATATATAAATAAACTGCCCATGATCCTTGGATCATCTTGGACACTTTTCCCACGCCAAAGGGCTGCCTCAGGCATGGACGGGGTGCCTGCCATCATTGAAGACATGAAGAAGGCCCACGACGATCCCATGGAGGAACATTGGGAACAACCATGAAATAATGGAGAAAGTCAATGAGTGGAGGATTTCACCAGGGTTTACCCTCTGGTTATGTCAAAATAGCTATTGAAAATTGACATTGAAATAGTTGATTTACCTATTAAAAATGGTGATTTTCCATGGTTATGTTAGTTTACCAGAGGGTAACCATCAAACAAAAAGGCTTTAGCAGTTTCGCATGGTTTATATAGTCATCATGGAATGGGAATACTGAGCCATGATACAAGTGATATAAGATTAAAGACCCCCTGGCCCCAAAATGTTAGAGATCCCTTAGAGGGTTTCTACGGGGCTATTTCACGAAAGGTAGCTCCAGAGGGGCTACCTTGAGTTTTACTTTACGAAGTAAAGGGGAGGGCGGCCAGCCCCGTTACCTGATTCTTCAGGAGATTGCTAGTTATTTTAGTACCCCCCTCCCCCCCCCCTCCACACCTCCCACGCACCCTAAGAGCAGACTCAAAATACTGTAATTTACAGTATTTTTGTTCTTTTCGGATCAAGAAACCACATTTTGTTACATGGTGAAACCTCCGTAAATACCAGTGTTTTTGCTAGGTGCTGGCCAAAAAACACTGTAAATACGATGCTTTTTGCTACCAGATGCAAAAAACCATTGTAAATACCGTGGTTTTGGGCTTCCGACCGGCCAAAAACATTGGCATTTACGATGTTTTTTGCTCCGCGAGTTGCAAAAACACGCGAAAGCACCACCTATTTGACGATTCTCGGCCACTACGGAACCGAGAAAAAACGCTGCAGGGGTAACACCAACACCACCACCACCACCACCAACACCAACAACAACAACAACAGCAAGAACAACATCATCATCATCATCAACAACAACAACCACAACCACAACCAACAAACAACAACACGCAACAACTCACAACAACACACAACAACACAACAACACACAACAATACACATCAACACACAACAACACACAAAAACACACAACAACACACATCAACACACAACAACACACAACAACCAGCGAGTTGCAAAAACACGCGAAAACACCACACCTTTGACGATTCTCGGCCACTACGGAACTGAGAAAAACGCTGCAGGGGCAACACCAACACCAACACCAACACCAACACCAACACCAACACCAACACCAACACAAACACGAACACCAACACCAACACCAACGCCGCCACCACCACCACCAACAACAACAACAACAACACGCAACACCACGCAACACCACGCAACACCACGCAACACCACGCAACACCACGCAACACCACGCAACACCACGCAACACCACGCAACACCACGCAACGCGCGCAACTTACAGCAATACACAGCAACACACAAGAACACACAAGAACACACAACAACACACAAAAACACACAACAACACACAAGAACACACAAGAACACACAACAACACACAACAACACACAACAACACACAACAACACACAACAACACACAACAACACACAACAACACACAACAACCCACAACAACACACAACAACACACAACAACACACAACAACACACAACAACACACAACAACACACAACAACACACAACAACACACAACAACACACAACAACACACAACAACACACAACAACACACAACAACACACAACAACACACAACAACACACAACACCACACAACAACACACAACAACACACAACAACACACAACAACACACAACAACACACAACAACACACAACAACACACAACAACACACAACAACAACAACAACAACAACACCATCAACAGCAGCAGCAGCAACAACAGCAACAACAACAGCAACAACAACAACAGCAACAACAACAGCAACAACAACACGAACACGAACAATACCAACACCAACAACACGACCAACAACACCAACACCACCAACAAACCCAACCACACCAACAACACTAACAACACTAACAACACCAGAAACACTACCACCACCAACAACACCAACAACACCAACAACACCAACAACACCAACAACACCAATACCAAAACACCAACAACACCAACACCACCAGCACCACCAACACCACCAACACCACAACCACCACCAACCCCAACCACATCGCCGAAGCCTTTCAGTCGCTTTTACCAGACTCCCTTCATATTTTTGGAAAGAAAATGGCCGCGTCGCTTTTACTAGACTCCACTTTATGTATTTTTCCCTCCCCTCTCCCCTTCATTTTTTCTTCGGTTCCTTTCTTGCTTACCTACCTTTCGTGTTCCCCCTCTCAAGTTGCGGAATATGATTTTGAGACGGAATTTTGTTTTCATTCCCCATTTGGGATCTTGGGGCTGGTGTTTAGACACTTTCCATCTCAGTCACTGAAATCATCATACTAATTGAGGGGCATTTTCTCAAGCTGAGCCATCAAACACATTAAAATTAAGATGTTTGGATTATCTTGGTCTGTGGCATTTTGAATGGCAAACCCCTTTGCTGTAGCACTGTAGCATTGCATTGTATTGAACCTTGGGCAAGTGACCAGACAGCATTGAGCTGTACATCGTCATGTGGTGAGATTGTTTTTTCTCGGCCCGACAATTGGCTGAATGGGGAAATCAACGATACCGCCCTGATGGTTAAAAAAAACGCTGAGTTTCCCATGTTTCTCTTCTTCCGAAAAACACGCCTTCGATTCATTTGCCACGACATAACACAGCAGCTCGACATAGTTCGAGCGTTGCAGGCGAAGATCAAACCCAATATCATCACCTACAGCACCATGCTGAAGGGGCATTGCCAAACAGGTGAGATTGGGAGGAAAAGATTGGGGCATTTTGGACATATTCGGATTGTAGATCTGAGGGGGTTGGGCCATTGGGGGGCTCACCAAAATCATGGGATCGGAGCTTGAACTACATCTCAGAAAGGCTAAGAGATGCTGGGAACAATCTAAGATATCTAGGGCCTTAGGCGGCCTTAGGGCCATTGCTCTCCTGTATAGAATTTTATAGATACATACTTAGTATATCTTAGTATGAGATTCTGGTTAGTAGATAGTCTTTTTTTCTGATTTACCATTCCCCCAATAAGTTGGTAAACTCACCCCTTCAACTGTTATATCCCCCCCGGTTGGGGGGGGCCTAGTTCATCAAGTTGCCTCAACTTAGATCTCATTGGGGCCTGCCTTGGCCTTAGAACCACCCTTGACAGCCTTGACCTTGGCACAAAGGGGATGGTGGCGTCAGGAAATCCAATCCGGCCAAGAATCGCCCAGAAAGAGTTGATGATTTGCCTCTATCCGATGTGAGCTATGGTCAATACTCATGGTTAATAACCATTAATAAGGGCTAGTCATCCAATGGTTCATAGGGATTTATAATAACCATTATAAGGATCCTTATTATGGATGGGATGACCATCAATATAGTGAGTATTGACCATGGCTCATGTAGATCCGATGTAGAATGAATTTTCCATGATGAAACCAGATGGTAGCCGCTGGTTGTTGAAACTCCGCCCAAAAAAAAAGGCTGTTTTTCCACATGCTTGAACACAAGAAAGCACACCGGTGAGTCCATACTCTATTACATGTTCCAATCAACACCCCGAGCTAACATCAGCCAGAACGACACATAAGGTTGGAAATACATAAAATGCTGTTGGAACGGGGAATGCCAAACAGATTTCATATCAACAATCCCAGATATTGCCAGGCGACATCTCAGCGGCCTTCAAACTGGTTAAAGAGATGCGGGAAGAGGCAAGGGATTTATGGATGTTCACCCAAGGTGTTTGCAGACATTGATCTCCTATCCAGGTATAGATATATCTATATAATTCTACACATATAATCATAGATATTATATAAAGAATATAATACATATATATACATACATGATTAGATGGAAATTCGACAGTGAACATCATCTGTGCATGGGGAATTGTCCGTTGCCATGTAAGATTTCCGCAGGGTGTGGATAGGGTCATAGATGATTCCTTCCTCCACATGACCAAAAACCACTTCTATGGTGTCATCCTGAATTTCTGCGAGAAGTATGCTTAATCACCTATCCCCCAATATTAGGCACACTCCAAATGGGTCCCAATGTATGTAAATCCCGTACATCCACCGACCGGCTTCTACAGACTTCAGCAGCTTAACCGGAAGGGCACACCGGCTGAAGGATCAGTGTCTGCTAGGACCACGATTTTCTTGGGATGGGTAACCCAACTAAACAACCCTACCTATGGCTCCAAATGGAGCATCCAACTCGACAGAATCTTGGGGAAAATGATTTTGTGGCATCTTCCCAGGGGCTAATGAACTAGTGAAATGACCATCCGTGCTTGGATGCGACCCGCCGGGGTCGTGAAGGACTTGAGCCACATTTATATAGGCATTTTTGTTGGGTTCTTGTTGCTTCTAGTTCGTTATATGTTACCCCCAAATCCGCAAACACGCATCAATCAAGTGAACTTGCCCAAATGTGCCAGCCAGCCATTCTGTTGCTGTTGGTAATTTCCACATCAAACGGCCATGGTGTTTGCCATTGACTTCGGTGACCTTCCGACTGAACAACGGCCGCTCAGTTGAGGGATTTACTGGCCAGCCATGGTTGATTGCCACATCCGGAAGCTCCAATTTTTCATGGTGAAATTACCCTCTGGTTATGTCAAAATAGCTATTGAAAATGGCCCATAGAAATAGTGGATTTACCCATTAATCATGGTGATTTTCTATAGCTACGTTAGTTTACCAGAGGGTACACTAAAAAATCTGGTATTCTTCATGATGGAATCTCAATCGTTGGCGGTTGAATCCCCACAAAAAATCATGGTTTTTCATCCACATTCTTGATGGTTAAACAATATGTGTTAAATCGGTATTTTCATGGTCAAATTGGTCAAATCCCCAATTTTTCGTGGTTTAATCAATCCACAATGTGGGGCCCCCCAGTTATAAGTTGGTTTATAAACCCCATTAACTATAGTTATAAGTACCATAAACCATAGTTATTGGAGTTATAAATCAACTTAGCTATCTTGGGGGCCCCACATTGCAGAAGTTCAACCATTTTTTTGGCCACATTTCGTTGCCTCAACTCCGAATAGAGAACCGACTTCAGGCAGACCTGGTGCCCGATGAGATTATGTGCGCTGAAGGGAGATGCTGCGGCAGATGATCCAGGAATGGGCTATGCGGCATATCTACTGTACTCTGTATATATACCCTCTGGTTATTTAACATAACCATGGAAAATCACCATGCTATTAATAGGTAAACCATCTATAAATGAGCCATTTTCCATGGCTATGTTAAATAGCCAAAGGGTATATATAATTATATATATATATGTAGACTCTATCTATCAAAGCAGATGATATTTTATGGCAGAATATTGGGTGAATTCATGGGAAATGATCCAGAAATGAAAGATGTACTGTGGAAATTTTATGGGAAGTACTGCAATTGACTGTGACCAAGAAAAATATGTCAACATATGATATTTGGATGTGTTTGAAATAGGACATTTACCCTCTGGTAATTTACTGTAACATAGCTATTGAAAATGGCCATTTATGGATGGTTTACCCATTAATATTGGTGATTTTCTATAGCTACCTTAGTTTACCAGAGGGTAATAGGGTAAGAGTGATACACCATATTCGGTTTGCGAGTTCGGGTTCGATATTTTTCGACAAACAAAGAAAATCATCCCATGCGGAACGTTTGATATCTCCAATATCAAACATGGCAATGTCGAAAAACTCACTTATATAACTTACATACCTTCCAGAAGAAAAGCAACATCGTGTCTTGGTTTCATATGGTCGGTCTTATCAAATCCACATCGGAAGTTGGGTCGGAAACGAACCCTTCCGAAATCGTGTATATATAGTTATTCATATAGTTATATATATATATGTATATATATAGATGTATATTCTTGAGTTATCTCCATTTGCTAGAGGAAGTTCGTTCAACATATGTTGTTGTGTGATGTTGTTTTTTTTTTTGTGCTATCATTATAATCATTATAGTAACTGGAAGAATGATAGACCTTAGGACCTTAGGTCTATTTCTTTGATTTCTTGAACGTACTTGTTGATAAGGCAGCAAGTTCCGGGAAACTCACCCCGTTTGCCAGGTACAACTCGCTGTTGGACGGCTGCGCTCAAAGCAGCCTCGTGGACGATGGTCTCCGAGTGCTGCGAGAGATGGAGGTGAACGGGGGGAATGCAAGCATGTACTGACCATGATATATGTATACATATATTATATATATGACTATATATATAATATATGATGATGATATAGCTATGTATGTTCATGGGGTTTTATGGTGACTTAATGGGAATTAATGTGGTAATTATAATTTAATCATCTATAAATAGCCAACATATTGCAGATTTTAATAGGAATATCATCTATAAATCACTATATATATCTGGGTAAATTACAACGTGGCAATGTTTGCTCAAATGGTCATGCCTCGTCATAAATACGTTCAATATTACGAGCGGATACTTTCTTGGCTTCGAGCACGGAGTCCGACTCCCTGATGCATCGCTGGAACCTGGAGACGAGGTCTTCTCTTATCCATCGCTGACCGTTGACATTGACCCTGCAAAAACCGAAGCAACCAAGTCTTTACCCTCTGGTAAACATACAAAAAACTATGGAAAGATCCACGATGTTTCATGGGTAAATCAACTATTTCTATGGCCATTTTCAATAGCAAACTGTTCCATTAACAGAGGGTAAAGACCATGTTGCGCTTGAATTTCTCAGACGAGATCATACATTGGATCAAGAAGTCCCTGAGATTGAGGAAGGGTAAATTACAACGACCTCATTGTGACCTCACTGCAATAATGGTTAGTAAGGAGAACTATCCTCAATTGTCTTATTTCTGGTGTGTGATTTATTGTATTTTACCCTGATATATATATATATATACGTGCATATGTATACATATGGAGGTTTATAGCTGAGACAATAATCTACAATGTGGTATTTCCATATATTTTCAACGTATATACATGTATATACCATCTGGTTATTTCACATAGCTATGAAAGCCATGGCCCATAGAAAGAGATGATTTATGATAATTTGCCTCTCAAAAATTGTGATTTTCCATAGCTACGTCAAATAATAACCATATCGATGCATATATGTGTATAGTATGACATGGGTGATGACACACGGATTTTATCTTTGGGAGGTTTGGAGGTTCTGTGTATGTGACTTATGGTTGTACAATGTGTGTGTGTGTCTGTATGTATGTGTATACATATATATATATGAATGCAACGTGTGTGTATATATATATATACAGTATTTATAACTATGTATAATATAGAGATACAATGTTGGATGACTGGTTGAAGCAAGTGTTTTTTTGTTTACATTGGAAATCATCAAATATATTCTTGGCAACTTTTTGATTTGCCGAATTTCGGCAAGCCAATGATGAAAAGGGGAATCCTGGTGGTCCATTCAACGTATTGCCGCCCCAAAAACATGGTTCTAAGTTTATAAAGCAATGTCATACACCAGCCATATTTTAAGTGGTTTACACCACCCATAAAAATGCGCAAATTTGGGGACTGGCAATAAGTAGTAATTAAACCAGAGTGAAAGTCAAGAACACATATATATGTATATATATATATACCATCCCAATAATAGTCCCAGTAGTACCCATCCCAATTTACAAACCTGTTTGCCCCATCTAACTATAGAGGTATCCACATGAACCCCACTTAGCCTGTGTACCGGCAATCATCAGCCAAGTGGCAACTTATATAAACCATGAAATTGGGGTACCCTATTTCCAGACAAACCCAAAAAGGAACAATATCTCAACACTAACAATGTACTACCTTTGTTCACCATTGATTACTTGTACTACGGCACGCCATTTATCGATGGAATTTATGGAGATCCCCAATGATAGACCATGCCCATTCCCATACTACTGCCATACTACTTTCATAAGAATCCCCAGTAGTATGGGAAACTTATAGGAATAGGGGTCCCATCATCGGAATTCCCTGTAAATTCCATGGAATTTACGAAGGATTTACTACCCATTATGGGCCCCATACAGTTATAAGTTGGTTTAGTTTCAACCCATCAACCATACTTGTACCCTCTGGTAATGTAACATCGCTATTGGAAATGGTCATTTATAGTTGTCTGCTTGGTGGTTTGGAACATTCTTTATTTGTCCATATATTGGGAATTTCATCATCCCAACTGTCGACCTCATATTTTTCAGAGGGGTGGCTCAACCACCAACCAGTTGTTTTACCTATTAAAAATTGTGATTTTCTAGTTCGCTATGTTAATTACCATTACCAGAGGGTAACTACCATGAACCCTACTATACTACCCAGTGACCTGTTCACTTAGCGCCTCACAGCCCTTCGGCCCCACGATGAACTGCATAACTACCCAGCTGGCACTCGGGTTTGTCTGAAAATAAGGTACCTCAAAATGCCCATGGTTTAGAATCTAGAACCTCGTTTTTCTAATTTGTTTAAGGATTCTTTTCAGGTTATCCCATGATGTTCAAACAGCCATAATCCATCTTGTTGGTTGTACATCCCAATATACATCCCATTGTATTCCCCAGTTATATCATGTTGTATCCTCATTCTATCCCCGTCATGGTTGTTTGTTGTACTAACACACCAAATCCAAATATCATATCAAGTTGGTTATTTTTTATATCTCCCATTCATATTCCATTCATATCCCCTTTCTGGTTGGTGGTTTCAAACATTTTTTATTTTCCATAATATATGGGATCATCCTTCCCATTGACTTTCATATTTTTCAAGATGGTTAAAACCACCAACCAGCATTTCTAGGATGAAGTTCCAATATGTTCCAATAGTATACCCTCTGGTAAACTAACATAGCTATTGAAAATGGCCATTTATAGTGAGTTTTCCCATTAAAAATGGTGATTTTCCATAGCTATGTTAAATTACCAGAGGGTACCCTCCAGGACGCTGGAGTGAAACCCAGCAACTTCACCCTATCCGTCTTGGTGAAGTTAATGAGCCGCGCGCGACGCGTGGACTATGCCTTTGAACTGGTGGGAGCCTTCGGAAACGGAAACGGTGAACTTAAAGGATGGGAGCTGGCGACTGCTACAATGGGGGATCCCTTTTATATGTATATATAATTTATATATATATATAATTTATATATATATATATATTATATATGTTCATATATTGTTTATATATATTAAATATATTATATTATATATATATATTAGCCACCCAACTATCTGGTATATTAGCCACCCAAATTTCGGGTGATTGAAAATTGGGAGACTTGCTAATATGTTGAGTAAGTATGAGTAAATATCAGTGCAGTAGCATCCTGGAAACACGTTTCGGCATCTTTTGGGTTGCTAATATTATACTGTAGTCATACTTTAATGAGATATATAGCCAAGCATATGGGATAGGGGTTTGTCCGAGAATGAGGTATGCCGGTAAAACCCAGTGTATGGCCATAGAAATGATGGGAAAGCATTGACAAATGATCAGACTTTGGAGGTAGCATGAAGTACCCAAATTCTCAGGGAAACCCAAGTTACTGCAAGATACTTCAATCTTTTGCCAATGAGATTATTGACTGAGCAGGTTTTAAAACGGTAAGTCTTCACAAGGAGGACCCAAAAAAACCATCCAAGGTTGGTCGAAAAAATAATGGGATGAGCATGGCGACAAATTTCATGGCCTAAAAAATGTTGCCTGGACATAAGGTATAAGGTACCCCAAAATCTTATGGTCCACAATGGTTTTCCCTGAAAAAATTGGCCCAAAATGGGGTCTAAACACCCCATTTCGCCCATGCGACATCCCTAGATCTCATAGGTGCAAGAGCTTTCGGAGAAGTACCACCTGAGCCCCAATTCCCACGTCTATGCGAACCTGGTGCGCCGATTTTTCGCATGTTTTCCCTGGGGAAAAGCCACAGATTTCGTCCGAATTTTGCCTGAAAATCAATCCACTGGACCTGACCTTTCTGGAAAAAAAGGTGAAGATTTGAGAGCTGTCACCAGAAATAAAGTTGGCACTTTTTGTATCAATTCTGGGGGTTCAAGCAAAGCTTTTCTTCTGGCCTAAACCTGGACTAGCTCCTTATGTGCGATTGTTTGGCATATGTAGATAAGATGGGAGAAAGAACATCCAAATTCAGGTCTATGCCAAGACTACCCACAAAACAACCCTCAGAAACATTCAGAAACTATTGCACCCACGAAAATGAACGTTTGAAATGACACGAAAAAAAGGGTTATCATTCAGTTCGGAAAGGTGGTCCACTCTACTTGGGGGTGTTATCAATCAGATGCGATTATTATATCATCATATTACTGTAGTGGCAAACACTCATGTGCCATATCTCAGAAAACCTTGGTTTGGTTTAGATTGTGTTTATTATTTTGTTCCATCAATGGAAAAAGCGACAACGAACCCAAACAAATCAGCTTTTTGAAGGGTATCCGACCCCCAAACCTTGGTCCAAAGGACACCGACTTGGTCTATGTCACCATATCTCATTCCACATCAATTGCACATTCCACCGTACATATCCTCTGGTAATCAGACATGGCTTGCTAGAGAATCCACCACTTATATCTATATAATTTGATGATTTTCAATTTTCCCAGCCATAAACTTGCATTTAGTTACGGATTTCCCATGGCCAGATATATGTTTGAAGTACCATTTCGGCTAAATCTGATATGATCTTCCTATCATATCCCCATATTTGGTTGGTTATATTCCCTGGTTGGTGGTTTGGAACATGTTTTATTTGTCCCATCATCTTGGGAATTTCATCATCCCAACTGACGAACTCCATCATTTTTCAGAGGGGTGGCGAAAAACCACTAACCAGGTTATATTCCCCTTTTAATCCTCATAAAAATCACCCCAGTATAAATCACCACCGCTGCCGCCACGTCGTTGCGACTCGCGACGTTGCGACGTCGTGGCGTGGCAGGTCCAGGCCTGCTGCTTTAGCAAGCAGCTGCAGCGTGGATTGAAGACCCTGGAGGAGATGATGGACAGAAAGGCGGGCGTCGTTTTCTGAATATGGTTAATAATGGATAATGGTCAATAATGGTTGATGGTTCATAATAGTAGTTAATGGTTAATAATGGTTGATGGTTAATAGTGGTTAATGGTTAATGGTTAAGGGTTAATAATGGTGAATTATAATTGTTAACCATGGTTAATAGTAGTTGATAATCGCTGATAATGGTTAATCATGATTAATAGTAGTTGTTAATGGTGAATAGTGGTTATTAACGGTTCATCATGGTCATTAACGGTTAATCATAATTAGTAATGGTTAATAGTGGCTAATCATGGTAATTAACAGTTAATCATGGTCAATAACGGTTAGTAAGTGTTAATAATGATTAATCATGGTCATTAACGGTTAATCATGATTAATATTTGTTAATAAGTATATTGATTAATAGTTGTTAATAATGATGATTCATGTTCGTACCCAATGTTTGAATTGTGGACTGGTGACAATAGTATCCAATATGTTTGATATTATCACAACATATCAAAATTCATGAACTGGGAAACATTGTCAATCTTCACCAGAAACCAATTTTTTTTGCAATCAAACATAGGGTTTTGCTGTCAATTTCCCCTTGAACCAACCCAATGATGAGAAAAAACACGTGAAACAACACTGGGATATACTGGGATGCTATTTTACCAAAAAAAGCCTCGTTACTTTCATAGAGATACCCTCTGGTAAACTAACATAGCTATTGAAAATGGCCATTTATAGTGAGTTTTCCCATTAAAAATGGTGGATCTTTCCATAGCTACGTTAGTTTACCAGAGGGTAGCTTCTGTTTGACCAAGCGATTCTCCTGTCCCGAATCCCGTGGTCGCATAGCCGCTATCAGCGGGACTAAGCCACTGGTGTTGAGCTTTGGAGTATCATTCGCTATATCATCTGCCAATCCGAAACAGAATACACCCCAAATATAACCTCTGGTAATTCAACATAGCTATTGAAAATGGCCCATAGAAATAGCTATTTTTCAAATGGCCCTAATCGAAATAGTGGATTTACCCATTGATAGCATGGTGGATCTTTCCAGTTCGTTATGTAAACGTTTACCAGGCCGGGTAGCGATGATACGATGATATAGCAGCATTGGATCCAGGATTCCAGACATCCCCCCCAAATACTTGGGGATTTTGGAAGTATCCAAGCCAGGTTCAACCAGACAAGCGAACCTACTCCATGCTGTGGGGGCATCTCAGTCGGGGGATTGGAACCTTTGGCACCGAGGTTCCAATGTGTAACAGAAGTTCGCTGCAACATTGCGGCATGTAGGGGTGCAAAAGATGTTGGACTGAACCAACAGACATGGCTTAAGAAATGGAGACTAATAATATGTTCATATACGTTCTGCATGAAAAAACTCTAAGATGGGCTACCGTTGTGGCCTATGATTTTACTTTTGAAAAAAAGCCACTGGAGACTGACATGGAATCACCGAGAGCAAACCTGGAGATCGATGATATCCACGACATATCAAGGTGGGCCGCCCCCAAGTATACTTTGGTTTATAAACGGTATAGACTGTTATAACTAGCAGAGCCCCTAGTTTGTATTAGCATGTACTATATTATATTTATATAGAAACAAACCATCTTCGCTAACTTTGGGGGCCCACCTTGCGGTTTTTTCCTGTAGATCTTGGAGTTATGCTTCAGAGGCTTTATCCAGTGCTGACTAAAAGCGTCCTGCTTCTTGCTTGCGGCTGGTTACTGAAGGAATTTGTAAGTCTTGTACCCACCATGTAGAACTATTCACTTTTTCTAAACTTACATGTGCATCTCTGCAGCGGTCTTTGGGTGGACGTCTTATTTTTCCTGCCACCGGCGGCCATGCCATGTTTGCTGCTCCGAGGGGATAGATGTTGTCCAAAAGTAAACAGTAAACATCATACACATATCATATCATCCATTTTTGCTTGTTTCATATGCATTGGTTATATTACTGTATATTATTATGTTATATTGTTTAGGGGTGAGCATCCCATAATACCCATAATACCCATAATACCCATTGGCCATGTGCTGCGGCCAAGGCTGAGATTGGCGGTGCAGCAAAGCCATTTTGAGAAGGCGATTGGTCAAGCTGAATGGTCATAGCTGGATGGTTGCTTCATGGAAAATCTACAAATATTAGTACCCTCTGGTTATTTGTTACATGGTATAGATGGCCCATAGAAATAGATGGTTTACCTATTAAAAATATTAATAGCATGGTGATTTTCCATGGCTAAGTTAAATAACCAGATGGTAGATGATTAGAGATGTCTTATGTATAACAGGGTCAAAACATCCCATGATATGAGATAATATGATCATCTACTAGCCAATATTTATCTAGCAATAAACCAATATATGGATGTAAACAATGATGGTGAGAATCCTTGGGGCGCGTTTATGGGGATCTCCAGTTGCCAAAATGGTGATTTCTCCACGTTTTGCTGGTTAAATTTACATGACATGTTTGTTGTTTGCTATCGACACCATTTTTGCATCTATTTACATGGTTGAATTCACATGTTTGTCGGGTATATTATATAAATCTGTATAAATCTGTATACATCTATATAAATCTCTATTTTTGTTGGTTAAGTCATTTTAAGTCACTAAATCACTTTTTTTTTGCTGGTTGAATCCACGTCTTTGTCGGCTATATAAATGTGTGGGTGTGTGTTGGTTATCACACTATATTCGCTGGTTAAAATCCTATTGTTCTTGCTTCAATCATATGGCTATGGGTCAGTTTACCCTGGTACCTAGTTTTCACCCCAAGTCATAGCGATTCATGGATATTCATCAGACTAAAATTGAGAATCATAGGTTTTGACCCAGCCCCATATATAAATCTCTATTTTTGTTCGTTAAAGCCACCATTTTAGCCCTTAAATGGTCTCGATTCTCTCAGGCCGACGGATTGCTGCGAGGAGCATTTGGAGTCTCAGGGGCCTTGCTGGGGAGCCAAGCTGCTGGAAGGTCAATCCACTCATAGTGGAGCCATGGAGCCCTCGAGTGATAGAAAAATGTTGATGTTGGTTTAGTTGGAACAGTTTCACCCCATGAAACTAGAGTTTGTTGGGGCCCTCTAGTTATGTTTGTTGGTTTATAAATCCCATCTAAGTATAGAATAGCATAGTTATATCTACCATAAACCGTAGAATTCAGCCACTTATATCTCAACGTAGCTATCTTGGCGGCCCCAACCTGTAGGCTTCATATATCCAGCAAAAAATGGCGAATCCCGAATGAGGCTGGGATGATAGCATGTTTCGACACTTGCACATATGATTGAAATCAAGGGCACGGGTCAGTGGTCCCTTCAGCTAAACCACGTTGTTTTTCGCTCTTGTTGTGGGCACCCCTTTGAAAGTACTTGAAAGCTTGCCCAGCTCTTCATTGTTGGGGGAGTCACGGAGCGATCTAGGCTACAGTAAAAGCCCTATACAACTATACACTCGTACGAAGTTGAGAGTTAAAGAGCCCAAGTACCATGAAAAGTGGTGATAAACCTGGAGGAACTCTGGAGAGAAACCTGGATTTCCGTCAAGTGAATGGTAAACGTCGTAAAAACTCATAGGTTTCCCTGTAAGAATGCAGCAGAGAAACTGTGCGGTCAGGGCTGGTGGATGATTGTTTTAGTTCGGTCAAGCTTTAGTACCCTTTTGTGGAGGAACGGTATCCAACCAGAAACTCAGTTGTTAGAGATGTTAAAATGCTGACTGGGGTAGGTTGTGGCATTTTTGGCCATTCAGATCGAGGACTGCATTGTAGCTAATCTGCCTCACTTCTGGTATGGGATGTCTGTCAATAGAAAAGTGTGCATGAATCCTGGTCGCATAATGCAATAGACCCTATGAGGTAGATGGTAAGAGAGTGCCTCACCAGTGTGATTGATCAATAATGATCAATATATATCAATATCATTTGGATGAATTATGATAACCTCTGATGGCACTGGAATGATTGTTAGTAACTCTTAGTGGAGGTAACTATCCCAAATTGGCATAAATTGGCTTCATTTCAGCTGTTTGCAGCTTAGTGAATCATTGAGCCAGATATCATCCAACTGGCCTAAACTCTTGGGATAGGATCACCTCCCACGGCCCAAGTTGCCAAGTTGCCCTTAGGCCCTTCCTCAACACGCCTTGGGCCATCTGTCAAGGCTGATCTCCGTTGGGAGTCCATATTTTTCGGGTTGCCCGAATGATGTTTGAGGCCGGTCAAATCTACGAAATCATTCAGCCTTAAAAAGATCGTTTTCTTATTCTTGCTGCCAACCTGCCATAGAACCCATTAGAACTGGTTTTGTTTTTTTCCCATGAAAAGTTTCAGGGATTTCTCATTGCAATGGTTTGATGACGCGGGGGGGGTAGAAAAATCATTGGTACCTCCGTGTCGATTCCCATATATCCCCATTAAACCTATCATTTTTGCTGCTTAAATCATCAGTGAAGCACCATTGCATATCCTATTAATTTCTATTATATGTCCATTGTATTCCCATTGTACCCCTCTTAGATCCATTAAATTAAAGCAACATAAGATCATGCAACATAGCCGTTTTGGTTGGTTAACTCAGTCATATGGTGGTGTCTTAAAACGGAAGATCCCCAAAAACCATAGGGTTCAATACTAACATGGTCTAGTGACTTGGATGATTTGGGGGTAGCCCTATTTTAGGACACCTCCCTATCATCAGTATATTCCCATGATATTCCCATTCAACTAGCATAAAACAGTTATTTTTAGGCAAGCTCAGCCATATCACCATGAATCATTTTAGGAAACCTCATTATCCCCATATGAAAACCATGTTTATTAATCATTACCAGCCATGATCAACCATTATTATCACCATGATTAAGCCTTAAGAACTACTATGAACACCATTAACAGCTACTAATCATTATTAACCATTATCAGCCATTATCAACTACTATTAACCGTTCTTAACCATTATGAACCATTATAATCTGACCATCATAATTATGAAGCATTATAATTAACCATTAACCATTATTAACCATTAACTCAAGCATTTTTTTCCCATAATATATGGGATAATCCTTCCCATTGACTTTCATATTTTTCCAGATGGTTAACACCAGCCAGTACTCTTAACCATGGTTAACCACTATGAACCATTATAATGATAACGAATCTGACCATCCTCGGACATCGCCACGGTGCGACGGAAAAAAGGCGTCGAGGAGGCCGCCCTCTCCGAGACTTTGTCGTCGATGGCTGGATCGCCAGAGGGGAACAAGGTGCCGATCCTGAAGCCATGGGAAAAACCATGGGAAAATGGTGAGAAATCACCAAGAAACGGGATTTTTTTTATGGGATTTTGAAAGGGTTTTCAGAAAGGACTTGCCCTATGGTAATTTGAGATAACAATATATAACAATTACAATTTTGATAGGTAACGCCGGTTTTTGGCATCTATAAAGGCCATTTTCCAGCGCGATGTTAGTTTACCAGAGGGTATGTTCTGCACTGCATAATTGTTTGGTGATGATCACAGTCCATGGACTAGGAAATCCTAACAACCAACCAATATAAAGGGAATGATTGAATTACTATAATATTCCCCAGATTTTGTTATTACCCTCTGGCAATCAGACGTGTTTGCTGGAAAAAAACACAATTTAGTTCGATGATTTCTCCAAATAGAAACCTCCATTTAGTTTGAGGATTTTCCATTGCCACGTTTGATGACACCGGAGGGTAGAGGGTTAATGTTCCACACAATTTCTTGGGGATTATATATAATTTATTGCGATAGCCGATAGCATAGAACAAACCAGAATAGGGAAATCAGCCAACCAGTGAGAATGGACAACGCTCAGCCAGTCCCAGAGTCTCTGCCGCGAAGGCAGCCGATCCTGGATACTGCAAGAGTTCCAGTTCTAGTAGAAGTTTTATATAGAACCATATAGAACCATATAGAACCATAGCTATGGGGCTTAGGGCGCTATATTAAATCCCCAATTTAGGGGATCTTATGTTTTTTTTTTAGTACCCTCTGGTAAACATACAAAAAGCTATTGAAAATCACCATTTTTAATGGGAAAACTCACATCAACTGCCCCGATCAATCCCTTGGTGTCCGCTACTAGCAGCTACGGAGCATCTCAGAGGATATGGAATATGATAGGAATATCATGGGAATATCATAGGGATATGATAGGGATATCATACTTGGAGGATATCCCACGGCTCGTTTTTTTTTTGGTGAACGTAACCATAGTTCGTTCATCCATTTATAGATGGGAGAAGCTACTGAATGGGGACAAACGTTCCAGCTCGAGGGAGACGTTGGCCGTGATGTCATATATGTCATACAAGATATCAGATATCTATATACGTATATATATATATACATACATAGATAATTATAAAAACTAATCTCTAGTATCAAGATATCATAAGATATCTAGTATCAAGTTGAATAGTTGGATTCCTTTCCATAAAAGAACTATTGGATGTCCCGTATCCACTTCCTTTCGTGCTTCGATATATAGTGTTGATCACTTCCATTTCCAGCAACAACTGCAGTGGCCATCTCAGACTCCACCAAAGAGCACCATCCAACTGCACAAAAACAACCCTTCAACATGCATTGAAGTTTTTTTTAAAACCAAATTTCAACTCTTCAATCATTTTCCAATCTCAACAAGTACCTGGAATGATGGATCCCAACTGCCACGTTTTTTTTAGGTGTTTCTATCACCGCCTTATTTTTTCGGTTCCACTGCAACTAGAGGAGATTTTGAACCCATGACACATCTTCGGCACCACGACAGTGGACCAGGCTGCTGCTGGATTTTTGGTGGACGTGAGAAAAGAGAAGCCAAACGTCTGGATCGATCCCTCCGTGCAGCGTCCGGGGTTCCCACAGGGAGCCGCATCCCGATGGGAGGCTGAAAAAAACCATTTTACATCCGATGGTAAATCCAGCCATTTTGAAGTTGGGTTGCACTTGTATGGAAGTGGTGATTGATGTGATTAGTTCTTGATCATCCCTATATTTCCCAAGGTAAATCCCGAACAGGATCGGTTTTTTCAAAGCCCTGGCGGATCCCGAGGCTGCGTTCTGCAAGGCACCGGCGGCTCAACATGGACAGAGTCGGACGCCTAATGGAGATTTCACCAGGGGATTTGGGCGAGACATTGGTTGGGGCAGTTGAGGTGAAAAGATGGGAGGGTGGTGAACATATGGCTATGGGAGGTGAATCTATCATTAATATACATATATAGAAATGGGTCCCTATGAAAAGATATGGCAGTTGATTTTAAGTTGGACAAGGTTGGATATGGGCCCCCTATAAATAGGGTTGTGCCGTTATACCCTTGCACCTGGAACCGCAGCTCCAAGTCCAACCAAGAATAGAATATCTATAATCCAAGATGGACATTATTCATAGTATATTAACCACCATCAATCCACCCAGCACCTAATGTGTTGAAACTTATGTTTTTTTTTTTTTTTTCCATGGTTGGTTTTCAGGGAGATTCTTCAGACTCTGAGCTCATGGATAATGAGAACCCCCTTGTTTTAAAAGGAAGCATAGCCTCCGAACTGACCATCAACCGGAATTTGTTTGAAATGTCAAGCCTAGCAGACATCTAGAAAACTAAGACGATTTGCCAAGCAAAAACAGGAATTTCTGAGCAAAAACTAGGGACATAACATGAATAGATGCACGTGGTAGAATTGGATTATAGGTTATAGATGGTTGTAGTATTTATAGTGGTCATTGCTCCATGGTTGATGTAGAATCACGAAGAATTGGAAGACATGTTCTACAATGTTTGACACATCACCAGCAGAAACGATGCTTTTTCACTGACAACTGTGAAAGAATGCAGGGTGGACTGCTGGGGTCAAGCAAGAGTCGGTGGATGGATACAGCAAACATCTGCAAACATGATCAACATTCTGTAGCCAGGTCAGGGTCTGAAATTCTCACCTACTGTCAATGGATTGGTTTAAGCTTTGACATTTACAGGAAAACTCCATACTTATGGGAAAATGTATGGTTTCCTGTAGATTTTCCCTTAAACCAAACCATTGATACTGTATCCAAATGATTGTTTCGCAGGCGCTAGTGCAGTGAAAGCTGACTCCATGTGGCTGGCGGCCGGCATAGACACATCTCCTTGTACACCAAAAGCACCCAACAACTATTCAAAGGTGCAGCGGTGTAGCATTCTTTTCATCAGATCGATGGTTTCAAATTTTTGATATTTGACAGTGTGTCAAAATCTTGTACCCCTGTAGTTCACATCAAAATAGCTGGTAAATGGATGTTCATCCCCCTGAAAATGGTATTAATAGGTATTGACCCATAGCCATTTGACATTCAACCAATGGGACAGTGAAGCTGCAATTCGCCCATTCCCTGAGAGTGTTCAAGCAGGGAAGGCTGGGACATTTCCAGGATCGCAGTACGTTTTGTCGAGGATTACATGGTAATCTAACATTGCCTCGCTCCACATGGCTATGCTGAAATCATCATTCATCTAGTTACAAAAATTGTGTGAAACATAGGTACCCTCATACATTACTCATTACTGTAACATAGCTATTGAACTTCACCCATTTTCAGTTCGGTAAATCATCTAATTACATATGGCAAGTTTAGCTATGGTCATATTCCATAGCTATGTAACAAATTACCCTCTGGTAAACTGTCCCATAACTATGGAACATCACCATGCTATTAATGGGAAAATCCACTATTTCACTGGCCATGGCTTCCATAGCTATGTAACAAATTACCAAAAGGTTATATCCCACTATTGCCATGTTTCGACGGGTCAAATCCCCACGCAAAAACTCCTGGGATTTTCCCATGAAATCATCGAATCAAGTGTCGCCTAGGCGCCGGCCCTCCAAAGGCAAGGGCCTTCGCCTTAGGGCTTCGGAGAGCTGGATGGATGAGAACTGGATAATCCATCTATGGATGAGAACTGGTAGCCAAATGACTTGTCGGAAACCCTCCAAATATGGACATCCATGAAAATTCATGAAAATTCGAATATGATCTCATGATAGGTATGAAAGACAGGTAAACACTATACACAGACGCACCAGACCAACACATTCTTGCGGTTTTGTGTGCTTGAGAATCGAGAATCGAAAGCCACCTGCTGCCGATTTAAACACTTGACAGGATATTGGAATATGATTTTGGTATGCCAATTTTCTGCTTGGAAAGGAGTGATTAGATCTGCTGTACAGCAAAAAATGCACAAAATCGCTTCTCACTGCACTGAGGGAAAGGCAAGGGACAGAGAATGTGAGGCCCGCTCCAATCAAGTTGCCTGGGCAGCGAATTGATGTTCAGCTGTGACTGAGAGACAAAATGGTCCAGCGGAGCTCACCGAGGGCCAGAATCTCTTCTTTGGAGCAAGGTCTTAACTTGTTTTACATGGTTTAGATGGAAGTTTACAGATGATACTGGACTGAACTCAGTAGATTTTGGGTTCCTAAACTCAAACGGGAGGAGCCCCAAAATCCTCGACGTGGCCAATTTCTTTTGGAAAACCCATCTGGTTGGCGCCCTGCGTGGCAATCTTTGGAGACTCCCGATCCCCAATGGCAGGAATTTCTAGCCATGAGACTTACAGATTCCAACTATTGAGACAATCCCCAAAAAAACAACCAACTAACCGTAGATGGTTGAACTGCAAATCTGTGGCCTCAATGGATTTCTTTTTGGTCGATGGAAAGCCACTAAAAAAGACCTAGGGGGGCAATCATCACAATCCTACAGCTTTTAGATATCTTTGAGGTTTCGGAATTAGGATTTGAATTACACCAATTAATTTGCAAAGTCAACTGGCCTGGCTGTGACTTTGTCATACTTTGTCCACTTGGCGCGAAAATCTCGTTGGAGGTCCAGGGCCCCATTTTGGGATGCCAAAAATCTGGGCGTGTTGCACTGGCGCGGAAGATCCGCAGAAAAGGGGCCAAGTCGACATGGTCGCGGTCAACTGCCTTTCTTTCTTTTTAATGGCTCTAAACATCTTAATTAATAATATTTAATAACTATATCTTTTTATATAGGCATCCATGTTAACTTTTTTTACCATCATATACCCATGTTTAACATTGAGAGCCATGGGCCACCAGTGAGTTTTGGTGCACTTGCTTACCAAGTCCTCCTGAACCCTGGGTAAAGCTGGTGAATGGGTTTATGGGGAATATACCCTTTAGTAAACTAACATAGCTATTGAAAATGGCCCATTGAAATAGTGGATTTACCCATTGATTGATAGCATGGTGATTTTCCATGGCTATGTTAGTGTACAAGAGCGTAACTACAGTTACTATGGTTTATAGACCAACTTATAACTGTGGAGGCACCACCTTGTATCTGCAGTTCTCTCATGTATTTTTGGTATTTGGGGATATGAATTTTGCTTCACTTTTTGGGGGCGGACATCATACCGGATCCATGACCAAAAAAACATCTCAATTCCTTAGTGACTAAATTGGAGGTTTGGAGCTTTGTTGTTTGTAACCTAATTCCTATGCGCAACCTACATATAACCTGTAGCCTTATATATATACACACACTATCCTAATATATAACCTATGTACAACCTGTATCACGTATGACATGTTCCATATTCATATATAACCTATGTTATAATATATATATGCTATAATAGATAATATAATATATGTATTCTATAATACATAATATATATATATACAATAATATATAGATATATAACGTATACACATATGTCTATAACGTGTATATGTATATGTATATATATATATATATATACACCGTTATATAACCTTAAATCTAACGCCTTTTTTCGAATCCCTTCTTTCCTTTCACATGGACCTTTCGCATCCATGAGCTGAGAAGGACAACGAGCGGAAAGCCATTCAGATGGATGAGTGGGCGAAGGCATACTGGGATCGTGGGAGTTGATGAACTTCATAAGGCGCCCAAGGCAGCAATTTTTTTTGGGCCCCCTATAGTTTGAGAATGGTTTATGGAAAAACTAAGTATCTGATTATCTGATAGTAAAATTGAGAATGGCTTCTTATTGGATTCGGCACACTTTTCGTATCCTTGTTCAGGAGAGCATCATACCTCTTTTTACTATATCGTTTAGTCAAGAGAACCATATAGCAACTGGTGATCCCATTCTGTCATGGATGGCTGATACCTTGGAGTAGCTTAAGTAGCATCTCGTCGAGCAGTCAATGCCCATTGTATATTGTTGGTAAACAATGGTAAATGATGTGTTTGCCGATAGGTCATCCGATTAATGGATTTATGGGTTTGTTGAAGGGGTAAAAACAGTTTTATCTCATTAAATTGTTGATCCCCCCAAATGCATACATCACGATTATCAAGAACTAGCATGTCCCATAAGTGCGGGTGGGGGAATTGTTCCCGTTCATCTAGAGATCCTGCTGCGATGTCTTTTGCGGCTCAAGCTTTGAAGATTTCAGACGGTGCCAGTGACAGCGTGGAGGCGTGAACTGGGACTGGATGTCTTTGCGGACTGGTGAATGGTGGGTTGATGGCTTAATAAATCTGGAACAACTGGGGATCCTTCCCAATAGTGATCATTTGCCACCAAAATGGTGCCTCCTCAATTAAACAGTCCACGGGTGAATGAGGATATTCGGGGTTTAACATTCGGGCGGAATTGGTTGATGTCCTGGAACAGAAGTGTTCTTGGGCATCTCAACTCTGGGATGTACAGAAGTCTTGTGGATTTTTCCCAGAGTCTTTACGGCTCTCAGACACGGCCGTTTCTTCGCTTCCGTTTTTTTCTCGGGATGGCTTGACCGGGCTGATCGTCAGTGAGTAGCCATGATGTAAAAGAACTGCCATCGATATGTTAGGGTTAAGTGTGCCAAATGCAGTGGGTTAGGGCTAGAAGTTTCAAAACAAGAAGTAGAGGAAACCTTAGGGAATTAGAGGTTGAACAGGTACAGTGGGCAATAGGGGGGGGCAGAACTGGCTGGAAACCAGATGAAAACAACAAATTTACATCGATGATGTATTTTTTTTAAAAATATTTTTTGACCAAGAAACGCCAAAAACAACAAAATCAACATGCTTGGAAAAGGCTGCGGTTATGGCTCAGCTATCATCCACTAGTTTGGCACTTTTTAGGCCGCAAATTACATCAAGCATTCTTGGCTTTCAATGCAAAATTAGGGGAACATGCATAAATTTGCCTAAATAGCAAAAAGTTGCAGTGGGTCCAGCAAAAGAACGCATGTAAACAACGAAAAATCAACATGCATTCATGCATCTGGTTTTTGTTGTTCTGACATGTTTCACAAAACTCAACAAAAACAACATGTTTGAAAACGGTTGTGGTTGTTACCCAACTATGATCCACAATTTTGCCACTTTTAAGGCCACAACTTGCATCGAACATGTCTTGGTTTTCGATGCAAAATTAAGGAAAATACATACATTTGCCTAAATGGCAAAAAAATGCAATGGGCCCAGCAAAAGAACTCATGAAAACAACAAAAAGTACATGCATTTTTTGTGTTTTCTGTCATTTTGCACAAAAACAACAGAAACCGGTTAAAATTGAGTTGCTACAGTGTTGCTCCAATTTGATCCTGTAATTCTCTCACTTTTCAGGCCGCTTCTGGAGTTGTTAGGCCACAGCCACAGTCACAGTAATAACCGAACAGCAGAACAAGAATATTAATCAACATTAAAACTTTTTGTCAGCAGCACGAGAAGAGAAAGACTAGGACCGTGGTGATCGGATAACCTCATTTCATTAAACATCGGTTCAAATTTTGTTGTGTGCAGGACAAAGAAAGAGACTGTGGTGATCGGATAACCACGTTAAACATCGGTTGGATTTTATTGTACGCAGTCCAAAGACCGGGACCGTGGTAATCGGATAACCACGTATTAAACGCCGATTTAAAACAAAGACGAAAACCAAAGCCGAAACAAGCACGAACAGGAAGTAAAAAAAAGTGTTTAAACACCACTGGGACAACACAAAAAGACTCAGAAGCTGACGCTGACACTGACCACCACACGCCGATTTAAAACTGACACTGACCAGTATATAATGTGGTAAACCCAAATGCAAACCATCCCGGATGTGACCAGAATACAGAACCTGTATCAACCATCCCCAAATGGTAGCATGCATGTTTGGTTTGCCACATTTTCACGCATAAACAACAATATCGGGACATATATAATGGGGATATCCACCAACCATTTTGTCGGGGATACAATGGGATATGACGGGTTTGTCTGAAAATGGGGTACCCCAAAAACAATTTCTTCATCACATGTTTCCTTGTTGAAATAGGCATGGCCGGCATGGATGGGTATACTCCATTTTCAGACAATCCCATGTATAATATATACATATTATTTAGTAATTTATAGCCGGGGACGCCCTGTAAGCAGAAACTAATCTGCTTACTGCATCTCCCAGAGGCCAAAATCAGGCAAATAAGAGATGACCTAAGTAAGGCCTAAGTACAAGCACCTGTAGTAAGCAGATACATGAACATATACACCAAAGACAATTTCAGAATCTGCTTACTACACCTCCGTTGTCCTGAAGTGTTTGTGCTCGCTTCTTCCAGGCTCAAACTCTAATGTAATTGCAAACATGGCGGAAGTAGCGCCGAACCTAGTTAGTGCCCAGCGATGGGCGGAAATAGCCTTCTCTGCGTTGGAGCCAGATGACTCTCTTTTGTGGAGTGAGGTGTCATTTCCAACTTCTTCGATGTTTTCTGGGGCCTGCTATGCTGACAGATGTTTGGAATACATCAGCTCAGCCAGGCAGGGACAGAAAAAATCGATGCCAGTTCTTTCGGAAGCTGGGCACCAAGTTGAAAGGGACCTCTTGCCTAGAAAATGACATGTAAGAGGATGTAAGCCATGAATATATATATATATAATATAGTGTTGGAAGAAACAAAAAACATGCAGTTTCATTTTCATATTTTATGCCTCGCAACCAAGTGCAGTAAGCAGATCCAGTATCTGCTTACTGCGTTCTGCCTGCTGCACCCTCCTCAAAATTTTAAAACAATGCTAAAAAACATTGAAAAAACAATGAAAAATGATGAAAAATAGAGAAAAAACAATGAAACAACAATGAAAAATACTGAAATATAGAGAAAAAACAAAGAAAAGCAATGAACAAACAATGGAAAATAGAGAAAACATGATGAAAAATAGAGAAAAATGATGAAACATAGACAAAAAACAATGAAAAATAATGAAACATAGAGAAAAAATGATGAAAAATAGAGAAAACTGATGAAAAATAGAGAAAAATGATGAAACATAGAGAAAAAACAATGAAAAAATAATGAAAAGGTTTGGCTCGAGGACTTCGACCCGACAGCGGCTGGCCCGAGGACTTCGACCCATCCACCCGGGCTACTTCAACGGGGCACTACAACGGGGAATACAACGGGGAATACAATGGGAAACAAAATGGAAAAACGAAAAATGAAAAAAAAAAATCTTTTTTTTTAAATATTTTTTTCATTTTTTCATTTTTTGATACACTATGGCATTTAAATCGAATGAAAAACTGAAAAAGAAAAAATCTGAAAATTTCCTTTTTTTTCATTCGATTTATATACATACATTGTTTTAAAGCACTTAAATAAATTTAAAATATATAGATGTGACTTTTTTTCGTTTTTTTTCATTTTTCCATTTTTCATGTTTCCCGTTTGTTCCCTTTTGGTTTCCCCGTTGTGTTTCCCCGTTGTAGTGCCCCGTTGTAGTACCCCGGGTGGATGGGTCCAAGTCCTCGGGCCAGTCTTTCCGCTAACGCGCGCGCGCGCGCATTGGGATCAGCCCTGTACGGGGTCGAAGTCCTCGAGCCAGCCGCTGTCGGGTCGAAGTCCTCGAGCCAAACCTTTTCATTATTTTTTCATTGTTTTTTCTCTATTTTTCATTGTTTTTTCATCATTTTTCTCTATTTTTCATCATTTTTTCTCTATGTTTCATTATTTTTCATTGTTTTTTCATTGTTTTTTCTCTATTTTTCATCATTTTTCATTGTTTTTTCAATGTTTTTTAGCATTGTTTTAAAATTTTGAGGAGGGTGCAGCAGGCAGAACGCAGTAAGCAGATACTGGATCTGCTTACTGCACTTGGTTGCGAGGCATAAACCATGAAAATGAAACTGCATGTTTTGTATATAATTTATATGCTATTTTATAATTTGTTTTGACAGGTGAATGAGGGTGCAGTAAGCAGATGCATAGGATCTGCTTACTGCACTTGGCTGAGAGGCTTACATGCATTTCATCAATGTTTCTTGTTGTGGTTCATTGTTGCTGTCTATCTATCTATCTATCTATCTATCTGTCTATCTATCTATCTATCTATCTATATATATATATGTTTCATCAAATGTTGATGATTTTCCATGTGCGGAAAGAAATAGATGCACAGCTGTACCAATATGGGGTATATATATATATATAATTGAAAGGAATACCTGACAGGGTAGGACCGGGGAGACCAATCTGCTTACTGGGGGGTGACTTTCTGCGACCTACATAAGGAACCAGTTTGGACATGTGAGAAGAACACCAAAGCGAGGGCTTCCCACGGGGACGCGGTCACGGCTGACACTTGTAGATTTCAAGATGTGGAGCATTTTATTGATGAAGAAACCCTCAATGCTATGAACAAAGTACATATGAAGCAAGAATCCAAACGGTTCAAACAGTGGATCGCGTTGGGCAAGAAGGGCAAAATCCCATCGAAAGCATGGTGTTGTCAACATCTGAAGATGTGCCGGGTCTATCTTCAGTTCTATGTTTGCTTGGTGTTCAGTTTCAGTGTTTGGTTTGGCCCTGTTGGCTGCGCTGGCATGTGCTTAGTATTCATGCATATCTGTGTATATATATATATGTGCATATAGGTTACCAATGTTGTGAACCAATCTCCAAGCCCTTTTCTTCCCCCACGCCTTCAACCCGCTCAGGTGCCCTTTCAGACGTTCCTTCTTGGACCAGACCGGAAGCATGTGCACTGCGTACAGTTCCATGGGGAACTTGGAAAAGGGTGAAGATCAGAACGCGCGGCTTTTGGTGATTTACATGATGTATCACTTCAAAAAGAAGACACCAATCCTCGTACATGAGAATGTGATTGGCTTTATTGCCACCGAAATGTCAGATCAAGCAACCTCGTACGGGTATGACACATTCACAATCCGGGTTAAACCCATGGACGTCGGATTTCACGTGGGGAGACCTAGGAGGCGGGTAAATTGTCCAATCCTGTATGGCTTTTGAAACAACCTTTGTCTATGTGATGTTTATGGTTGTATATGGTTATATTGCAATGCATAACTTGGGGTGTATGACAAACAGGTGCAGTAAGCAGAATTTAGTAATCTGCTTACTGCAGTGCCTACTGTGCTGCTGGACTGTTTCCACGTAAATGTACGTGTGTGTGTATATATATATAAATTTCTCATATGGTTGCATGTGTACACGTTGTCATCGACTATATTTTTGGTCCCCTGAAGGTATGATGTCTTTTTCCTGCAGAGCCTCTTTCAAACAACACGCTCCGCAAAGGATTTGTATGCCTTTCTGGCAAAGAAGATAAGAGAGACCCTTCCTGCTTGCCACATTGAGGACTTCTTTTTCGAAACAGATGAAGGAGCTCTACGATTGGAGATGCAGCGCAGTGGCCAATCGGAAGGAGTCCCCAGGGGGTGGGCAAGAGTGGGCATCAAGAGATTTCAGGGAAGAAGGTTGGGAACCTTCAGCTATATAATATATCCAAATCGCGCTTGTATAATTGCAGCTAGTATATAGTATATGTATAAAAATGCATTATTGTATGTATACACTTATATATAAAGGTTACAAACATTTCACATAGCAAAAGCATAGCAATGCAGTTAGCAGATTCAGAACCTGCTTACTACAGGCACCTACACTTTGATGTTGGCAAGGGAAAAACTTACATGGTATAGCCTTTTTTGGCTCGAACAAATTCAAAGCGCATTTCGATATATATATATATATACCCGGACCATTGAAATCTACAGCACGCGTGCGATTCATGGCATCGACGACCCAAAGTGGCCCTCACATTTTTCTCTTCGCGTGGGCAATCTGTGCGCAGTGTGTGAGTTTTGCTCTTAGGATCTTCGTGTACGCAGCGCTGTGCTTTATGACAAGGTATGACATTTTGGTGATTTCCAAGCACATTGAAGCTGTGCTCATGGGTCCGAGTGGTGATGATGCAGAATCGGAGTGGAGCTTGGTGAGTGATGACGACGCAGAAGCCAAGCCTCTTACACCTCAACGTCCAAAAAAGCAGGCTTCATGTTCAGGACAGCCCTTGCCACACACCTGTCCTCATGTAAACACAACCAGAAGGGGCACAAATGACAAGAACTTCCAGATTCGGTGCTTAGATTGTAAGAAGCTATTAGTTAAAGTTCCGAAATGTGTGCAAAGAAAGACAGGGTCACCTGGTTCAAAATGAGCCCGTGGCTGCTTGACTGATCTGCATCTAACGATTGCGCTCAAAATGTGCATATGACTTATTGAGGTCGCGGTTTCCTTTGCCAGAAAAAAGTGATTTCTGTCGGTAGGGCAATTCGGGTCGTGTCTGTTTTTTGTGGTTAAAATTCCAACTTGTATTTTGGCTGAGTGGGTTTCCCTCCGAGGAAAAAAACCTTAGATTTTTTATTTATATAATCCAAATACACCAGAACAATCCAATATAAATCTAAAAAAATCATAAAATACCGCAAAATCACACCCAATTGCTTTTTATATAGGTGTTTTTTGACTATTTTGATGTATTTCGGACCAACAAGTTTAAAGTGTAGCCACTGGTTGAGTAAGGTATTGAGGGGGGAAAGCAACCCCAAATCCAACAATTTGGATGAATACATGCGCATACATATATATATATATTATTTATATATATATATACGCACGCACACACATTTTTCTCGAGGGGAAGCAGCCCCATATGTGTGTATGTATGTGTATATATATATCACATATTGTTCGGTTGACATGTTCGGTTTATGTTGTGTTTGATTTCGCGTAATTTTATGTGCTTATATAAGTAGACACATCAATTCCTGTGCTGCATATAGTGAGAGACATGGTTTTTGGTGTGCAAATCCGCCTGCCGCCAGGACTGCCGGCTACCTGCAAGCTGGATGACTGGACACCTCTCTTGACGGAGTTTGAGAACAAAAACCTCCCGATCTACATGGCGCAGCGTCTTGGCGTTTTTCAAGGAAACTTGGGGTCGGCGGCTGGGATACCTCTTGAAATATGCATATGTGTATATATATATATATACATATATATATATATATATATATATATGTAAATAAATACATACATTTCCACCAATCAGATGCAGTAAGCAGATTCCACCAATCTGCCTACCACCCCACAGCAAAAAACATATGTTAATTATTGTTCTTTGAGAATCTTCACCTTCTGGCCTAAATTCCATCAAATCCCCTCAAATCACACTAAACCACCATATTTTTGGCTTAAATTCTCATAGAATCATGATTCTATACCAACCCAACTGAATCCCATTAAATCACCATATTTCTTGTTTTAATTATCATAAAATCATATATATATATATATAAACCCATAGCATCCCATGAAATCACCATATTTTTGGCTTAAATTCTTTCACAAATCCCGTTCAATCTCATTGAAATCATTTCCAGATCCCATAAAATACAATTTCTTACAATTTTTGCTGTGAGGTGACTATATAGGCACCCTTAGATTCATGTACATGCAGGGGTATTAAGACATGGGTTTGGAACTACCAGGAATTAAATACAGGTTACTAGCACAACTGGGTAGCAGCTGCAGTAAGCAGATTCTCGACTATAGACCCAACCTGCCTGTTGCACCCCCATTAAAAAAACATGTTTTTTGGGGACTGTAGCTTCCAAAGGGATTTATGATTTATAAATGTGTATATATATATATATATAGAACAAAAACCTCCCGATCTACATGGCGCAGCGTCTTGGCGTTTTTCAAGGAAACTTGGGGTCGGCGGCTGGGATACCTCTTGAAATATGCATATGTGTATATATATATACATATATATATATGTAAATAAATACATTTCCACCAATCAGATGCAGTAAGCAGATTCCACCAATCTGCTTACCACCCCACAGCAAAAAAACATATGTTAATTATATATTGTTCTTTGAGAATCTTCACCTTCTGGCCTAAATTCCATCAAATCCCCTTAAATCATACTAAACCACCATATTTCTGGCTTAAATTCTCATAGAATCATGATTCTATACAAACCCAACTGAATCCCATTAAATCACCATATTTCTTGTTTTAATTATCATAAAATCATATATATATATATAAACCCATAGCATCCCATGAAATCACCATATTTTTGGCTTAAATTCTTTCACAAATCCCGTTCAATCTCATTGAAATCATTTCCAGATCCCATAAAATACAATTTCTTACAATTTTTGCTGTGAGGTGACTATATAGGCACCCTTAGATTCATGTACATGCAGGGGTATTAAGACATGGGTTTGGAACTACCAGGAATTAAATACAGGTTACTAGCACAACTGGGTAGCAGCTGCAGTAAGCAGATTCTCGACTATAGACCCAACCTGCCTGTTGCACCCCCATTAAAAAAACATGTTTTTTGGGGACTGTAGCTTCCAAAGGGATTTATGATTTATAAATGTGTATATATATATATATAGAACAAAAACCTCCCGATCTACATGGCGCAGCGTCTTGGCGTTTTTCAAGGAAACTTGGGGTCGGCGGCTGGGATACCTCTTGAAATATGCATATGTGTATATATATATATATATACATATATATATATATGTAAATAAATACATTTCCACCAATCAGATGCAGTAAGCAGATTCCACCAATCTGCTTACCACCCCACAGCAAAAAAACATATGTTAATTATATATTGTTCTTTGAGAATCTTCACCTTCTGGCCTAAATTCCATCAAATCCCCTTAAATCATACTAAACCACCATATTTCTGGCTTAAATTCTCATAGAATCATGATTCTATACAAACCCAACTGAATCCCATTAAATCACCATATTTCTTGTTTTAATTATCATAAAATCATATATATATATATATAAACCCATAGCATCCCATGAAATCACCATATTTTTGGCTTAAATTCTTTCACAAATCCCGTTCAATCTCATTGAAATCATTTCCAGATCCCATAAAATACAATTTCTTACAATTTTTGCTGTGAGGTGACTATATAGGCACCCTTAGATTTATGTACATGCAGGGGTATTAAGACATGGGTTTGTAACTACCAGGAATTAAATACAGGTTACTAGCACAACGGGGTAGCAGCTGCAGTAAGCAGATTCTCGACTATAGACCCAAGCTGCTTGTTGCACCCCCATAAAAATAAAAAAAATTGGAGACTGTAGCTTCCAAAGGGCTTTATGATTTATCTCATAAATATATATATATATATATGTGGTAAAGTACATATGCCGCCAGGCACGAGAAGGACTTCTCCGATCGTGCGCCAGTGTTTGTGCTTTCCCAGAACCCTGTTGAAAGACGAACTGCTGTTGGGACAGATCACTCTCTACCTTGCTTCACCAAGTCAGGGACAAGGACCCTTTCTCTTTGCTGCCTGTATTGTAAGTCACATGCATGTACACATACACACATTGCTCTATGCAAAGCTATACAGATGTATATTTGTATATATATATATACACATTTGTATTTGTATAAATGTATTTACATATATGTATATTATATATATAATATTATATATATATACATATATGCATTAGCAATGTTGCGAAACCTTCGGAAAGCCTCTCCCACTGCTAGGAGAATGTTTCATGCACAACTTGGACGGTGGCTTACCGAAAGGGAGAAGCTGGCGGCATCAGGACTTGCAGTCTCGGAAGAACAGGCTTGTGCTGCAGGTATTCGGGGTCCTGTGCCTTGGGATTTGGATATGGGCTGGCATAGCCGTGTCGGGAACGGCAATCAACTCCAGAACATTGGGTTGGTCCTCATGGCAGTTCTTGGATCTCTTAAGCTTCGTGAAAAGGCACCTCAAGACATACTAGAGATCCAAGCACCGTCCTTTCCTGATGGTTTGTCGAAGGAAGGCAAGAATTTCAAGCTTCTTGTGGGCACCAAGACTTTCAACCTTGGGACTTCCAAAGTTTTTGCGCACGAAGTTCACAAGAAAGTTCATGTTACTTGCTTGAAACCCATCCACCGTTTTCCTTAGGGACATTTATATATGTACACACCTCTTGGTTTGTCTTCGAAAGGTGCAACCAGTTGTGTACAATTTTTTGTTGCACAAGATATGGTCCACCTGCAACAGGTGCAGTAAGCAGATTAGCAGAATCTGCTTACTGCATCTCTTGTGTATAATTAAACTGACGGGATACTTGATAAAGAAAATGTGCCCCACAAAAATACACACCCACACATGTGCACTTATATATATATTATATATATATATATATACAGAGAGAAAATGGGACAGAAACTCACTTTTGCAGCTGGCCAAGGAAGAACGTCTTCAGCAAGGAGCATGGACCATCGAAAAGATGAGGACCAAGTTGGCAGAATGGTCCGGAAACATGACACAGTTCAACAAGCAGAAAAACAAAGAGGACAAGAAGGCATACCTTTTGGACACCTGGTACGAAAGCTTTGTTCTTCCAGAAGTAGTCTCGGGGGAGGAAAAAAGGGAAAGTGCAAGCAGATCGAAGATGCATTGAAGTTCAAAGCTGAAGTTTGCACAGAAAAGATTGCTGAGACACCAGAGTCTCTTGCCAAAATTTTGCTATTCAAGCAAGAATGGCTGGACAAGGTCATGGAGGGTGTCAAAACTTTAGAACTGAGAAAGTCTGTGGTCGATCACGATGATCACATGTACTTAGCAGTGAAGGACACAATCTATGCCCGGTGCAAGATTGGCAAAGCAGTTCAGATTTCCAATTTGGCAGAGTTTGAGAAATTAGCACCAGCTCACAAACGTGCAGAGCCACCGTACTCATTTCCGTTCTATGGGCATACTCTGCAAAAAGTGCAACACCTAGAGCCAATCCAGTACAAGAAATTGCCATCGGCCATTGGCAGAGCTCTTTTCAGGCCGCTGGCTGAACCACAAGCAGAAGGATCAGCAACAACAGCAGCAGCAGAAGCACCGACCGAAGAAGCATCTGATGAGAAACCAGCTTTCTTCAAGCTCATGAAACCAACAGCAAAAGCAGCGCCCAAACCATCATCGGCAAGCACCCATGAAGCAGGGTCAGATGAGAAACCGATGCCAAAGAAAGGAAAAACAGCAGCAGCAAAGAAAAAAGCAGCAGATTCCAAAGATTGCACTGAAAAGAAAGAGAAGAAAGGAGTAGCAGCAGCAAAAGCTAAGAGCAAGAGCACTTCAATGAGGCTTCCAAAAGGAGACGTGCTAGAAGGTCAGACTGTGTCGGTTGTCAATCCCCAGGGCCACTTCAAACCAAGCAAAGACAGATTGCAGCACAAGAAAGAATTTCTGAAGAGGAAAGAGGCTGTGATCATGCTCAACATCAGCGGTGGCATCCTCTCCCACATGAACAACCACGCATTTTCTCAGCCTTCTAGCAGCACCCTTGGGTTTCTTACTGGGTCTGCTGATGACAAGGGGATCGTCACCATGAAAAGCATATGGATTCCTGACGTTGAGAGAGACCAGCCTATCCATTCCAAGACTTTCTTGGATGAGGAGTTGAAGGCTTTCTGTGACAAGCACTCTGAGCTTGTTGTTGGGTGTTTGATTGTGAAGACCGCGGGTGAGGCAACATTGTGCGAGGAAGATCTCAACTTTGCTTGTGACCACCAAAAAGATTGCAATGAACACTTCGTAACAGCACTGACCGGGAAAAACAAGATGACCAAATTTTTTCGGATCACAGAACAAGGGCTTGAAGCCCACGAGAAAGGCTTATCAGTGGCAGATCACGTCAAAGAACTCCACGCTTCTGTCTTGTGGACAGGTCCACTTTCACTTTACCGTGCTTGCATCTTAAGAGGTGAGAGAACCCAAAAGGAGCTGATTGCCGAAGCAGCAAGAAAAGACTTGGAAAGACAACAGCCAGACAAGAAGAAAGCTCCGACAGAGAAAAGCCACCACAGACAAAGGCATCTGCCACACAGCCAAAGTTGTTCAAGGTTACCAAGCTACTGCAGAGGCACTTGGATCCATTGCAGCCTTCCTGACTGAAAATCTGACAGATTTCTCCCCGGACAACCTGACCATTGAGGACCGATTTGCTCACTGCATTGAGCAGTTTCCAGAAGCTAGAGACGAGCTGTACAAGGTGACCCCGGAACAATGTCCCAGAGATGTACGTGAAGCTGCTCATCTTTTGACTACCGTGCACAATCTCAAGACTATACTTGAAGTGAAAGCAGCCAAAAGGGTAGCGAGCAAAAATCACACCTATGACGGGCAAAAGTACAAAAAGAGCAGCGAAAAAAAGAGGGGCAAGGGCGAGGATGATCTATTCCAAACCCCTCCAGCCAAGCGCCCTCGCAGATCCCCTGGGTCCACTGATTCAATGCTTGATCCAACTAGCACCGCATCAGCATCAGCTTCCTCTACTACTCCCACAGCCAGCACATCTATCTCTTCATTGCCAAAAGCAGCGGAAGAAGAGGACTCGGAGGGTATACGGCCAGCAGCTGCAGTAAGCAGATTCCAAAATCTGCTTACTGCACCCTTTCACAACTATTGGGGGTTATTCGACGATGTATATATATATAAAGAATTTACTTGATGCCTTGGGATTTTGAGGCATATGTGACTACACCTTTGCCAGGGGGCCTGTATACAAACAAAGCTGCATATATATATATATATTACAATCAATCAGTGTGGTGTATTTTTACACAGATAAAGAGGAAGAGGTGCTATACATAAATAAATAAATATATATATATACATATTATAAACGTGAAGCTCCAAGAAGGGTGTTTTTTGGAGGGGCAGGCAATGACATACCAAACTGTATGGGAAAACCCATCAATGATACAGAGACTTTACGCATACCTGCAGTAAGCAATCTGCTTACTGCACCTGTCACAGGGCACCCCCATCAATAATCCCTGTTGCTATGCACGTCCCTTTTTTTATTGAAACTGGCTGTGTAGCAAACAGTCTCGCAACTGGACACGCTGTGAGCTTTCTTCTGTATTGTTGACTTTCCCCAGCACTTTATATATATATATATGTTTTCCCCATCTCCTCTAGCTGCTTTTCCTTTGGGAAACTTCCGCCCCGGCACGGCCAGGATATAGTAGCTACCATACATCCATACATACATACATACATACATACATACATACATACATACGTACATACATAGATACATACATACATACATGCATACATACATACATACAGACAGACAAACAGACAAACAAACATGCAGACAGATAGACATACATACATGACATATGTGTATATATATATATACTGTATATGTGTTTTTTTATAACCCTGGTAAATATTGATAAACACAAACATGTATATATATATATTTATATTTATACACATTGCACATCCATATGCTGATATTGATTACACGTGTATGTGTATATATATATATATATATTTTATGTACATATGTTTATATATTAGCATTTTATACATTTTATACATTGGTTTATCACAGCTTTCCTCATTTTTGTATTGGTTCGGCCCGTTTCTGCAGGAGACGGCCATTGTTCTTGCAGATGAAGAGGAAGCAGGAGAAAGCGAATCTCAGGGTGATGACCAAATGGCTCCATTCCAGGAGGATGCTGTTGAGGACAGCGAGGGTGATGCAGATTTGGATGAGGAGGAAGGGGAGCAAGGGGAGAGACCAGCGAGAAGGAAGCCAACTACCCGCGTACATGTCTCAATCTACCAAAAGGTGTTGGCAATCCGGGAAGTGGATCGACTCATCGAAGCGGGGGAAAAAACTTGCATAGAGAAGAAAGTGATGCAGACTTTCCCAAACATTTTCATGGGATCCTTTGGTTCTTTCAAAACAGGCATGCTGGGTAGGTGGATCTCTCAGGCTGACAACCAAAATTGGCGAAGTGTTCCTTGGGAGAAAATGTCGCTTGAGGATAGAAACCGCATCAAGGAGCTACCAGATTGGATCAGAGTGCCTTTGGGTCTACTTCCACGCTCTCTTGACCGTTGGAAATCTGGCAGCAATGTGCCCCCTTGTGTGGTAGCTTCCCTTGTCAAAATGGTTGAAAAGGTGACTTGTGGAGGGGCCACCGCCAACTTGACAGCCGGAACTGTGCATACGAAGGCGGTAAAAGAGGACTGCCAGCGATTGTTGGATGAATATGCAGAAGCACAGCGCCAGTCTTGTGTGGAAAGAGGGATTTCACCACCGGAAGCCAAGCTTGCGGTCAGCAGCAAATGGGTCAACAGACTCTTCAAGACCTACGGTTGGAAACGGAATACTCCAAACACGATGGGAGCGTATCTGGAATATGAAGATGAGAGGATGGAAAAATCACGGAAGGCTTGGAGTTTTCTGAGGCCAGGTACAACCCCTTGTTGCAATCTTGCCCAAATCCTTGTCAGAATATATATATATATAATATCCCGATATATACACATATAACAGTATATGATATATATATATAATATATATATTATATATATTATATATATATATTATATATATTATATATATATATTATTATCGTTATTATTACTACTATATATGTTTATTATACTTATACTGACTATAATTATATAGCATATACAAAAGCAGCTGCTGTAAGCAGATTCCTCTATTCTGCTTACTACATCCCTGCAGGTTGGACAAAGACATCAGGCTAGACCTTTGCTTGAATTTCGACCAGGTGTGGAAGAGCAATTGGTCTACACCTAAGAAAGTACTCACAAGGACCAGGGACACCGACTTTGCCACAGCAAGCCTTTCAGGGAAACGTGCGAAAGTTTTTGAAGATCTTCAAAAGCTACAGCCCAAAGAAGTGGAGTGGGAAGCGAAGCGAAGGAGGGTAGCAGGTGGGGTTGGTGGGAAAGGGTCCACTGATCATACTTTTGTTGTCTAAGGAAGCCACTGCAGTAAGCAGATTTCCTTGTTCTGCTTACTGCACCTTACTACCATACAGCATCATACTTTTCTGGTGCAGTCCCCCCGCAGGCAAGGATAGCCGTTGCGACAACGTCTCGCAATGCCGCCACGCATTGACCATGGTGACATCATTGTGGGGGTCTGGCGAGTGCGGGCCACTTTGCTTGGTGATTCCAGATGGCTTTTTGACTGGGGATCAGCAGGCAGAGCTCCAAAAGAAGTATGAGGGTGATGTTTACTTGATCAGCACAGGGAGGTCAAGTCACTTCATGAACGCAGACACAGTGGTGACATACTTTGACACAGTTTTGGCAGATGCGTTTGAAAGAAGGCGCGGGGTTCTTGCAGAAAGACACGGGCGAGACTTTCAGAATGAATGGGGGGCGATACTCTGCGACAGCTTCACTGGCCATCATGCTCAAAATGGAGGAACTGATTTGCAGAGACATTCAGCATGGTATTACGGTATTATGTAAATGTGTTTTTTCTTTGGTTGTTGTGAGATTCACTCTATGCTGGGACGAGGTATGTTTGTCTGTAGGGGTAAAAGGACAAATACACATGCATACATATAGAAAGATCTACAAAGAAAAAGCTGGTATAGATTTTCAAAAACACCCATCAGCATGCTCAGGAGAGACATTTTCAGCAACTTCCCGGGTTTTGCTACCTCAACGCCAACCCGGGGGATGGTCAGCACGGGGACAGCCGTGCGATGCCGTGCACTCTTTTCTGCGGCAGCACATGACTGCATACTTGGAAACATGCTTGGGGTACAGAAACAGTTTGATGAAGCGAGCACATGAATGCCCAGTCTTGATGAGCAACGGGAATATCCACCTGGCTGTTTCCAATGAAGAGTCTATCATTTCCTGCATCTATGGGTGGAAAAGGCTTGCAAAGCGCAAGAAAGTTCTCAGGCAGGTTTTTTTTCGGCCAAAAAGGTACAACATAGGCACTTTTATATACTATGTATGTGTATATAGATACACGTTTGCAAATTTCACCATATGTGTGACCCCACTGCAGTAAGCAGATTGGGGGAATCTGCTTACTGCACTGTCTATCATTTCCTGCATCTATGGGTGGAAAAGGCTTGCAAAGCGCAAGAAAGTTCTCAGGCAGGTTTTTTTCGGCCAAAAAGGTACAACATAGGCACTTTTATATACTATGTATGTGTATATAGATACACGTTTGCATATTTCACCATATGTGTGACCCCACTGCAGTAAGCAGATTTGCTTACTGCACATCCTGTCAGGTGGGCATGGTTATCCCGTGGCATGGCAGATCTATCAGAGATGGGTCAAGTTTCGCCTGAACCAGTCACCGAAGCGGAACTCAGAGCTGAGATGAAGCAGTGTGAACATTTGGCAGAGACTGGTGAGTGGGAGACATGTGTGGAGGAAGTTTTGGAGAAGCCAGATGTGAACAGGACTACATTTCTTTGGCAAATCGAAGCCGACCCAGACTCTGACGTTGAGGACGAGTTTGAGAGGGACGACAGCCAATGGAGATGTTTGCCAGCCTTGTGGCAAACCTTGTTGAACAATCGATTGGCAGATTTTCACAGTCGCGTGCAAGACTCCGAAGCTCTTTGGCAACACCGCTTAGAGACCTTTGGGCCTGATGACATCAAAACCAAGAACGCAGAGAAAAAGTTCCAAGACCTACTGGATGGGAAGGGATCGTCGTCTGTGATTTTTGTGTCCAAAACCACCGGAAAAGAAGCCTCAAGTGATGTTTACAGGAGAAACCTGACCAATGAGAATGGGGAACTCAAGGTGAAGTTGAGTCCGAAGCTGCTGGGCTTCAAATTCAGCATTTCTTCAATGACCTTGCAGGCTTTGACCGAGCCTCCCAGTGAGAAGCATGTGCGCCTTGTCTCTGTCACGGGACAAAGCCGAGACATACAGCAAGTTAGATTGCACTTGTCCTACTTGTCTCTTCATTCAAGCAAAATACTCAAGGATTTGCCATTGCCAAAGAAGTCTGGGAGTGGCAAGGACAAGGATGCACCAGGATCAGTGCCCACTGGTGATACTGATGAAGTTTGTGAACAGGATGCAAAGGGTGAGGTGGAAAGTGCGTTGGCTCTTCTCGGTCAAGATGACGTGGAGGGAGAGGTTGCTGATGGTGATTTGGCTGCAAATTTCCCGGGCAATGATGCTGTCTATGCTGGCGATTCGTTTGGTGATGACAAGGAGGACAGTGAAACGGGTAGCACAAAGACACAGAGAGAGAGAGAGAGAAAGATATATATATATATATATATATTATACATACATATACATATATACACTGTTTGACCACAACCGCACGCCTGCACAATCACACATCTTTTTAGTGAACGCAGTAAGCAGATTTCAGGAATCTGCTTACTGCACCTTCTACATGCACACAATATTCTAAAATTTACATTTTTACATGTACATTTACACTTGGACTTGCATTTACATGTGCATTTACACTTACACATACATACATGTATATATATAATATGTAAATATATACATATACATTTATATACATGTATATACATATACATGTATATACATATACATGCATAAATGCATCTGTAGATATGAACCTAGCTATTTGTACATAGGTAAATCGATGATGGATGTGAAGTATATATTTATGCCTATATACGTATCGGGCTGCAGGGTATGAACATCCCAGAATGAAGGGCAACAGCAGGCCTGGACAGGTTTAAACTTATATGCACAACACATCCAAAACAACTGCAGTAAGCATATTGCACCAATCTGCTTACTGCACCCCATTGGAGGACCATGCGTTTTCCGAGAATGAGCACCAACCATGTGATGCTGATCTTGAGGGTGAAGAATGGACTTTGGATGAGTCGGGGGCCTGCTTCATTTTGGGTGATCCCAACAAAAATGAGGAAGTAGAGGGCCATTCTCATACCCCACCAGTTGCTGTGAACATCTCAAATGAAAAGCTAGCTGATTGCCCTGCGTTCAACTTCTTAGAAACTGCTGGTCTTACCCAGTTGCCCAACCTGAAAGGAGTTGGAATTGGGGTCCATTACACGACCAACACGTTTCAAGTTCGGTACCCTGCTGCCCACCAGAAGTCAACCGGTCGAACTTTTGGAAATTTGAAGGGCAAAGGGTATGTTCCTCCAGTGGCCGCCCTTCTTCAGTGTTTGCTTTGGGCATGGGAACAACATGCCTCCAACAATCCCAATTGTACAGTTTCCAAAGAGAGAATTCAGGTCTTGGTTGGGGCTTTGAAAGTTAATTTGGGACATGATGTAAAGTGAAAATCTAGCCCTTTGGTCTCTATGGACCTTCTGAATCAAACCTACGTACATTATGGCACGGAATGGAAAATGCTGGGTCCATATCTTGCTTCAGTTTCAGAAATAAAGCTGTCTTGCAGTTTCTTGTGACTGTTGGCGACCTCAAACGTCACCAAAGAAACAACATTTACATAACTATCTACAGGGATTTGTTGTCATTTTGGCAGGTATGGATCCAGTAAATGGCATGGAGAAAGCGAGGTGAATATATCCTTGGAAATTGTGGGTATGTCTGAAAATAGGGGTATATGTGTCCCAAAATGGCAATCTTTACAGGGAAAGTGATAATTCAGCAGCAAATTTTCAGGTGGGGCACCTTATTTTTGGACACAACCCACAGGACAGGTACAGTAGACTTAGTGTCAAGATCATGCGGGGGAAGAAAAAATTGCCTTGTACCGAGCCTCTTTCCGAGGAAAAGCTGGGACAACGTAGTAAGCAGGAACCCTCCCTACAATTTGGCCAGGGCAGTAAGCAGCTCGGGGCTACGAACGGGACCTTATATGAATCCCTAAAATACCCTCCTGCTTACTACTTTGCTTCGGCTGGTTCCTGCTTACTGGCCGTCCCGGCCTATAGTTCTCTAGCAGTTTACCACATTTTTGCATTTTTACAAACACCCTTGCGATATAGTGTGTAACAGCTGTAGGATCCATCACGATCCGTGCTGTTTGGTGCTGCATCCTGGGAAAAACTTTGGGTAGGCTATGAGGTTATTTTCTTTCTAGAAATGAGGGACACTGGAAGAGGACAATGGTATATAGGATATTGATGGATGCAGGATAGTTATATATAGTGGATTATATATTGATTTTAATACACTACTAAAGTATCTCAACAAAAAATATAAAAATATTATCTTCAGCGTGTCTTGGATTGGCGATGATGGGAAGTGGTCTTCGGGTTGATTTTTTCAAGTTGATATAGGTTGATGGGTGCCTGGTAGTCACGACCCGATATCGTGCAAGAGTTTCACATTCAAAGTCATTCATGCCACATTTTGTTTGGGTGTTTCCTTTCTGCTCATATTGGGTTTGCATGTCTACAGTCTTATGATACATATGAGGGTTTCCATAAATGAGGGTACCCCAAAATGGATAGTTTATAGTGGGAAATCCTATTAAAATAGATGATTTGGGGGTATCCCCATTTCAGGAAACCTCCATGTGTATATGCATATTATATATATATATATACATGCCGCTTATATCCCCTCCCTTTTTCAGTATACCTAAACAAAAATCCTTAAAAATGGCCTGCTGGTCTGCAGGTGCAACGAAGATGGGTTACTACGAGAAGTTCCTTGCCATGCCGCGGTAGTGAGGCTAATATTATGTTTTCACCTTGAAAAGGAATATCTGAATGAGTTATTCATTTTCATGATATCCCCGGCAATGTTATTTGTGCAATGGTGGGAATTGGAGGCCCTTTTCAACCATCAAAAACCTCGATTTCTATAGAGTGCACATGAGACCCTGCACTTGACTCGGCATCTCCAGTCGGACGAGGAACATCCAAGTCCTGAATGACGTTTTGGTGAAAGCCGCCGAGGAACGCACTGTTTGGGTTGTTGGTTTGTTAGGGATCCAACCAACTTTGAGGTGTGTATACAAATGGTGGTCGATCTAAAGGTCCTTGTAAGGAGTTTTAATTGCGAAAGCCGTGCATGTTATGTTGGAAACCCTCGCGAAAGTTTTTTTCGAGTTCGCGCAGGTAACATTTTTTTTCGCGAAAGTTTCGCGAAAGTTGGCTGGTGGTTTGGCATGTTTTTTTCAACCCTATACTTGTTTTTTTTTAAGCGAGTCTGCCGCCTGATATTTTTCTGGGAGGCTGAAACGAACAACCAATTTAAGAATCCCTCCCCGAACCAGGACAATTGAGGACATGAAGCATCAAACATGGGATATCAACCATTCAATTGTTGCTGCAATACTAATCAACCCAGATAACCCAGCCCGGCTTTGATAGTCACATTCCCCTATACAGAATGGTATTTTATATATAATAGTATATATATATGGTCACCGACAGAATTATGGAAAAAAAAACCGTTCAACTTAGACAGGCGGCGCCTGCGTCCGATTTTTCCATAATTGGATTTTTCCCCATAAGGGTTCAAAATATCCCGGATGTGATCCGAACCTTTTTTTTTTCCATAATTCTTGGAGGTGGCCATTGTTTCCATAATTGATTTTTCCTGTGAAATCAGGGGGCTAGGGCAGATTGACCGGTTTTTCCATAATTATTTTTTCCATAGTTTTTTTTTCCATAATTAATGTTTGGGGCTCCACCTGTTGGCAAAAGGAAACATCCCGCATATGTAGACACATATTTTCTATAATTCAATATTCCCCCTTAAAATGCATTCAAATTGCGAACATCACATGATATTATGTATATCAATGGAACATTTAGGGGCATATACCAGATCTTTAGACACATATTTTCTATAATTCAATATTCCCCCTTAAAATGCATTCAAATTGCCAATCGATGAACATACAGTCACCGACAGAATTATGGAAAAAACATAATTATGGAAAAAATAATTATGGAAAAAAAAAGGTTCGTAACTTTTCTATCATAGACAGGCGGCGCCTGTAAATTGAAACGTTTATTTTTTTTCCATAATTCTGTCGGTGACTGTATACCATCTGGTTATTTGACGTAGCCCTGGAAAATCACAATTTTTAAGAACGGTAAATCCTCATAAATCATCTTTTTCTATGGGCCATGGTGATTTTCCATAGCTACGTTCAATAACCGTTAAGGGTATATATAGATTATATAGTAGTATATATATATACCACTATATATATATATTGTAACTTCAATCACTATATATATCACTATTATATATATCGATCTATATAGATCCTTATAGATCTATCTAGATCTGTATATAGTGATTGACCAACAGAGGGAATTCCCCACGGCCGAGCCGTGAAGGTTCATTTTTTGCGACAGGCTACATATTTTTTTATCCCCAAAAATGTGCTGAGACCACGTCGAAAAAATGTTGCTGATATTTAAACAAAACTCCTGGCTTCGTGAATTTGTTGGATCCAAAGTATTGCTGAGATACCCAGTGTTCGCTGCTCCTTTCATGATATCTTCGTTGTAGAACGGATACATCCTCATGAGATGCATTAAAGGTTGGTGCAGTATGGGGTTGTCTCCCCAGGTCCACTTGGTAAATCCTTAGTTTTGGATGTCTTAAGGATATGGATTTACCAAACTACAGAAAACTTACTATTTGTTTATTTGGACATGATTTAAGCCTTTCAAAACCTACAGATTAGTTTGTTCATAAGGACATATAACTGTAATTCCCATGTTCGAGCATTTCAATATGCACCCAAAACGCATGCCAACAAGTTAATTTATAATAATATTATATATTTCCTAGATCTATGATCATTGCCAATAAAACATGTAACATATGTTTTTTTTATCATATGGAGTCTATATGGCTATGGATCAATACCTATTTTCATAGCATTTTTAGGGGGTTATTCACATCCAGCTATTAACCCAGCTATGACTTGGGGTGAACCCGGCACGGTCCAACGGGTCCAACGGGTCCAGGATGCGGAGGCGGAAATCGATGCAGAGATCGCCCGCCTCGACGCCTTGAAGGAGATGCGGTTGGAAGGATTTGATGCTGGAGGATTTACCCTCTGGTAAATTAACTTGTTGACCCTGAAAATCACCAATTTTTAGAGGAAACTAATCTTCCAACCCCTATCTACCAGGGTCTATGTTAATTTACTGAAGGATTTAGGATGATGTATACTGGTTGGTTATACTGCTTGGTGGTTTGGAACAATAATAGTGGTTTTTGAATATAGTGGTTAATAACTATGGAAAACTCACTATAAAATGGAAAACTATGGAAAACTAACATAACTATGGAAAACTAACATAACTATGGAAACTCATCATTTTTAATGCGGAAACTCACTATTTCTATGGCCATTTTCAATAGCTATGTTAAATTACCAGAGGGTATACTGCTTGGTGGTTTGGAACAATAATAGTGGTTTCCCAATATAGTGGTGAATAGTGGTGAATAGTGGTGAAAAGTGGTTAATAGTGGTTAATAGTGGTTAATAGTGGTTAATAGTGTTTAATGACATATCTGCTTGGTGGTGGATGACCTACAAATGGTGGATGTTCGGTAAGTATCATTAGTTTCTCAACCATAACTGGGTTTTATGGGATATGATATAGATATACCATATGATTTACCATATTATACAGTGTATATATATATATTATACTGCTTGGTGGTTTGGAACATGACTGGATTATTGTTCCCATCATACTGGGAATTTCATCGTCCCAACTGACGAACTCATATTTTTCAAGATGGTTGAAACCACCAAGTAGTATACATATATGTATATATAAACGACAAGAATCAACAAGACAAAATAGGTGAGAGATATATATATATATAATGTGGGTAAAACAATAATAAACCACCCATGACTGGGAATGGTATACACACCACCTATTTATGGTGATGACTGGGGGATGGTTTATGACATTATTTTACCAACATTATATATAAACAACAAGAATCAACAAGACAAGATAGGTGATATAATTGGTATATAAACATATATAAACCATAATCGGGATCTCGTGAAAACAACGTTTTTGTTGCATGGATATAGCCATTGAACATAGGTCCATTTATGTCCATTTAGTTCGATGATGTCTGAGGATTTACTTAAACGAGTGATTTTACATAGCTACAGGATGGTGCCCCCCAGTTGTAAGTTGGTTTATAAACCCCATTAACTATAGTTATAAGTACCATAAACCATAGTTATGGGAGTTATAAACCAACTTAGCTAACTATGGGGCACCACCTTGTAGTATATTCCCTCATTGGTCCTTTTTGATATTCCAATAATATTCCAATTGTCATTTTTGATATCCCCATGATGTTCCCGTTATATCCATCGTCCCAGTATATTCGCCTTTCATATTATTTCCATATTGTATCCATACTATATCCACGTCAGAGGGTTTGTATATCCATATTATATCCTCACTACTGTACATCCATATTATATGTTGTTACATATACAATATACACATATACATGCAGGGTATTCCAAATCATTCAAAATTAGACCATGACTTAGTATTTACAGCCATGTGACTTTGGGATCAATGTTCATATCCCACCAATTTAAGGTAAATGGTGGATATCAGGGAATTCATTATATCCCATTGATATCGCCATTAGTATCATTAATCAATTCATTGTATCGTTATATCATTCTATAATTGTATCATATTGTCATTCATCATCAGTATTGGTGGACATCATTATATCATATTATATCCGATTGATATCACCATTAATATCATTAGTATCATTAGTTATCACTAGTATCACTAGTTCATACTAGTATATCCCATTCGTTACCCTAAGGATACTAATGATACTACTAATTATATCCCATTTATCATTAGTATCATTGGTTAACAGTAATATCCCAGTTACTAATTCTTTATCTAATTATCAGTCTAGTTTATAATTACTTACTATATAATTATATCCCATTTACCATTACTAATGGTATTAGTTACCCTAAATTACTTCCACCAGTCAAGACAAAATAGGTGATATAATTGGTATATAAACCATTATAAATCATAATATCACATTTGGTACCATTAGTTAGTTGACCAGTAATGAGTATAACCTTTGGTACATTAATATGATAACTAATATGGTGAACTAACTAATGATTATACCAGTCATTGGTACATTATCACAATGGTGAATTGTAACTCTTATCATTATCATAATGGTGACTTGTAACAGTATCATAATGGTGAATTATCTAATTACCATAATATCATAATCGGTACCACTATAAACCATTATAAACCAGAATATAACCACAATATAACCAGAATAGAACCAGAATATAACCATTATTAATATATATTAATATCATACCTCTGGTCATTAATTACATAGAATTGGATGATGGGAAAATTTACAGGAAAAACCTATAATTGATGGTAAAAAAAATCATGGTTTCCTGTAGATTTTCCCTTAAACCAATCCATTGATTTTTGGTATCATCAACCATAGTTATAAGTATCATAAACCATATATAACAACCATTAGCCATGGATATTCCCAATGGATATTCCCATTTTCCATGCCATTTTCCATACCACTATACACCATTATAAACCAGAATATAACCATAATATAGCCATAATACAACCATATTATAACCAGAATATAACCATTAATATATATAAATATATATTAATATCATACCACTGGTCATGAAAATTACCTTATTTTTTTCCACCAGTCATTTGACTCCAGGAAGACGACTTGGAAGAACTGCGCCGGAAGCGACTCGAGAAGATGAAGTCCACGCACACCGCGACCTGGCTGTTTTCGCACACCAAAACGCCATTAAAAAACGGCACAAGAACCGCCGGTTTCACCGGTAAAAATGGGGATTTCATGTGATGTCACCCGTAAAACATGGGGATTTAACAGGATTTTAGCCGCAAAAATAGGGATTTCACGTGATGTAACCCGTGAATGTGGGGATTTAAACAGATTTAACGGAAGTGTGGATATATTTAGCCAGCGCAAATGGAAAGTCAATCAGTAAACAGAAGGACTTACCAGTGAAAACATGGATTTCAGTAAAGATAGGGATTCACGCATGCAAATAGGGATCCAACCAGTCAACTCTACTGTAATTGGGATTTGCCCAGTAAAGACTCGAACATGGGTGTACAACAAGTAAAACTCGGAGTAGAATCAATGAGTGGAGAGTACAATCAACAACCACAAATTCAAAGATATGGGGCCCTCAGGGTTCGCGATGCAGCTTTAAAAAAACAAAACCACAAAACTTGGGGAAAAATACCCTCCGGTAATCAAACGTGGCAATGGACAATCCCCCAGTTATAGATGATGTTCATTTATTTTCCCATTAAAACCTCCATGTGTAGGGTATTTTCCAGCTAGCCGTCGCGTTTGACTACCATGGCGGTTCAGCTGGATCAGGAGAAGATGAAGAAACTGGCATCTGGACACGGTGAATACACCATGATTGATGAAAAGGCCGTCTTTTTTGGGACTTCCGAGTGATGAACTTGGTGCGAAGGAGGCTTAACCCCTATGGTTTTGTCCTAAAACAATGTGGGATACCTTAAAGTTGTAACTTTGATGAGAAAATGACCATCATTGATGGGATTTTAGGGTGGTGTACCCTATGTTTAGATAACTCCAGCCCTTGCACCCAGGTAAATTCAATGCATGAAACATATCATTCAATGTATGGGCCATTCCTTTCTTCGGCCCAACGGGGACCAAAGATGAACTCACCATCTCTATATACGTAAACCAACCGTTGACTTTTTTTCGGTACCTCATTTTGACCCATACCAGTACCCGTAAACTCTCTTGAATTCGAGCTTTCCACACCAACAAACATGGATGACTCCATTCTATGTGGTATATTCTCATGCAGAAAAATGTGTTTTTCTTTGGGTCGTCGTACTCTGCCAGGATTTCTTTGACGTGGCCAAGAAGAGCGAGAAAATGGCCGCTCGAAGATCCATTTCCCTATGGTTCTGTTGTGTGTTGGGCGGAATTCAGGTGTTTCTTTATCATTGATCTATAAATATTCAATAATATATGTAATTATACAATTTTGATTTATCTGTCTTCACACTGTTGCATTCCAAATTTTGTTTTTTGATGTTTTTTGGAGACAGAGATATGATCTGACACTGTTTTCAGCATTCCCGAAGCAGTGACTCCCAGTGCATTGAAGGCTTGTGTGCAGCTCTGCTGTCGTAACCCTCAGAACGATAATTTGTCGATAATTTACGTTTATTTGAGGCTATGTGAGCAATATTTTTTTTTCCCGGAGCGTGATACAGTGAAATGAATCTATCGTGCGTGTTTCCATAAACTTTGTTGTTGCTTTGGACAAAGATCACCAACACACAGAGTGTCAGACATTGATTGCCTTTTTCGAGCAAGTTTCTCCATAGAATTAGCTTGTGTGTTTGTGAAGCAAACTCCCCGCACCTGTAGTTGTTCAAATATACCAGTACATCCCAACAGAAAGCTATTTACCACTAATCGCGCCGATTTCATCAAAAAGAATCATCAGATTTTCCGAGATCTTCTTGTTGGTGACTATAGAAGTTGCAATCTCTTCCCCTATTGCTTATCATCTCTATATAATTCTACGTATATATGTATGTATTAATATATATATATATGCACATATAAAATCAAATAAACAAATACCTTGCAAAGTGAAAGCCTGGTTTGCTATTGGATCTCACTCAAAAAGCAGCTAAGATTCAGTGAGGTCGTTCATTTCTGGCGAGAAAGCACCTGGAGATGCGAGATCATGGACAAGCATTTGAGGCATACAGATGGGGGTATCATACCTGGTGCGAATAGAGTGTAGGCTACGGACCACTGTACAATATCACATAATTCAACACTCTGAGATCCACAGCCAAAGGGTATGACAATCGCCCTTTTGGCTCAAGACCCCACTGCAGCTCCAGAACAAAGATCTGCCATGCGGAAGCCGCGATTCTTGTGAAGCCGTCACCGAAGCTTTTTACTTCAACCCCAAGTATCAGGACATAATCGGACATACAATCGCCGATTCGCAGGTTATCAGCCGTAGGACTCCTACGGAGCCTACGAGCGGGTAGCCGCGGGCCTTACAGATGACTGAACAGGATAGCAGCGATAATGCATTTTCTTTCTCTGGACATGCCGTTGCACCAGCTGCCGGCACGCAGTCAAATTCTTCACAGAGTATCGACACTGGTGGAAGCGATGCCTCAGAATTGAGAACAAGCCTACCCAGGCGACCTCTGGTTGCTCCTAGAGGGAGACAAATTTCGACAATGCAAGCAATTGAAGATAGGGACAGCACACCCGGAAAGAGAAGATCATCTGCACGACAATTGTCGCCTCCGATGACTCCAAGGACTAAGGCAAAGACTGCGTCGTCGAATCCGCCTTCACCGATTCAGGACGCTACTCCATCAGGGACAGGATCTTATCAACAAGTGAACGCCCCATCAAGTGGTAGCGATATCTTCACTGCCTATCAGAGTGAATTAGCTGAATACAAGACATCACTGGAAAGGGCCACTGAAGAAGAATCCGTACTTCAGGCAAGATTGAGCGAGACGACAGCATATGCCTATCAACAATTTAATTTCCTGGAAAGCACCACTCATCAAGAGATGATGTCGATGACCGAACAACTCCAGATGCTGAACTTCGAGTTACAGGCTGCACAGCAAGAAGACGAAGGTGCGACCTACAGGATCGAAGAGTTGGAAAGGTATCAGACTATGTCGAATGAAGCTGCATCTCATTTGGAATTCAAATATTCACGACTACGTTCGGAATTCGATGAACAAATGGGACAAGCAAACGCAATTATGGTGCATGTGGGCGCTGATGCGAATGCTCACATCAATCAACTCAGACTGGAACTGGAAAACGCAGAGATGAATGCCAAGCAGGAAGCTCTAGCAGTCGGCTATGCCAACGACCAAACATGTGCTTTACAGATCGAGATGCTCGAGGTTGCTAATCAGAACCAGACGATGAAGCACACCATGGCCATGAACGTCAGGCGACTGGAAACTGAGCTCGATGCTGCTGACATGAAGAGGGACGAGATCATGAAGGAGTTCCGTAGTAACATAAGATCTGAACATGACCGTTATGCAGAATGTGAACATCACTTAGCTTTGGAAGAATCGCAACTTCGATTGCAGGTGATCCACAATGAGAACTTACAATCTCGACTAGCGATTTCTGAGAACAGGGTTTCTGAAGAATCTCTAGCTGAATCAGGTGGCATGCGGGACATGAGGATCATGGGACTACGTTCTGAACTACACATGAAACAAAGTCTTTTAGATCGAATGCAACAGCAACTGACTGAATCGAAGAATCAGTATCATGAACTTTCCTGTCAACAAGCCAGAAGATCATCACCAAGCAGATCACCGCATGGAGGACCTCTCTATGAGATGTACATGCAAGCCGTGCGTGAACGTGACAGCTTGAAAGAATCCAAGGCCGAAGTTGACAAGTTGTACTTGCAGAATAGATCTGAACTCATTGACACTGAGGACCTGCTCAAAGTATTCCAGCGAAACTTTGATGAAACTGGTAAGAAATATCAAGATGCTCTGAACAAGATCGATCACATGAGTAACAATCCGAATGTGACGAGTACCTTGTTTGACAGTTTGCACAATGAACTCAATGACAGGGATACAGCTATTGCTCGCCTTCATACTGAACTTGAAGCCCAAAAGGACTCTCTTGAGCGTGCTCATAGGGATGCAGGTAAGTCCATCAAGATGTTGAACGACAGAAGACTCGTGATCAAAGGTGCGACTGACTATTCCATTCCTGAAAGCCATTTGACCGAGATGCATCAATTGGCCAATGAGCGTTACGCTGAGGTAGAAGAAATGTCGAGCACTATTGCTGCCCTGAAGTTGGAAAACCAAGCTCATTCTTCTTCATTAATGAATAGACCGACTACATTACATGGGTACCCCAGTAATGCCATGCCTCGGAATGAATGTGAAGAGAAGTGTGCCAAACTGAAAGCAGAGTTGGACGAGATGAAGCAAGAGAGGAACGCTGAAGTTCGAAATCTTCAAGATGAGTTGAAGAAGATGGAAGATCGTAAAGATTACTATAAGAACAATTTCTCTCAAGCTGAAGATCGTGCCAATGATGAAGAGCAGGAATACCGAGCAGAAGCTGAAGCCTTCGAGAAGCTCAGGAACGAGTACAACACAAATGTCAAGGAGTTGGAGAACCTTGAAAGGGATAGATCTAAGTCGTCCGTATCTCTAAGAGAAGCCGAAAAGATCAGCCTCCAACCCTGGCCTAAGACCACTGAACTTTCATCCTGGAAGGGAAGTGTCGTTCATGAAGTTTGCGTAGCAAGTGGAGATCGAAACTATGAAGATTGGAAAGCATGGCTAGCTCCGTGTCTTGCAGATCAACCTGACTTGGAGACCCTGGCCAAAGCTCCTGATGTGAGATTCCAATCCATTGATGCCAAGCTCTCCAACGCCTTGAGGAAAGTCATTGACAATGCTGGGGACAAGTCCATGCAAGTTAAGTATGACATGTCCATGAAGAACCAATTGTATGGGAGAAGTGGGGACTTCATCAAGGGACGAGAACTATTTGCAATGATATTGATTAGCTTCAAGTCACCTGACCACACTGAAGTTCTCTACAATGCCCATCATTTGTATATGTTCAACTACTATGGAGATGACCAACTTGAGGCCTTCTACAACAAATGGCTTGACATCGTATACAACATGAAACATGATGATCTGCTTTCCAACAATTCCCTGCGTGACACATTGTTCCGGAAGATTGAACATTCAAAGCTTATGGCCTTCGATATCAACCGATACAAAACCTTTGATGAAGGGCATCCTGAGAAGACCTATGCTTACCTAACTGGTATGATCAAGGGATACATAGCACGAGGGAAGCAAGAACGACTGTTGAAAGATAGAGAACGTGCAGTGAAACTGTCATTGTCCTCTAACAAGACGGCACCTGCCTTAGAAGATGCAGACAAGCCTGCCGCTCCCGTCAAGACCAAGAAGGAGAATGAAGCGGCCGCATCGTCTACAGGTGATCCTCCCAAACGTCCTAAGGCGAAAGCGAAGAGTGAAGCTGCATCGGTACTTCCTACACCTTCTCCGAAATCCCATGCCGACAAGAACAACAAGAAAGGGAAAGGTGGGAAGGGAAGATCATCTTCACCCGTTGACAAGAAGAAGATTTTCTGTAACTACTTCTTCAATAAAGGAGGATGCAACAAAGGTGATAAATGTCTTTACAGTCATTCTCAGAAGGTCTATGATGCCAAGATGAAAGGTAAGAAAGGCAGAAGCGGAAGTAGAGATTCATCAAGGGGGAAAAGTAGAGGAAGTTCATCTTCAGCTGGACCCAAAAAGAAGGTATGTTGGAATTGGCAAGAGGGTACCTGCAAGTTCGGAAGCAAATGTAAATTCCTACATGCAGATAAATCGCCTTCAGCATCCTCAGAGAGAACCAGCAAGAAGACGCCAAGGAAGAAGGCGACTCCAATTACCATTGATTCCTTCTTTGATAGCGACAATGAAGATTCCATGGATTATACCTCACCGAGGATAGCCAGTGCAAAGAAGTCTTCTGATGATCGCAGGATCTCATTTGATCTGGAACCTGAGGTGCACGAGATCGCCATTGAGGACTACCAGGAGGGACTACCCAAACGTATGTATCGTGACCCCAACAAGCAATATGTCTTCTGGAAAGTTGATGATTTGACCGACGATCAGTCCAAGTCCGACAACACCCTCGGTTCAGTCCGAGCACGGGCCAAGGCTATCATCATGGACAGATGTGGACTCCATCGTTTCGTTGATGAAGTTAGAATCATCATTGGCCCCAAGTTCGACATGTTGATCAAACTGGACTATAATCATGATGACTTGACTTTTATTGAAGAGCTTGTTGAACATGAAACTGGAAAATCACTCATGAAGTCCAAGAACGTGATGTGCATTTCACTACCAGTGCAAGCTAAAGATCGTAGATTCATCCTGGATTCTGGAAGCGGACATGATTTGATTTCTGCAAGGAAAGCCGAAAGGATGAACTTGAAGCAACGAACTTGTGATCCTATCATGTTCCACACTGCCAATGGTTCAACTGCTACCCAGACGGAAGCAGAGATTGACCTGGGGACATTTGATGTGACCTCTCATGCCTATGTACTGGACGACACTCCGTCCGTGATGTCTCTTGGGAAACGATGCATGGAAGAGGGATACTCCTTTATATGGCCTTCTGGTAAAATGCCTTTCTTGATTACAAAGGATGGTGAGCGCATCGACCTGACAATCCACGATAACATTCCTTATGTTGATCTTGGAACATATGAATGCACTCCTCATGAATGCCATCATGCATCGGAGATCCATGACCTTTTGACACACTCTCAAATTGGAGTCGATGACTTCGACGATACTATTAGCAATATTGGTCAATCCTCACGAAGAGTACATCTCGATGGAGAAAGTGGTCTTGAGACATCGACTGAGGATCACAATTGTTCCCGACATGTTAAGAAGCTCAAGAAGAAGAAGAAGAGAAGAACAATGAACCGGCAGAAACATTCGGCAACTCCTGGGGAAGAGGAAGAAGAACCACCTGAGGGCGGCGAGTACGAACCAGGAACCCCGCTTGGCGATCCTCCTGGGGACGAGACCGACCTTGAAGATGACGGTCATGGTGCTCCTGAAGATGCCGCTGAAGGAGATGAAGATGACATCGAAATCGATGTTGTTGAAGGTGAATCTAGGGTTGCCAAAAGAGGAACACTCAAGAGAGAAGCTAATAGCTTGAATCACAAGTTGACCCACAGATACAAGAATCCATATTGCGACTCATGCATTCGAGCAAAGATGAAGCACTTCAAGACTCGTCGTGGTGCATACAAAAGGGAACTTAAGAAGTTTGGCGACCTCATTACCTTTGATGCGGTGGACACATCCAAAGTCCATGATGACGTGTTGGTCCTCGAGAAGGAAGTGTTGGTTGTCAGAGACTGTTATACAGGAATCATTGGTGCTTATCCATCTGATCGAATGACCAAAGATGATGTAGTCAGAGCAGTGAAACAATTCATCGGTGCCAAGAAGGTTAGACAGGCCTACTCTGATCATGCTCCTCAATTCATTGAAGCCATGAATGAGATGAAGATACCAATTGATCATTCGTTACCTGGAAGACCTCAAACCAACTCAATTGCCGAAAGAACAAACCAATTTATCCTCACAGCTCTACTTCTACATGTCTTTTGGAAGCTGGATTACCACCTTGTTTCTGGAGAACAGCAATCCTTTGCGTATGTCATCTACTCAATGTGGAACCCAACGATGATGAATTGAGCGCTTGGTGCAAACTCCATGGATCTGAATTTGCTGGCAAACTCATTCCCTATGGTGCTCGTGTGAACTACAAGCCTCCGAAGACCAGAGAAGCGGGACAACTTCACAAGTTTGGGCCTGATTCTATTCCAGGAGTGTTTGCAGGGTATCACATTGGTCCAGGGATGCATTGGTCAAGACAATACAAAGTATGGCCTCTGAGTGAATTCGTACATCAGAATCTTGGTGACGATGCTAGCAAACCTGAACACCGTCTTCTCAAACCTCATTTGACTGAAAAGGTCGAGATGGTCACTCCATTGACATTTCCATGCAAGCAGGAATATGAGAGGGTGAACACCACATTGGAAGGAATGAAAGAAAGAGAAATCCTCGATGGCGACCCCTCCAAAGTGCCTCATGGAGATGACGACGAACATGACCAAGATGAAGATGATGATGAGCTTGATGACGGAGACGACGGTGGACCTGGACCAAGTGGTGGAAAAGTCTCAAAGAAGCCTCTTGATGACCCTGAGGATATCTTCGACAAGGACAAAGACCCAGAAGAGATGACCCTCCAGGAATTGATCGATGCCCAACCAGACCATTGGAAGATGGGCAAAGCTGGAGATGGGAAGGTATACCTCAATGACGATGGTGAGAAGGTCAAGTTGAACGTCAAGGGTTACCCATACAAGATTGGAGATGACGGTAGACGAATGTTCAGAACGTCATTGCGTCCCAAAGGAACTTATTCTCCTGAAGAATGGCGCAAACTCTCTCAATCTGACCGGAATACCATCCTCAAAGCCGAGAAGAAGAAGTTGGAGAAGAAAGAGGCCGATGACAAAGCCAAAAGATTGGTCGAAGAGAAGAAGAAGAAGGCAACGAAGAAGGAGAAGAAAGATTCAAAGAAAGACAAGGACGAGCCAAAGTCCAAGGACGATGAAGGTGGTGATGAAAGTAAGAAGGATGACTCTCATTCAAAGTCAAAGAAATCCGATGCAGGTGTTGGTGAAGTTGTGAAGAACAAAGTTACCTTACCTATCACATGTACAAGTACGTATCTTGATTTGTACGACATAGTCGATGATGACGATGTACATGGAAGACGATACATTGATTGTCGAAAAGTGAAGAGGAATGCTGATGCTAGTCCATGTTCCGATGCTTCTACTGACGTCCCGGACGACGAGGAATATCTCACTGAATGGGATGAATGGTCGGAGGTCGAGAAAGGACGTGGCCCAAAAGCATCGTGGAGTGGTGAAGTTTGGAGCACATTGTCAGGTGAGATTTCGAGGTTTTCCATGGCTACGCCAGGAGAGTCGACAATGATCAAAAATGGCAAATGTGTGAACGTCAAGAACGTGAAGAACATAGCCACTGATGATGATGAATACATTCCATTTCCAACTATGCCGTGTACTTCTGCATCAAATCAAAGTCACCGAACCAAGATACCATCAGGAGGTCTTGGAAGCAAACTTTTCAATGCAATGGTTTCACGACCTGTGGGCAGAGCCGAGATTGAGTCTAACCCTAAGGCCAAAGAGGCGATGCTCAAGGAGTGGAAGGGCCTTCGTGATCAAGAGGTATTTGACTTTACAATGGTTCGTGAATATGACGATGTTGTTGCAGAGGCCAAGAAGAACAAAAAGGAAGTACATATGGCCAGGGTCCATGGCATATGCGTGGAAAAGAATTACCAGCTGTCAGAAGACAACCCCGGACGAAAGTTCAAGGGAAGAGGCGTTCTGCTAGGAAATCAGGTGAAGAATCAACATTGGGAGGCAGCATTCTTCCAAGATTTGGGAAATTCCCCTGCTTCCTTCGAAGCCTCACGATGGGCAGATTTTTACGGTTGTCTTCCTGGGCACTCCGTCAAGTTGGCAGATGCGATTCAGGCTTACATCCAGGCTAAGTTGAAGGGACCTTTGTGTTGGGTGGAATTACCCACTGATGCATGGCCTCCGGAGATACAGTATTGGAAGTTCCGTCGCCCTGTCGTAAGACTCGACAAAGCCCTGTATGGACACCCTGATTCAGGCACGATGTGGGAACAACATTGTGACAAGAAAGTTCAAGAAATTGGTTTTAAGCCCATTGGTGAGGAATGGCCTTCTATGTATTTTCATGATGAGCTCAAATTGCTGTTGGTAATCTATGTGGATGACCTTAAGCTTGCTGGGCCCTCCGAAAATCTGGCCAAGGGTTGGGAAATGCTGCGCACTGTTCTGCGCATTGAACCCGAAACCGATCTGGGACTTTACTTAGGATGCGTTTTATCCCAAGGTGAGACCCAATTGCATAATGGTAAGAAAGTCAAGACCATAACTTATAACATGGAAGGATTGTTAAAGTTATCGGTGGAAAAGTATCTTGACATCATTGGCAAGGACACAAAATTGAAAAAGGTATCAACTCCAAGCCTTCCAGAGGAAACGAAAAGCAGCCCGTATCGAGCTCCTTCCGATGGAAAACGCAAAGTTGAGTGTCCTTGGTGTGCACATTCCTTCGATCCAGATATGCCTGCTCTATCTGAGACTGGCAACTCACGTCCTGGCCAAGACAGTGAGACGCTGAGCCGTGGGAATCTAGCTCCGCATGCAGCTAGTGTGCTGATGAAGCTGCTGTATGCAGCCCGCATTGCGCGGTTTGACCTGTTGAGATCCATCAATGCATTAGCACGTAATGTGACTAAATGGACAAAGGATGATGACGCCCGTCTTCATCACCTAATGTGTTATGTTAATTCCACATTGTCCCTCAAAATGATAGGATGGGTCGGAGACAAAATTGAAGATTTATCGTTAGGACTATTTGCAGATGCGGATTTCGCTGGATGTGCTCAATCCTTGAGGTCAACATCAGGATCGCACTTACAAGTCCAAGGTAAGTTCACAAGATTCCCACTTGCTGGTGGAAGTAAGCGACAAGGGTGTGTTAGTCATTCCACCCCCGAAGCTGAAATTGTGGCTGCAGATACTGCACTTAGGACTCTAGGAATCCCCGCATTAAGTCTGTGGAAAGTCTTAGCCAAAGTTTTTTCCTCAACTCCTGTTTCATGACGATAATCAAGGTATGATTGGTGTTGTCAGATCAGGACGGAATCCAACCATGCGTCATTTGGAGCGCACACATGGTATTTCCATTGCCTCCATGCATGAACATTTTCCAAAGGATCATTTTGTATTGATCTATGAAATTACAGCCAAAATGGCAGCCGATATCCATACTAAAGGGTTCAAGAATCCCATGGCATGGAAGAAAGCTTGTATGCTAATCAACTTGTTGGAACCTCAGGACTTGCAGAGCAAAGAAGTCTTAGACATGTTGCAGCCAAGCACCGATGTCGATATGACTACTCGCCAAGTTTTCCAATCCAAAACTGAGGATATCCCAAACTCCCCATACACGGAAACCCCTATTTTGCCAAAAGAAGTGTATAGGAAAGGTTTGACTAGTAAAGAGAAGCTACAATGCTTGCCAGGTATGGATCCCATTTTTGTCGTCAAGCAACCGGTGTTTTATCGTCCTAAGCCACCCGGCCTGATTGTGCCGCCAGATGTTTTGAGATCAACATGGGTTCTTCTCAATGGTGCCTGGACAAAGGTCGAACACCGTGCATCTCCACCAGAGCAGGCTATCAGATTTGATAAGTGGGTTGAACGAGCGTGTTTTCAGTACCACTCGCCTAACAAGCAGCCGTTGATCCCGGACACTGTTTCACAATCCGTTTCAACGACCTCAACCCACCGGGTGATGTCGTCAAAGCACGTGCATGCCCCGCCTGCCCACTCGAGATCACTACGTGACTCGTGTGCGTCAACACAACATGACCGTGTACAGCATCTGACCGATTCACCAATGCTGATGTTCTCGGTTGATGCCTTGTTTTTAGATGCACAGACATCACCGTCTCAACACCCGAAATCCATTCACCAGTGCCTTCAGCCAGCCACACGTGTGATCAATACGCTTATGCGCCTTGTTCATGGGGGGAGTGAGGGTGAAGGATATAGTGAGGGTGAAGGAAAGGGGCACCCACAGTCCACTTCAACACCTGGCCTATGTCGCACGCATCCGGAATTGGACATCAGTGATAACATTCCGTTTGTAAAATCCACCCGAAAATCCCAAGTGTTAGGCAAGAAAAATGAAGACCATTGGCAGTGGGATGGGAAAGAGACATTGATCCGAATTCACAAAACGCCAAGAAGGCAAAACTTTGTACCACAGGATTGCGAAGACTGTCCTTGTGACCCTAGGATCATATGTGATGAGAGGGAAACTGAACAAAAGTTCAAAACCAATACTCGAGTGATCAAAGACATATGGAGATTCAAGGGCGACAATCATGAATCAACGAACAAGTTGAATGAATTTTGGACTGGAAAATCGACATTCAGGGTGCTCGCCAATGCTGAAGTGATAGATGGAGGTAAGAACTGTAAAGTGAGTCAGGGAGTAATCACGCTATGCACCAATTGCAATGATGTGAAAACTATTCCCATCACTGATGTTTTTGTCCCCTATCAATATCACATTGAAGTAGGCAAACATGAGGTTGACCATCCTACAGTGTCGGTAATCCTTTGGAGAGAAAAGAAAAACAGAACTTTGGAATTTCAATTTTCCAAATCACCTTGTGACTTGATGACATCAAAATTTGCGAAGTTTTCCCTTGCAATCAATTTGATCGAAGTTCCTCAAGCAGTCCCATGCTTCGTCTTGTTATGTTCGGAAGAGAGAAACTGGTTTACGTTCTTGCAGAACAAAATGAAGGACGAAATGAAGTTTCATGTCGTGCCAATCACTGAAGATGACGACATGCTCTCTCCGTACGGAATCAGTAAAGCAAGGCGATGCCTTCGGACCAAACTTGATTCAGTGTTCTTTGCAGGTCCATGTACAGGAGGTTCACCATGGAACCGAATCAACCGATGGGTGAGCGAAGCAACAACACAACTCATCGAAGCAAAGAAGCAGATCTTCTGGGCGATGTGGGAAGTGTTTACAGCAGTGCTAAGTGAACTTATCAACATGGGATCACCAGCCTTGCTTGAGTTGCCTAGAGGTTGTGACTACTGGAAGGACCGTAGAATGACAGAACTTGTAGAAGGAACCGTATCTCATGAGCACAAATTTGATGGATGCATGTATGGCTTGAAATCACAATTCCAAGAGACTCCCAAACCAATCAAGAAACCTTGGAAGATTGTTACATGGGGGGTGTCTTTTCCAAAGCTTCATAGAAGATGTGATCGCCGTCATGACCATGCAGAGTGTGCCGGTAGGGAAACTCGCATTACCCAAGTTTACACTAAATGGATAGCCAAGATAATCATGAATGGAATTAATGATCATGTAATCAGGAATAGTCAATTTGTGAACGTCAGAGTGATGAAGCGTTGGAAGCCGCTTGCATGTGATGAACAACTGAAAGCTGAAATGTCTCGTGATTCCGAGAATGTCCGCAGTCACCCAATCAAGTCGGTGGCAACATCCGTTTGTGCTACTCGAGAGCTCGACGCCATTGACCGTTCGTTCGAGCGATCGCTACTGCACTGGTGCTTTTCGAGATTGACATCAACTTCGGTTCTTTCATCGTGGCACTTTTCATTTCCGTGTCTACTGCTTTCTGAATTCGACTCCGACTGGTTGTTACGAGACCTACGGTTCGTACAACTATTTTCGCTGTTCGAACAGTCGTCACGAGACCTACGGTCCGTGCGACTTCATTCTGTACAAAGCGGGATGGCCGATACACAGGATTTGAACTCCGTAGGGCAATTTGCCGGAAGCCGGATCACCGTTGCATTACGGGTGCTGAAGGGATTGTCCGAAGGATCCATTGCAGCCAAGACTCCATCACCATTCCGAGACACCCGAGGTTCGAATTTTCGACTGATCTCAGATGAAGACACAGCCAACCAATGGATTAGGTTTGGTATGCCACCTGCAGTTGTCTACTCAGCATACTTTGCAAACTCCAGACACACCAGTGAAGCCACTGCACAAGCTCTGGAAGTAGCCTACAAGTTGTTGCAGAGAGCGCAGGACATCGAGAAGAAGTGTTCAGGATGGGAGTTTTTATCAAAGGGGTCGAGATTCGTGAAAGTCTTTGCAAGCAGATGCCCATTCGATGATGCAACTGTGGGGCGCTTCATGGACAAGGAGATCTATGACAGACTTGATGAGCTCTGGATCGTATTGACCAAAGGACATTTTCCCGAACCTTTTGATGATCAAGCCACTGCAGCCGAAACTGAGGCGAAGATCCGAAGCATGAAGCAAATCTATCGAGGAACACCATCATTTAACACAGATCCGAGTGCCACATCATGGTTAGCTGTGACAAGGACAGCCGAGTACTTCAAAGTCATGGACGAGTTGACCAAGGTAAATCCGAAGTCTCCATCTGACAATGACAGCTATCGAAAAGCAATGAAGCACATGATTGAAGTCCAGATGAGGCACCTAGGACATGCATTGAGGTATCACAATGAGCAGAACCCATCAGATCAGATCATCTTGCAGGATGTGATGAAGGATGTGATTGCTTTCGAAACCAATCAACCGAAAGGGAGGAGTGCAGCCCAGAACCATTTCTTGTGTTTGTTAGCCCTCGGCACAACTCTTGAGAGACACAAGACCAGCGCCCGAGGAGATGGAAATTTGCCGAGAGTAGCAGAGCTGACCGAATTACAGTTCTCGATCCTCAAGGCCTTCGACATTCCGTTGGGAATCCTGATTGGTCATGGATACAACGTCTCAATTGCCGATGAAGGGGCCAGATATACCGAGAAAGAGAAACGTCATGCTTGCCATAGTTCCCTCAAGGATTTTACAACATCATTGACCGATACTCAAGCTGGAACAGGTGGCAACATGCACAATTTCGATGACTGGGACATCCCCCTGAACTTCAAAGATGGACGAAGACCCGACGAAGTTGACTTCTGGAACAATGAGGAGCCTTCATGGGTGAATGATGACACATCAACTGGACCCAGTGCCCAGAGTACATCCGCTCCTACGGAGGGATCACAGCCAAAGGCATCACAACAATCATCAAGTTCAAACATACAACCGAAGAAGATGCCACGATCATCGACTGGCGGAGCCTCGTCTTCGTCGACCCATGCAGCTTTCCGATCTGGACCCGGAGCAACATCTCAAGGTCATGCTGAACCAGAAAGAGATAAAGATTGGATTCCAACTGAAGACTGGATGAAGAGGAGGAAACCTTCAACCGTGGAAGTGCGACTCCATGCCGCCGAGGACTACGCTCGTGAGGAACAGCGAATTGCATTCCTACGTTCTGGCAAGGATTTTGTACTTTCAATCGTAGAGGGCCCTCACACCACTCACAAGTATGGATCCAACTTGATCTGGAAACAGTATTTGAGAAGATTGACATTTCATGCTGCCTTGTCATTCAACATGCTGACAGAAGGTCAACTTGACTCCCACATGATCAATGAGAATGACTACGAATGGCTTAAGCTCTACCACTACATCATCACGACCACAGAATTTGTCAGATGCAAGGGATATCCAGTGACGGAAGTCCTAGCCATGTTGACATTGGGTATTGAAGAGACCGTGGAGGGCGAGATTCGAGCCAAGCTCAAGAAATTGGGAAACAAGATTGGACAGTTCATCATCGGGGATCCTTGGTTAGACAAATGGGATGAATTGGGAGGACAAGTGAGAAACAACAAAGCTCTCATCTTGACGGATTTGACTTACCAAACGAGATCTAGTTCGAGAATCGTCAATGACATCGAGGCTGGACTTGACAACATGGGTCTTTCATCCATCAAGGTGTACCAACTTCCCTATGAATCTCTGGAGAAACCCGAGGATTTCTTGAAACTGGCAGCGAATGCATTGACATTCCTACGATCCAACGCAAATGCATTTTCAAGTGCCACTGTGCACATTTGGATCTCTTTTGCAGCACTTTTCAGAGGACAAACTCGCATACTAATGCCAAATGCTGACTTCGTCCCCAAATTGGCGGAGACCATCACTGAGATCAGCCAAGCAGCTCATCTTCCAATTTTCGTCAACATTCTGAGAGATGCCCGGTTTCTTGGGTCACAGTCTTCAATTGTATCCATGGCCGAGGAACTTGCAAGAATCTTGAAGGAAAAGGGCATTATTCACTCCACCAATGAAAGATTCTGGAAACAGATATATGCTTGTGGACGTGAACCCTTTTATTGGAAAGAAGGTGAAGGCAAGGAAGTCATTTGGGCTAGGCATGTGCCTCGCTTGTGCACCTGAGAAATGTCTCGCTTGTGCACCTGGAAATCGTCTCGCTTGTGCACCTGAAAACTTCCACTTCTACCTCTACTTGCACCTCTCTTTCTACTTCCACTTCTACTTCGACTTCCACGTCTACATCTACCACAAGAAAGATGATGAGGTTGCTTGCCTGTGGGTGCACGGGAACATGAACGTTATTATCCCACCCCACCCCACCCCACCATCACTGCCTGTGTCTGCAGGACAGCAAGAAAGATGATGAGGTTGCTGTGCCTGTGGGTGCACGGGAACATGAACGTTATTATCCCACCCCACCCCACCCCACCGGTGAAAGATCACTGCCTGTGTCTGCAGGACAGCAAGAAAGATGATGAGGTTGCTGTGCCTGTGGGTGCACGGGAACATGAACGTTATTATCCCACCCCACCCCACCCCACCCCACCATCACTGCCTGTGTCTGCAGGACAGCAAGAAAGATGATGAGGTTGCTGTGCCTGTGGGTGCACGGGAACATGAACGTTATTATCCCACCCCACCCCACCCCACCATCACTGCCTGTGTCTGCAGGACAGCAAGAAAGATGATGAGGTTGCTGTGCCTGTGGGTGCACGGGAACATGAACGTTATTATCCCACCCCACCCCACCCCACCCAACCACCCCACCACACCTAGGTGCGCAAGTGAGTGATTTTCCAGGTGCGTAAGTGAGTGAATTTCTCAGGTGCGCAAGTGAGTGAATTTCCAGGTGCGCAAGTGAGTCACGTCCCACTGCTATGCTCGAAAAGTCATTGATGCGACAGAAAGTCTTCTTACATTGTGCAATGGATCATGATACAGTCCATGACCTGAATGAAGAATGTGTCCATGTGAAAAATACCGGATTTGACATTGAAACCATCAAACGATGCACAGAACATCCACGAGTTATTCCCAGCATTCGTGCTGGAGAAGTCACAGATGCTCAAGCTGGATCAGCAAACATCATTGGAGGAATGAAACACATGAAGGATGCGGTCCAGAGAAGAGCATGGTCAGACATCCGACGAGGAGTATTTACCCCGGAGCCCCTGACAGATGTGGATGAGCATTGGGTCGAAGTAACCGAAGATTCCGAACTGATGTGCGATGTGTGCAAAGGATTTCACAAGAATGATTCGAGATTGAATACCTGCACTGAGAACCGCACAAGATGCCTGAATTGCGCGAGCAACTGGACAAGAGCGGCGATCTACGGTACTGATGACATTGGGATGGATGAATTTTCGCAGGATGCAAGAGTAGCTGCAAGATTGCTCAACATCTACAATGAGTGCGTTGACTGGAGAGAGATGGAAGCCGAGAAGGACCTCCGTGGATTCCTGGTCACTGCGACACTCGCAATGCTTTCAGGATACAGGACTACAAGCGATGTGCTCAAGCAGGTATCACATCGAGGTGCCATCCGAATGCCTGCATACATGGTGAAAGGGAAATGCAGACGAGACCTGTTACCCCAGTTCACTGTACAACGTGAAACTCGAACGGAGGATTGCGGAGGCGGAATGCACCGAATGCGATGGTTTTATAGACTGCTTTGGGACGGTGGAAACGTCGCTTATCATGACTACATGAAGACCGTGCTGACCAAGGAAGAGATCGAATCAATGATCAATCCAACAGCAACAACTGAGTATGTCGGCGACATTTTCGAATTTTGGCTTGGAATGCTTGATCTGGGTATTCAATTCCCTACTATGTTCGCTGGATGGGGGGCAAACCTCGACAGTTGCCTCGCAGGACTGGAAGAGTCGTTTTGGCTATTCAGCAGTTCATGTCGACCTACCGACACCATCAACACAAAGCGAAACCGATCCAGGAAAGCATACATTCCACCGGTCGAGAATGACATGGTGATTACAATCTTGAAAGAAGCAGGAATTTTTGACCTACTCATGCAGAAGAAGATCACCAGAATGCCGGTGCTCCCAGAAGCCAACTACGATGACCACCCTGAAATGATTGAGGTCTCATCAAGCGATGAAGAGGTGGATGAAGTTGATGAACCTGATGAGGAGACCACGACGCCTACGGCGCGGGGCCCTCGAGCAGAACAAACTTCAGGAGAAACCGATGCCGGAGCTGGTGACATCGAGATTGAGGAGGAGGAAGATGGCATGGGGGGACAACCTTCAGAAGCGAAGAAGCGCCGAACCGAGGTGCGTGACATCCGTGATCGTTTTGAGAAGCTGATTTCAGACGCATTGGATGTTCAATATTGTTTCATTTGTGGTGGAAGACATGGCATTGACGAATGTACTACACCAGATGATGAGAACATGAAGGACACCATATGGCGCATGAGGTTGATCATGGATCAAAAGTCCAAATCCCCATCATCATCCGAGAGATCCAAAGCTGCAACCAGAGGCAGAAAAGACAAGCTCCCAAAGAACGTCATGCCACGAGGAAAGCGTTGGGGAAGAACCAGATTCACTGAGAAAGAAGAAGTGACCAAGTGCTTCTACAGTCAGTCAGCCTTTATGTACGACATTGGTGATCGTGAAGAAGGAGGACAATACTTAGTGAATGGTGTCGAAGTCAACCCAATTAGCCGAGGTGTGAAGAATCGTCATGAGCTTGACTTGCTGATTGAGCGTGCGGCTGAGGAATCTCCACCTGTTTTGCCGACCATTGAAGAGCTGAATGCTTGGAACCCCCTTGATCATGATGCTTATGTAAAATGGCTTACTGAAGAAAGAAAACAACATGGAAACAACTGGAATTTCAAGTACATCCAACCATTCACACATGGCCATAACATCGGTAAACTTCAACTTGCCCGCATCAACGGAGAAGAATATCTTGGAATGGGCTGGTGCAAAGTGCATCGATATGGCGAGAATGAGTGGATGGGCAACAAGTGGGAAAATCCGCCATGGATAGTTGAATTGTCAAAAAGATTCAATGCAGCGCTACGCCACTCCGTGGGTTGCGTCAAAGACAATCGAAATCACCGTGGACTACCATGCGACGAGGCAGGTTGGGTCAATGTTGAGTCGATCTTGAAGTACGATGCCATTTGGAAAGACCAACATACATTGGCTGGAACGACCTACGTCAATTATCCGATACTTGTTGAGAGGTGGAACAATTTCCAGAGAGTGATCTTCACTTAGTACAAGCAAACGAAGAGAATCCGAGCACAAGTGCTAGGACTCAAGGTCACGAAAGGTGAGTTGGAATATCTCATGGACAATTTCAATGATGGATTGACCTCGAGACTTGATCGACAAACACTGAGGTTGGAGATCGGCACAGCAGATCGAGAGATTTGGCTTTGGCCGGTGGCAATCCGTGCCCCTATGGCGCATTCAAGAGTTCAAGGCGGTGTGCACATTGAAGACAAGAAGACTTCATATCAGATGAACCCTGGAGTAGGATACACTCTCGGAGGAGGATTTCATTGTACCACATTTGACAACATCGCTCAAATCTTCAGAGAAGGACTACGTCCAGGAGGAGGAGGCGATCGCATCAATACGTTCTTCGTGCCGTTCGCGCCGTGGGATGTGAGAAGTCAAATGGTGCTGAGATTCAGGAAGATTGATCAAACTGATCTTGTCTACATCTACATCACGTATGATTCCATCGCCAAGTTCTCCCCTCGATTATCAGCAGACGGACACATTTTGGTCCAAGAAACAATTCCATTCGAATCATTCGACGCGGTTTGGTATTACGATTGGAGAGAAAAGGACTATTACCGTCTCATGATCACGAAGGGAAGAGATCAACTTGTTCTTTCTGTGCAAGGCGCGAAGAGGGTGGCCACCATTGAACGATTTGACAAGCTCATTGGAAACATTGTGCCTGAAGAATCATCACCCGATCTAGACGAACTTCGAAAACTTGTCGATATCAGGACCGGTCACTTCAGTCATACTCACAGATTGTTCCCTGGACATCCGGATTGGAATGATGCAATTTCATTATTGGCAGTCACTCATCGTCCTAGCAAAGAGGACCATCGACTATGCCCCGCATGTCTGATGGAGACCCCTGCGCCATTATCGATTTGTGTGATGTGCAAAGGATTTTTGGTGAGTCATGGATGGAGGAAACGGATCAAGATCACCGTGGCTACAGTACCAAAGGCCGAATCACACCATCGAGAAGAAGATCTCAAAGACCATGTCAAGAAAGCATGGGAGGAGGTGAAGATCGATTTGACAGGTGATGATGACGACGAGGTGATGCCAGATGATGATGATGTCACCATGAAGAGTCCAGAACAAGAGACTCAACCAGAAGAAGGAGATGATGATCAAGCCTCGAAGAAGGGCGACATCAATGATGAGAAAAGAGACTTCAGAGAAGAAGATGAGGTCGACAAATTTCTCAATCAAGAGGGAAAACCGACCGATGAGAATGATGATGAAGAGAAAGCGGTCGATGAAATCAACATTGAAGTGTACGAGGCTGGAGAAGCTCGTGATGCAGTGATTGAGTACCCCAAGTGGATGCAACGGATTGAGTTTGGATCAAAGGTCCTGCCAATCGAACCTTGCACAATTGGAGATGCTCAGCCAGAATTCATCAAGATCCTCCTGTTGCAGATTGGATTACATATCGTCAGGATCTACAGACTATTCCAACGGAACTTCTGTGGAGACATCGAGACGGCATGGAAACATTTTCAACAGAACCAGAAATTCAGGATGGACCTGGACTCAAGGACACCTTACCTGGGCGAGGATGAAAATGGTGAACTCATTGAACCAACTGCACAACAGATGAAAGAGCTCTACAAAGAGATCGGTCGACCAAATCAAAAGGACGACATCGGAGAAGAGGGATTCGTCAATGCATACTATGGGGCAGTGGTACTCAAAAGACTTCTCATATATACCCTTGAATGTGGCTACACGTATGATGACTTGCAAAACATATTCTTTGATGAGGAGATGGAGAAGCTGTCGAAACGTGACACCACAATGGATGAGATGAGAAAGACCACAGCGGCCCGCGACGCCCTTGACCGACAAGACGTCATGGTCAGAAGAATCATTGCAGGTGCATATAGGGTAAATGCTGTTTATTTCTTCAGGAACGTTGACTTTCAAGACACAATCACACTGAATCCAGTTGACATTGTGGGTGCTCTTCGTCCACCACTTCGAAGAATATCACTTTTACACCTGATCCTTCAGAATGGCCGACAATTGCCGCGACCTCTACTCCAAAAGCTATATGATGCGATCGATGACTACAATCACATCAAGCAACGGGAAGATCAACGACCAAGGTGGGGCATCCACTTGTCTGAAGCTCACATACTTGCGATTGCTGATACCCCGACTCCTGCTGATCGTGAACGTGCCAATCCAGCCGCTGGCAAATCGAAAGCAGCCCCGAAAGCTGCACCAGCACTGGGAAGAGTGTCGAAAGCGAAAGCATCATCATCAGCGACATGGAGAACAGTCGAAACCGCTCCTCAGCCAAAACAAGCTCCAGTAACCCCGCCGAAGAAGGGTGGAAAGGATCAAGGAAAAGGTGGAAAATCTTATTCACACCGTGGCGGAGACTGGAACCAACAGGGATACTATGGATGGGGATATAGATGATTAAGCGATCTGACCCCTGCATAGGTCCTGATTGAACCTGGCGATGCGAGGATGCAATCATTGCTCGAGATTTACCTCTACTTCATTTTGAATGATTTCTGAGAGGACTCTGAGCCGGCTAATTTAGAACCACACATTTCTTTTTGAACATCATTGCATGAAACGCTGAGTTTCTACAGCGGTCTACGTCTCAACCGACGAAGGGACGGGAAGGTAAACTTCTAGTTCCATAGTCAACTTTGTGTTTTGATTTCTTTAATTCACATGCTTGAGTGAGACTCCATGCTGGCTACGCCACATTGGATGAACCTCAATGCTAGACACCGACTACGTCGTGTCTACATGCACGTGAACAGAACCTTCATTTTTTTGGTAGAGATTGTAGCAAGCCGCCATGTAGATTGGAAGTTCTGAAACGGACTTTAGCTCTCCATAATTCAATAAATGAACAGCTGCAAGTGTAGTGGATCAATTTAAAGGACACTCCTTTGCGCGTAGCCAACCAAGTTGGCTATGCGTGGGGGGTGCGAATAGAGTGTAGGCTACGGACCACTGTACAATATCACATAATTCAACACTCTGAGATCCACAGCCAAAGGGTATGACAATCGCCCTTTTGGCTCAAGACCCCACTGCAGCTCCAGAACAAAGATCTGCCATGCGGAAGCCGCGATTCTTGTGAAGCCGTCACCGAAGCTTTTTACTTCAACCCCAAGTATCAGGACATAATCGGACATACAATCGCCGATTCGCACCTGGTAAATACATGTAAATAGGTCAACCGACTGGATGGGTAGTTGGATAGGTAGTTGGATGGGTCGTTTAACTAATCCTAACTAATCTGTTGTTATCAATGGGAATATCCACTCACCAGACTAACCAGTTAAAAATTGGATTTTTTGCCAGTTATCTAAGATTGGCAATGGTAAGTGAGTGACTCGTTGTTTTTCTCTCACAATTGGGACATAAACAATGACTTACCGGCTAAGAAACCTTGGGTTTTGCAGGCTACCTAAGATTGGCCTGTTCAGTTCAATGGTTGGGCGACTTTTCACAACAGTTTGCCTCAGGTCGTCAAACCATAATTTGGTGTGATGCCGGTGAACACTTTGAACGCTCTGTCCAAAGTTGGGTGTGATGATGGGGAAAGCAGCAACTGTTTTACATCAGGGTCAACCGATGGCAACCTTCTGCCCGATGTGAAATAGGAATTAAGAACCTAAAACTTAGATAGATGTGTCTGAAAATTGGATACCCCTTAAATCCCCTTAAAATTGGGGGATTATCAGCATTTCTTGCTAAAGGTTACCATTTTCAGTAATTGAGGGAAATATCAGCACAGCCCATTTTCAGACCCCAAATGGATATACTATGTGCCATTTGGGTATGGGTCAAAATTAGGTACCCCAAAATTATGGATGGTTAATACTAAACTAGACTAACATCTGTGGTCCCCTAGGTCTTCCATTTTGACCCACATCCATTTTATGCCAATGTTTCCAAGTGAATTGCCAATTGTTGATGATCAATGTCCAGCTGGGCATAGCTGGTTAGTAAGTCCCCATTCAGTGGCTTATCCCATCCGTAAATGGATGAGCTATATATATATATATACTGGTTGGTGGTTTCAAACATGGCTGGATTATTTTCCATAATATATATATATATATGGGATGTCATCCTTCCCATTGACTCATATTTTTCAGAGGGGTGGCGAAAAACCACCAACCAATATAACTATGTTACTAAGCAGTTACGAGCCGTGCGATGATCCTCCAAGTACGAAGTAGGTTTCACTAGCTCATTTTGAAAACACAGCCACATATATCAAGTGTATCCCCCAATATATAGTAATTAAGTATCACTAAGTATCACTAAGTATCACTAAGTATCACTAAGTATCACTAAGTATCACTAAGTATCACTAAGTATCACTAAGTATCACTAAGTATCACTAAGTATCACTAAGTATCACTAAGTATCACTAGGTATCACTAGGTATCACTAGGTATCACTAGGTATCACTAGGTATCACTAGGTATCACTAGGTATCACTAGGTATCACTAGGTATCACTAGGTATCACTAGGTATCACTAGGTATCACTAGGTATCACTAGGTATCACTAAGTATCACTAAGTATCACTAAGTATCACTAAGTATCACTAAGTATCACTAAGTATCACTAAGTATCACTAAGTATCACTAAGTATCACTAAGTATCACTAAGTATCACTAAGTATCACTAAGTATCACTAAGTATCACTAAGTATCAGCACCAGGCAGCTTTGCCAGAAGCACTGGGGGACGGACGCGCTTCGTGAAGATCAACGCGGAGAAAGCGCCGTACCTCACGGAGCCGCTGGGCTCTTTATGGCTCAGGGACCGATAAAAATTGAAGATACCTACCATTTTTTAAAGGCCTATATAAGGGCTACCCTCTGGTGAACTAACATAGCAATGGAAAATGGCCATTTATAGTGGATTTTCCCATTAAAAATGGTGATTGTCCATTGCTATGTTAGTTCACCAGAGGCTATTAGCCAGGGGATATATCCCCCAAACTATGGCTTTATATTGAACATTATTGAACCATGGCTTGATACCTTATGGCTTTGTATTCGGAAGATCATCCGACTTAGTAGGTGGATAGTAACCATAGTTATCATCGATTTATAGATGGGATAATCTGTTTAGGGTTAAGCCTTGATGGGTTAATCAGTGACTAATCATCATTTTCCGGATTGAAATGTGCTATATTTAGGGGTATATACTGTATTTTAAGACTTACTGGAAATGGCTATTTGTGGGGTATATCATTTTTTTCCTTAGGCCATTTGTAGGGTAAGGATTCCATTTGATCATATTTTTCCTAATTGGCTATTTGTGGGGTATACCTCATTTTCAAAGAATTCAGACACACCCATATGTACCTATGTGAATATAGCAAAAGACAAACTTAGTTTGCGGAATTCGCTACATGGAAGTGTTCGAGGAAAGTGAGGAAACCATAGGAAGCCCTCATGCTCGGGGCTAAAAAAAATTATTTCCGGCGAAGATTTTCCCTTGAATCGACTAACCATCATAGATGTTCATGAAAGCTTGAATTTCCAGTGGTAAGATATGGTCATGTCTCAATTTTTGATGGTTAAATGATCTCCAGTTTGAGTAGTAAAATCCATGGCAACATCCGAATTTCTGGTTGTCAAAGGTCTCCATGTTTTTTTTTGGTTAATTCCCAAGGTTTGGTGGAAAAAGATCCATCGTACAAGTTCCCCCCGGCGCCCAAGGCGATTGCACATTTGGTGCTTGCCCTCGCTGGTCCTTTGCAAGGACCGTTGGGGCGAATTGCCAACAGAATGGCTCGGTCTGAAAATTGTTTTATGCACCAAACAGATAGAAGTTGGTGAAATCCGAACCTAAACTTGTGGTAAATTGAATCTTTTTTGCATCTTTTTGGGGGTTTCTATACCCCAAAATCCACTTGGGTGTGTCTAATTAAATGGACTTATCAATGTAATTTCATTCTCCCAGTGAAAATTGCAATTTTAGAGCGCCCTCTATTTTTACACAAAACCCAGATGGGAATATTTTTTATTGTACATCAAGATTAACTGATTAACCATATCGGTTGCATGAAGATCTGATTAAATGTTTCAATGCTTCATCAGATTCAACATGATTCAACGATCCAAGTGGCCCATCAATGGATGACCACGACCCTTGGGACTTGGAAACCATGGTGACGACTGGGGATTTTTCTTGGGGAACTTGAGCTCCCGAAAATGACCGGCCCATGTCCTATGGAGGAGGGCAAGACAGAACACACAGTGGTTGGCTTCAGTGAATTCAATTCCGGGGATGAGGTGCGCCCGGAAGTGGATGAAAATTATCATTTCTGCACAGAGGGTACCATACCATGGTACCTGAAAAATCCGGTGTTTCGCCATTTGGGAAAATGACATGGCAATGTATTCGGCATCAGCCCATTGGAAAATTTGGAAATCAGCGGAAATCAGTCGTGTTTGGTCCATTTGACAAATTGAAGAACCTGAAGAACTATGAAAAACCATCATGTTCTATGATTCATGAGGATTTACCTAGTTTTCCACGGTGATTTCATCTGATTTTCCATACTAAAACCCAGCAAACTGGCGGTTTTTTGTTGCCTTCTGCCTCCTTTTTCCTCGTGAAATAGTGGCGTTTTCGGGGTGCGGCCTGGCAGCCAGACATGTCCTCTAAAGACTTGGCGTCTACTCGTCTCTCTGAGTAGTATATCCTCCACTTAAGTGTTGGGTAATATCATGTGTAACATCAATCAATATCATATAATCATATAGTTACATGTAATTATGATGTATGATATAATGGAAGCATTGTACATTATATAATGATATATATATATATACATATATTGCAATGTAGCATAGTATGATATGGTATAATTTAAGATCATCAAATCTAATATGATATCTGTTGTGACCTGAGCTGATCTAATCCAATCTAATCCAATCTAGTCATAATATATGTATATAGACTATATAGATATATTATATATACATATACAAGATATATACATATACATGATGTATATATATATATATCATTCATAGTCATATCCTCCTCCCGTTTCTGTTTTTGATCCACATCCGAATGCTCGGTTAAAGGTCACAACAGAGGAGCTCGAGGAGACCCTTGCGAAATGGGGTGTGACTTGGCGACTTGAAACGCGGAAACGGCGCGTTTCGGGGGGATCTTAAAATGGGGGGGTGAACCCCCAGGTCACACATGGCTATGTTAGGGAAATGGCCCATTTATAGAGGTTTACCTATCAATAGCATGGTGATTTTCCATCAATATTAACATACCATCTGGTTATGACTAACATAGCCATGGAAAGATCCACCATGCTATTAGGTAAACCATCTATAAATGCGCCATTTTCCATGGCTACGTTAAATAACCAGAGGGTATATGAAAATGGTCGTTCATGACTTGGATGATTTGGGATACCCCCATGACTTAGGAAACCTCCGATATACCTACATTTCATCTACATTTCATTGGAATTTAGATGGATTTTGATGAAAACAAATGTTTGATATTTGATGATATTTGGAGCCAAGCATGAGCATGTCATGGGGACATAGATAGGGGCTGCAGTTGGGGTTTCCAGACATAGACATAGCTATGGCAATGCCGCCTAGAAGTTTCGATTTAACCCTAGAAGTACGGTTCCACAACCAATTGTTGGTGGCCCCCAAGTGGGAATGGCTTTGGCGATTGGAGTTAACCAACAATCATGGTGCAAAGAACTGGAATTTAACCAGCAAAAATGGATAAACATGGAGATGTAATGTCAGTTTAGCAGCAAAAATCATGATTAATGGGATTTACTGTCAACCCCTGATGGCTTCATAAACCCTGGTTGATTAAAAATCGGTTTCTCACCCAAATCACGGAAATGGGCTACGAAAATGGTACCCCAATGAAACCGCGGGGTGGAAAAAATCCGAGCAAGGCAACTAACAGTAGCCATTCAGACGGATTTCTTGATCAATTCAATGGGAATTCCAGGATCCTAAAATGGAGGTACTGGACCACAATAAGGCCGTATTTTGTGGGGATATTCCCTTACATAGGCCTGAAAAATAGGCAAAAAATATCTGGAATCGGTACCTCCAATTTTTATCGGTTCCTGTTGCATGGCCATGGATCAATGCTGGAGTTTGGAATGTATTTGGTGACGTGTTCACCAGCCAGACAGGTTGATCATATGGGGATGGGTCAAAACCCTGGTACCTAGTGAACCCCAAAATAGCTGGTAAATGGATGTTCATCCCACTAAAAATGGTATGTATAGGTATTGATCCATAGCCATATTCTTATCAACTCTTCTCATTTCCCCAGATCCCATTTTGAAACCATCCCATTTTGAGCGCTCAACAGTCTATTATAGTTGTGTAGATAAGATGAATCTGAAATAATATATATATATATCTATACATACAGCTCCTTAAATAGTATAAAAGATACACTCAAAATAGGATGTGTAGTCTACAGTCTACAGGATGGGCCCCCCCAGTTATAAGTTGGTTTATAAACCATTATAACCACCATTAACTATAGTTATATATATCATAAACCATAGTTAAGCCACTTATAAGGCAACTTAGCTATCTTGGGGGCCCCATCCTGTACACATCTCATTGTTGTCACTGATTTGATCAACCCAACGGTATGATGAATCCAGTGATGAGTTGGGATGTTTTTTTCGGCCTACTTACGGAGTGCCGAAAAACAAATGCCGAAGAGTTGTGCGTCTAAAAAAACGGGTATCCTGTTGGAAAGTGACTGAAAATTGGATACTTGGTTACAACATGTTACAACCCTATAGGTGGATTCACCCTACTTATCCCACTTATAACAGTGGGATGAGCCACCATTGATCCCGACGCCAGGTCATCAAGTATGACTGTTGAGCACACGGCTCAAGCCTGCCGGACTGATGACTTGCCAGCCGCTGCTGAACTGTGCCGTTCCGAACGGCTCCAGTTGAGTTGAAGTCTGGATGAAAAAGTGTCCAGATTTTCAGCAAAAATAACCAGAAGGTCCACATATTTTGTGGTCCAAAAAAGGGGCACTGAAGTTGCCAACAATTCGGGGAGTGCCAAACTTCATCAGCTTTGCTCGCTGATTTGGCACAGAGGGTTGGTCTAGGTAGGATGCATGTGGTGCACGTCTGCGACTTTTAGGAACTGCAATTGACCGGATGTGCAAAAGTTCAAAAATAAACTTGAGGTTGTTACCCTCTGGTAATTTAACATAGCTATTGAAAATGGCCAGTTATAGTGGATTTTCCCATTAAAAATTGTGATTTTCCATAGTTTTTTGTATGTTTACCAGAGGGTAAACCCCAGCCAAAATAGTCTAAGACTCTTGAGAAACTACAAAAACTACCGGAAGATACATTGGGCTGCAAAGATCTGCGCAGAACGTGCATTTCATCTTGACCCCGTGCGGACGACGTGCGAGAAAAAAGATGCTTGGGCTGGAGCATGGCCTTAGCATTTTGGGTCATGTCATTGGTTGGTTGTTAAATACATAAATTAAATACATAACATGGTTGTTTGGAACATGAATGGATTATTTTCCCATATATTGGGAAGAATCACCATCCCAAGTGACGATTTAAGTCCATCATTTTTCAGAGGGGTAGGCGTACCAACCACCAACCAGTAATCATTGATAAACCATATTATTCAAGATCATTAACCATATAATAACCATATAATAACCATATATATTAACCATATATTAACCATATATTAACCATCTGGCTTCATTGTCTGGTTGGTGGTTGAGCTACCTTCAAACTGCCGTGGGTGGCTGCCGACGGCCGTTGCGGCCGGAAGCGACAGCCATGACCAACTTGGCTTGAAGTTGGACTTGGTGGGTGTCTACCTCAAGCATGGACCAATTTAATACATTTTAAGTTTACATGCATACGGCCATATGAAATATATTGATAATTATTGATATATATATATATATACATACATACACTGGTAGTTATATACATATATTAATTATATTAATTATATTAATTAATAATTCTTAATATGTATACTTCAAAATATGAGTATAAATACGTATGTATGATTATGTATCTATAGTGTTTTTGGTTAACTCATGTTAACTATTCCATATCGTGTCCCCCTTAATGGTTAAATCCGACATGAAAATCATCGATGAAGCCCAGAACAATGTCTCATGTTTTTGGACTAAATATTCCCCGATTCAAAAATAATCAGCTACCATCTGCTTATTTAACAGTTCGCCATGGAAAATGGCCCATTTATAGATGGTTTACCTGGGTTTACCTATTAAAAATGGTGGATCTTTCCATGGCGAACTGTTAAATAACCAGAGGGTAATATTGATTAAATGACCAGTTAAATTTTCCCCATCATGGTTGTTTTTATTGATTACATGACACATATGACAATGTTTTAACCAGTTACCGGGTTTGGGAGGCATGTGATTGAATCCCATAACCATCCTTTTATGCATGGTTCCAATCCACGCAGAAGATTGGGATGGTGCTATGGGGTTGGTTGAGTCACCGCCAAAAAAAAAAATGCGTCCTACCATACTATGGGCCTCAAAAATCATGGATCCCCAGTCGTCACGAGTTGGTTGTTTCAATACGTCATGGTCGTTCATGGCTGGGTTGCTTTGGGATACCACAATGACTTTGGACACCTCCATATATGCCACTAGTGCAATATAGTCGTCCTGGAGTAGATAGAATACGGGCAATTCTCGAAATCCTCGCCAAAATTGAGAATATGTTTTTCATTTTTTGTCTATATTCTACCTACTTCAGAATGACTACATTCATAGGTCTCCTAAAAGGATGGTACCTCCAAATCATCGATTTTTATGGGATTTCATGGGATTTTCCATGAAATCCATCAACCCTCCAGCTGGGGTACCCCCATGACTCTTCGAACTCCCCATGAACTGCCCGGGCTCCAGGCGGTGCGCAGGGCGCAAGCGCAGCTGTCGGAGGTCTTGCAGACGCTACCCGAGGAGGATCGACAGGTGGAACGTGGCGGGATTTCCTGGGGAGGTCCTGGTGGTTCCACCCTGAAAAAAGGTGAAAACTCAGGGTGAAGACCGCATCAAAAGAGTGGAATTCATGGGAAATTGATGGGAATTTATGATACATCCTTTGTTTAGGGGATAGACTTTGGATATAAAATGATATAAACAGGGATATTGTGTTTTGATTTACGGTTTATCATCATCTACATTATCAAAATATTTTTTTGATATAATTTGGGGGTATACTGATACTCCATTTTCAGACTCCATAAAACACACCGGGCTTGATGTCGGAGGCCGTACCTGGTCACGAATAGTTTGAAGTCAGAATTAGTGGTTTTACTGGATCCTATTCACAAGGGGACACATGAACCCCATGAACTACGCGACTGGAAAAAAGTGACTCGCTTTTTCAGTTCTCAGGGCCGCTTCCTATTTGGATGCGTTCCAAAGGAATCCTAAGACTACACGCAGCAACCCTGCAGATGTTGTTTGGTTATTTACATACCATTTGTATCCATTTGTCATGGCTAGACACAAGTACTGTAGTACTATCCAGCATTTCTAGCCCCGCCTACGTGGGGACCAAACCCCAAACAAGCTATGTATATATCGGTTGGTCTATATAAATCCTTTCATTCATGAATAGTCATGAATATTTGACCTACTCTCTGGCAAACTATACAACATAACCAGTGAAAGTCACACTTTCTATAGGTCAATCATCTATAAATGCACCATTTTATAGTTATCTTAAACTTAGTTAGTTTACTGGAGGGTAATTTAGATATTCCACCACTAGTACGGCTGAGTCTGAAAATCGGGAATACCCCCAATCAAGCCATTTTAATACAGATTGTCAATGGCTAACTAGTGGATTTAGGGGCACCTTGTTGAGAGGAAACCCTACATCTTTGTAGAAAACGATGGCTTTCGTGCACCGTATTCATTGGAACAAAAATCCCAATCAACAATGTATATGTGTTCCTTTATGTACTCCAAAAAAGATAGAAGAACATTAAAATACTGCTAGAATTGTTGGGGGTTTCTGTAAACCACCACAATTTTATCAGTTGAAATTCCTTGCTTTTTCTACATTCACTTTCAATGGGTTGTTCAAGCAGCTCCAGTGGCAGGTCATGGTGTTTTCTCTCCAGTGACGGCCTTGGGGCCACTGGGTGAACCCTCTGCTGGTGGTCTAACAAGGGTTTCTTCAGATTCCAAAGCTCGAGGGGGAGAGGAAAGCCATCTACTTTTCTGTCTTCTGCGGATCTAGAACACCAGAACATACCAAGCCAGATGGGTGTGTCTGAAAATAGTGTACCCCTAAACCCAATGGTTAATGATCATTATCCCTATTAAATGGCTATAATTGGGAATATACCCTATTTTCAGACAAACCCAGATAGTTGTTGGAGATTGGATCATGTTTGCATCACACGATTTCGACATTGATAGTGATAGGGACATTTCTTACTTCTATCCTGGTCTATATCAGTAAACACCATATGGCATTATGGAGGTTTCCTCAAATGGAGGTACCCCCAAATCATGCAAGTCAGTAGACCACTTTAGTGCTGAAACCTATCGTGACTTGGGGTAACCCCCATTTTAGGAACCCCCCATATACACCCAAAGTTGTACCTTACTTAACCATTCCTCAACCATTCCCGACCCCTTGCAGCTTTCCCAAGGTTTCTCCGTGAACGCGAAGAGAAAGCTGCCGCAGAAGTGGCCGAAAGGGCGAACGTTTGGGGCCCAAGTTGGGTGGAAGTTGGGGTGGTGTGGTGCTTTGAGGCCGGGAAGATACGTAGAGAGGTAGATAGGCAGATAGACAGATAAACAATATGTAGATATATTACATGTTTAGATCATGTTTAGTATACATACTGTATATGTTTGCTTCATAAGGATTGCAATCATCATTCAAAAGCATGAATCATTGAATTCCCATTTCCCCCTGACAACCTTGGTTTAGTATTGGGTTTGTTCCTATTGGGGTCCCTCATTGATCCTCATTGGGTGTATTTCATATCAGGATTCACTCCTTTTTTATTCATACCTTATACCTGGCCCTTGATCCTAGAATTGGTTTTGTTTGAAAATCTAGAGGACGCCCCCGTTTCCTTGGTTTTCAGTAGATTTCCCAACCAAGTCCCTCATCACAACTCGAGCGTTTCACTCAACTGGAGGCGGAAAAGAGTCGCAGCATAGGTGGGGCCCTGGGGCCCTGCAGCCTTGGGATTGAAACAGTAAACAAGGCGGACCAATCCCTAGAAACTTTGGGCTAACTATAGAAGACTATAGACTAACTAGGATTTAGTTGGATATTTTTGAAAGGTTAGATTGGGCTAGAACTATAAACCAACTTGCAACTTGGGGTACTTTATATAGGAAGAAATCCACTAGTGGATATCCACTGTTTTGGACGATTTTCTTACACACAAAACATGGTCTACGTGAAGGTTTTCGAAGTAGCCACCTTGGATTACCACAGAGATTGGATCGTGGGAGATTTAAGACACGAGCACGTTTGTGCACGCAATAATGGGATCTTTTGGGCGCAATCATGTTGAACATGTTGGCTGATTGATGCAGCTAACATCTGATATTCTCGCAATAGCCCCCCAAAATTGTAGAATCACTGTATATTGGTTGAAGGTCCCAAAAGTGCTGGTGAAGTAGTGCGGTGACCATCAAACATGGTAATTCTCTTCCACCTGAAAAAGTGCAGATTTACTTGGATTACTAGATTTGCAGGTCAATCCCCAACATTGCAATCTAAATTACTTATTTCTGGGAATGAAATCCCCAAGTAAACCCAGATTTTCCCAGTCATGTTAAAATTTCATTTTTTTGTTGGATAAATTCGTCATTTTGCAGTTGAAATCCCAGTGATGTTGCTCAACAAATCTCTAGTTTTAGCGGTGATGTTGCTCAACAAATCTCTAGTTTTAGCGGTAAGATCATGTTTTTATTCCCAACTCCAACATTTCTCTAAACCCAGCCGGATTTGGATGACTGCGGCTGCTTCAAAGCAGGTTTTTCATTCAACATGTTGACGTGTTTTTGCGGGTGAAATCCCATGTTCCTGCTTCAATGCTCGATTTCACTTCCAGCGAGTCAAAACCCTGGTACGCTAGCTGGATGATGCTCCATGTTGATTCCCCCAAATGTAAAATTTCATATGTAACATATAGGTATGGGCCAAAATTCAAGACTTGCCAGATGTAAGTCTAGCTTTCGTTAAGTTTAGTATTAAGTTTAGTATAGTTTAGTATTAACCCTCCAATTTTTTTGGGGTACCTTGACCCATTCTTCCCCTTCCCCTCCGGTTCCGCAGTTGCTGCCGCTGCCGCGGCTGGCGCCCCCGAGCCGCCGCCGTCGCCGCCGTCGAAGTCGCGCAGCGTGGAGGCGCTGACGCGGCAGGTGGATGCCATACGGGCGGAGAAGGTGCGGGGCGCCGGCGCAGCCGGTGGCGAAGCATCGCTGGATGAATGGGATACCCGGCCTGGTAAACTAAGAGTTTGCGAACTGGAAAAGCAGCATTTTGAATGGGTAAATCAACTATTTCGACTGGGCCATTTTCAATAGCTATGTTAAATTACCAGAGGGTATCATCCAGATATGATCTGGTTGGTGGTTTGGGACATGAATGTTATGACTTCCGTATATTGGGAATGTCATCATCCCAACTGACGAACTCCATTATTTTTCAGAGGGGTTTAAACCACCAACCAGGATATCATTCAGATATGATGGAGGTTTGAATGGGAATGATATATGGAATGATACATCTATAAAATGGAGGTTTTACTATGTTTCATGGGAATATCATCGATGATCTGTATAACCTGATTGTTTAAGAACTAGGGACCTAAGGAGTTATGCTCCCTAATTGACTGGATCATGATCAGCCATATGAATGGGAAACCGTTTTCAATTGGCTATCAATGAGGTAGGATAGGGGTATTCTCAATGGCTCACTTGGAGGATCGTGATAGTGATTTGCCAACTTATGTGGTACAAGATGTTGCCCCTTAGCCAAGTTGGTGCAAATGATTCCAATTTCATTGTTGGCTTTGCGGTAGATATAGCATGATATAGCATGACATATATATATAATAGCTACAGCTACAGTTAGTGGTGGTTATAACATGATATATAAACCAACTTATACATAACTGGTGGAGGGGGCACCCCCTTGGCTGCACCAGGGCCGTTTTTGGTTAACGCGTCCGGTCAGGACGAGTTGGCGTCGGAACTGCGGGCCCTGCAAGACATCTCGCAGCGCGAGCGGGACATCACGAAGGAGCCATTGGATTTTTTGGTTTGACGCATAATGGGCGCCCCTTATATCATGCCATATATATATATAATATAGCTTACACACACATATATATATATATGTATATATATACACACTATAGCTACAGGATACCTGAAATGGCCTTTGAATAGATAGATGATATTAGAGCTGCTGAGATTGTTCGATGTCTATTATTATATAGTAAATACGTTATTTTTTTAAGTAGCCTCCAGTGAAAGCGCAAACAGCTATGGAAATCCATGGGTTTTTATCATGGGACATGATCTACATTCATGGTGACTTTTCCATAGCTATCTTAGTTTGGTATCCAAATCAAGATGGGATGGATCGATGGCCGAAGTGGGGATGTAACTATGCCTGATACAGTCTGGTAAACACACAAAAAGCTATTGAAAATGGCCATTTAGTGGATTTACCCATTAAACATGGTGATCTTCCATAGTTACGTTAGTTTACCAGAGGGTGTTTTTTTTGATGGGTATAAGTTATAAAGATTATAAAGGGTGGATTTGTCCATTTCTAGGTTTGGGTACTGGGGGCGAACCGCTGATTTAAATTTGAGGTTCCTATGCTCATTGGAACTTATCACTACTATGGCTGACCTTAATCCTCAGTGATCAAATCTTTTTTAGCTTTGGACACTTGATGCCTAAAGCAAGCTTTGAAGGGCACAGCTCGGCTGGCCTCTCTGACAGGCTGTGCAGTGGTCATGTCATATTTTATCTCCAGGTGTGTATAATCTTTATGTACTACTGGGTCAAAGTGGTAACTTATGCCGCGGTCATCTTCTTGTGCCGCAAACGGTGTGCCGTTGGGAAGTCCATGATATACATGTCATTCTTGCTGGATGAATCAATTGTTTGTGGCATTGATTCTTCTAACACTTTACAGGGGCACACATGTTTTTGAGACATATTCTTTTTGAGATAGAAACTCATGGGGATGGCTTCTCAATAGCTTGACTCGCACAGAAGAGAGAACAGTAGAAGAGAAGAGTAGAGTAGAAGAGACTATATACAGAAGAGTAGAGAAGAGAATCGAATTGAAGAGTAGAAGTGATTAGAGAGGCCTAGAGCAGAGAAGGGAAGAGTAGAAAAGATCCCTGCTGCCTTGCCCTGCTGCCTTGCCCTGCTGCCTTGCCTTGCAAAATCCAGATCTCCTACAGATCTCGTAAAGACCTCGTAAGGATCTCGTAAAAATAACGCAATGAGAATGACATGTAGAACTGGTCTTCTAGAGGTCAAGTTGATGGTGTGCCATGCGGTTTACAACGCTTTGTGTCAGGTTTAAGACAGATAAAAAACGGTACAAAGCGTTGCAGTCCGCATAGGAACTTCATGAAAACAATGTGCACATAACACATACATGGATCGGCAAAGTGATCGGCTGCAGAAAAGAAAACTGTTACCTGAGTACTTGGATGTACTCGGTGTGCCAATGGGGAAAACCATCATGGATGACATTCTTAGAGATTAAATATGTTGTTCCGACAATGGGAATTACATCTGAGAACTTGGGTTGATAGAAAACAATTTGTAGGTGTGCCATGCGTTCCCTGACATTTGGGGTGAGGTCAAAGAATTCACGAACTGATGTAAAATGTACCAAATCCCTTAGGAAAACAGCAAACCAATCCAAAAACCTGTCCGTGAGGGCCGGTGTGCCATGGTGATTTGCACATGGCGTAAGTTCTTGGGTTCGTGGGGTAAGCGGTGTGCCATGCGGTGGGGTAAGTTCATAGATTTTGGGGCAAGTTACCCCCCGGACTCGTAGGATTTATGTGTACGTTTGTTTGACTACCATTGAGTTAACATGGGATAAATCGATCACTCAATAGATAGATGGGTAGATGGGTAAATAGGTAGAATACCAGGTAGACAAATAGACAGGTAGATAGGTAGATAGATGGATAGACAGACAGGTAGATAGGTAGGTACATGGGTAAAAAGGCACAAAAGGGCATAGGCATGCAGGTACACCTACATATGTACACGCGTATATACATCATATACAGTATATATATATATATATGTATTGTATACAGGTACATACACATGTATATATATATATGTATTGTATACAGGTACATACATATGTATATATATAATGTATATATATATATAATGTATATATATATATGTATCTCTCTCTCTCTATATATATATATATGCACAGGTATCCCCCGGGAAGGGGTCTGCTTTACAACTGCCAGGATTTGCGAAAGATGCACCAGATGGATTTAGAGGAGATCGGATCTCAGATGCAGGCGCTCTGTAGCAGGAAACCTGGATCTAGTTTGACGGAGAACTACTGTGGATGGTAACCATTAGGTAACCATGAAACACTGTAATCAATGGGATTAGAATGGGATGTTTACCACCTACCAACTGAAGTCAATAGATGGTTTATTGAATTATTTTTAGGGTTTCAACGTTTCAACCATCCAACATTGGTGGTGCAGGATTTCGCAACCATCCACAGTATGGGGGAAAAACACATGAACATGAAAGGATCGCAACTGTGAATGGAGAAAATGAAAGTATCACTCTCTGAAAGGAAAGCAACTATGTGTTTTACCTCTGGATGGGGAAAAAGACACGTGCGAATTATGTGTGCCTGAGGAAAACCAGAAATAGCTAATAATGATAGTAATAATAAACATGTCATTTTGTTGAACATGAATTCCTATCTTGCAGGTGCCCCCTCCCCAAGTGATTGTTGGTTTACAATCCCCATAGAAGATTTGTCGAAAGGCTCTGAAGCGGCAATTTTAATGTGGAAAATCATGAACTGAGATCAGACTGAGATCTTGTGGATTGATAATGATTGAGTGCTCAATTACTGTATATTAGTCAGTAGTAGTCATCATTGATGTTTATCTTGTTTATCTATGTTGGGATAATCAGATGCATGGATAAGGAGTGTTATCCATTGATCAGATCATTGATGTTCTTCCATCATGATTTAGTGTTAAGAACAAGTCTGTCTGGGGGTAACCATCCCCAAGTTTCAAAGCTTGAAGTACCTTCCCTCAGGAGCATATCTCATATCTCCTATATTTTCTTATTTAAGGGTCATATTGTGGTGATTTCGAGACTATATTGATTTAGTATTAGCTTACTTATTTGAAATGCAGCTGGAATTCAAATTAACAATTTTTGGGTTATACAATAAGCATGAATAAATATTTGTCACACTCTGATGCCTTAAGATTTCCTAACATGGGGGATAAGTTTACAAAACCTGATTTTTCTCGAGTAAAACCATGTAAAACCAACTTATCCCAGAGTTATCCTTAACTGACTCTACCTACAACATCCTACAACTGTGAATAAACCAATCCCAGTCCCATCCAAATCTTGCCATTCGACCATCAGCACCGACCAAAAATAGAACTATATTGGAGACATTTCCTTTGAAAGTTCGTTTGCTTATAATATATATTATTTGATTGGTAGTTTCAAACATTTTTTATTTTCCATAATATATGGGATAATCCTTCCCAATTGACTAATATTCTTCAGAGGGGTTGAAACCACCAACCATATATATATATATATATACACATGTACATATATATATATATTTACATGTATATATATATATATATCATACGTCATATATATTCCATGAATGTCCATAACATCAAAATGAACAAATCCCGGCACCATCCTCATATCATCCGTAAAAAACGACCGTGGCTTTCCCCCCCATCCTGCCGCCGCTAGAGAGGTGACATTGTCCGAGATCGAACGCTTCCAGAAGTTAGCCGTGGATCGAGAAAGTCGAGTGAAGGTCCGCGAGAAAGCGACGTCGGGACGTGACGCGACGTTTTTCGACGTGAACTTATCATCCATGGACACCAGGGGAAACCGTGGGAATGGCCTGAAAAAGGCCGAAGGAACTTAAGATTTCAGCCACAAGAGAATGGTGCTATGAATGGGAATATTCTTGGATGGATTTTAATGTGACTGGATTGATTTTGTTGGGAAAATCTACAGGAAACATCAAATTTGATGGGGCTTCTGTAAATTGTTGTCATCCAAGTCTGTGAAATCACATTTTGGGGCCAGTTTCAAAAACTGTTATAGTTATCATTATTGGTATACCACTTAACCACTTCATCAGTCGTTTTTTGGTTGTCGAATCCGGGGGCTCCACGATTTTTTATTGATGAAGCCACTGAACTTGGATCCCAACATGGCAATTTGTTCACTGTGCCACTGCGCTCGCCAGAACGGCTGTGGTTCCATGTTAGAAGGGAATTGTGTTGGTGACAAGTTGTCATGAGCAGCTCCAACTAGCTGGGAATGAATCAGAGATTGTGGGATTTGCTACGCGATTTGTGTTGAGGTGCACAAGTTCACTATCTTTATGTGTCTATTTCTGACATGCCAACCATTCAAACCTTTCCCAGCTGAAAATAAATCCCAAGTTCTAAGCCTCAAGAAGCCTTGATGTCATGGCTATTGGCTGGATCATCAATATCGAACACCCATTTGCGGATCATTTTTCCTGTGGCTTTCCGGTGCTTTGTCGATAAAACAACATGCCAGTTCACTGGAGGGTCAGCCAACATGTTCACAGAAACTGAAGGACTGGGTGGTTACAAAAATCTTCAATGTCTTAAACCTGCGTAACCCAAATCGTCAGTTTCACTAGAGGCTATCCCAGATGCCTGTGTTTTTTTGCTCGGCAGGAACTGCAACTTCGTTTGGTGAAGCGAAAAGAGCAACGAATTACCAAGGTGCCAGGGAGTACAGCTGATCATGGGGATCTTATCAGCATTGGGAGTCATAATCAATGATGATAGCTGAGTTGGTTTAGTTCACTAGATGAACATAGTTGAACTCAGATATATATATATAATTATATATATATTATATTATATAAACATATACAAACTATAATTCTGAACATATAATGTTCATGATGATAGTTCAGAACTATATAGGATTTTTGGCAGATATCATGGTCATCAATGAATGTGTTCCATGTAATCTGATCCCGTCCCCTAGATCTTAAATACACACTGTATACGGGACCCCAAAATGAAGAGATCCAGGCTAAACCAGGGTTTCGATTCGGGGGGTACTTATATAATATGATCGGGTGAAGGGATTCTCCATCCCCAATCACCATAACTATCCCAATTATGATCGCAAGAATCATCCCCATCATTTGTTGGATATTAGTCTTAATCAGTCATAGTCATCCTCCAATCATCCTATATTATCCTATGTTATTATCCTAATACTAATCCCAAGTATGTTTATTCATCCTCCAAGAATCATCATACTAATCTCAATTACATCGTGATACTAATCCCAATGTTTCGATTTAGGTGGTACTTAGGTTGAAGGGACATCCCCAATTGCCACAACCATCCCAATTATGGTCCCAGTAATCATCCTTAATCATTGCGGGGTATTAGTCCTAATATGTCCTAATAATTCATAATCATCCTCCAATCATCCAAAAAATCTATGTATTCCTATGTTATTATCCTATATATGATCCTCCAATTCATCATCATCCTCCAACATTAAGGTAGCTATTGAACATGGCCCATTTATAGTTGATTTACCTATGAAGGATGGTGATTTTCCATAGTTATGTTAGTTTACCAGAGGGTATCCGTAACATTAGAGGATTGGGATTGCCCTGGCCCAGCCGTGCCCTGATAAAAGGCCGGTGTCCCTCGACCCGTGGGCGAGCGAGCCGACGTGGTCAGCGAGGGGGGCTTCTCCAAGTGGGGCGCCGCAGGGGCATTTTGAGCTGCTGTGTGCAGCCATAGAGGGGTGAGGATATGGGGCAAACATAAATGGCTACAATATGCTACAATACTACAGTATAATGGATACTTATACTATACTTATGGGATCTTATGGGTTATGTGCTAAAATAATAAAGTTAAGTAATTGATAATAATTGATACAACTTATGGGCTACACTAGACATTCAACACTTTCCAGCATGGTTTTACGAAATTTTGGATCTATTTGGATCAATCATTCGTTGAGTCTTGTGAAGTTGAAAGCATCATGTTACCAAGATGTCCCGGTGAAGCATCGGCAATATGTTGCCACAACACAATGTAATGTCCATTCAGTTCTTGCAATGTGGTACAGGATGGTACAGGCAGGTTGAAGGATATTTCCAAACATATCCATGCCACAAATATGTTTATTGTTTAGGGAGCCCCTTAGATTCTGCTTCATTTTGACCTAACAAACTGGTGTGTCTACTGTCTACTGAACCGAATGCCCTGCAGAACTGTGGACATGGAAATTGAAGATGTCATGAGGTCAGAATTTCCCCTTCCACAGCCAGTCCCCATGTCAGGCATTGGGGTGATTTTTGTTTTAATGAGCAGTGTTCAAAACCCTTGTTGGTTGATTACTATCTGGGGTTGGTGATACTATCTATAGTATAACCATGTATAGCCATGTATAGCCATGTATAACCATGTATAACCATGTATAACCATGTATAACCATGTATAACTTAGGGATTATCACCATCCATGAAATGGCAAATCCATGGAACTCCATTCTTAACCAGCCAATATCTTTAAAGGGACGCGACGACATTTTTCGAGTTTTGAACACCACTCTGTGCTTTAAACCACCGCACTTGGCAGCAGTTTGTCGCTCAGTTTGTCCGACATTCTGGACGTCAAGAACGCCTTGGACTTGTATGTCACCACTGGGCATATCGAGGACGCTGATGGATCAGCAGTGCCCAAGATCCTTGGTTTATCCCATGGTTGATACAGCTTCGAATCTGGGTATTTTGAAACATACCAACATATGTAATTAACACACCCAGTTCCTTGTACTATTTTTCTCCATTATGTTTTGTATGTTTTGATATGTTTTGTGATTTCCCCATTATGGTACCATCTGGATTTGTGATATGTACCCTCTGGATATTTAACATAGCCATGGAATCTCACCATTTTTAATAGGTAAACCATCTATAAATGGGCCATTTTCCATGGCTATGTTAAATAACCAGAGGGTAATTGTCCTAGGTCCTAGTCCATTAGTTAGTCACCATAGAACTTCCCAAACTCCGCAGGAGCGAGCTTTGCTGGAGTTGCCCCGACAAGGTGGGAATGAACATGAGGGTGAAATCACCCCAAATTCAATGGCTATTGTCATAAGGAAAACCCATGGATTATATAATGCAGTCTGTTTCTGGTACCCTGTTTTCAGACAAACCCTTGTTCAAGTAGAGTAACTTTTTTGTGAAGCATCAGTGAACTGTCCATTTTTTGGGCTATGACGGGTACGAATCTTTTTCATGGATCCATTATCTTGCATTGAAGCGTGTGTTGCTGGCAACCAAAAGTCACCACCATCTCTGGAGCGCTGCGAGCTGCGCCACCCTCGTGGCGGTTTCCCGACAACCAGATTTCACCCAACATCATTCCGAAGCGTGTCAACGTTGGAGCCAATCTTGTCGGAGCAAACATCCGGTCTCAACTGCAGGGCGGTGCCCCCCAGGATATAACACAAGTCATGATTAGTTTAACGCAAGTTCTAAACCTATGAATGAGTCAATTCAGAACCTTTGTAATAAATATAATAATAGTTCTTACATCGTCTTACAGGAGTTATAACTCAATTTAAACGTGTTTAAGAGAAACATGTCTAAACACACACAACTAGTTTTAAGACATTGGAAAATATTAGCGAAACTAACTTTTTTTTTTCCACTGGTTTTTGTTTGTTGTAAAGAAATGTTCTTCTGCGTTTTGCAGTTTTGGTTCAAGCTAGTTTTTTTTAAAAGTCTGCACACTTCAGAGTTCAGGAAATGGACCTCAACGAAAACAAACATGTGATATGCTCCAAAATAGGGAAGAGTAGTGTGTGTTAGGAATGTGCTAGGAATTTGTGTCTGCAGGTGCGAGGGTGTTGGATCTGGGAACCAAAACGCGTATGTGTTTTTTTAGTTTAGACATAGAAACAATATGAAACAATCTGGGTAAATTATAACGACCTCACTACGACCTCACAGGAAACATGGTTAGTAAGGGAAATCATCCCAAAATGGCCTTAATTCAGGTTAGTGAAATATTAAAATTTACCCAGAACAATGAAGAAAGAAAGCAGGGTGCCTATAGAGGAAAGTCTCCATGCAGTGCCATCCTCTCATGTTTTTTCAGGTGCCATCCTCTCCCAAGTCCCACCGGCTACGAGCCTGGTCACCTTGGTTCGGGCCGCCCAACAGATGACGGGTAGGATGGATATGAGAAGCACCCGGGTGTTGAAAATCCCACGTTTCTTGGCAATTTTAACCATAAAACTGGCGAAAAAAATGCTGGTTCAAACGTAGAACCTAATAACATCTAATAACAACGTATTTATATTTGCATAATTTTAGTAGGAAAAATGGTGATTTCTGTCAAATTTGGGGTACCGGGTACTTTGAGACAAACCAGCTTTTGCTTGCCACTGTACATTTTTTTCCTGTCCAGGTTCAGAGGCTTTGAGTGGATGAATGAGCTGGAAATCAAAGTGAAAACCAACGATTGTGACACCTACCCTGAGGATCCTGAGGATCCTATCTACTTATCCTACTGATTTTTGATTGTATAAGTAGATATAAGTAGATCATAAGTAGCATCAGTCAAGATGAGTAGGATCAGTAGATAGGATCCTGAAGGTAGACCTAAATGTTGTAAGGAATTCGAACTTATTACTATTACCCTCTGGTTATTTAACATAGCCATGGAAAATCCCTTATAAATGGAGGTTTTAATGGGACAATCATCCATTTCTCTGGGCCATTGTCCATGGCTATGTTAAATAACCAGAGGGTATATAGTCAACTAAAGTATAAAAGTTAGTAGCACATATTATAATTATCTAGCAACATTTTCTGGCATGTTCTAACAGTATTATCAACTACCCTCCAGCAAATTAGCATAGACCTTGAACATAGCATATGTTTTTTTCTGTAAAAACTAAGCTTCCTATCTCCAATTTGGAAGGGCCTATGTTAATTGGGGATGCTCATTATCAACTATAATGGTTAACAAAAAAGTTCAAGACTATAATTGACTATAATCAATCAACTATATATCAACATCATCATTATAAAACTATGATTTACCAATTTAACATATATTTTCCATATAGATTACATTAGATTACTATATTAATAAACGAACACTTCACATACCCATAGTCATTTAGAACTATTGAGCATCACCACCAATCGACCCTGGCGTCCTTGTTTTTTTTTTCCCAGGTCCTGGCAGAGTTCATGCACTGCGACGTGGGAAGCTCCGAAACCGCGGTGTCCTGGTTGCATGGGAGGGTGAAACTTGGTGAAACTGATTGAAGGTGAAGCGAAATTCATCATTTTAATAGTAATTCCCTGCAGATATGTTGAAAAGTGATTTTTATCATTATTTTTCTGATTTGGAGTGGACGTTTCCATCCTTTTTGACTCATTTTGGAGATTGCTATAATGGGCAATAGAGTTGAAGATGTTTCGTTTCTGCAACCTTTTCACTTTCTCGTTATTCGTTATTCTGAAGGCTGGTGGAGGATGGGTTGGTTTGGTTGGATCTTGTGAATGGTACCTGTAAGGTGGTTCAAACCTCACACATCCTGATATAATTACAGCCGATAAAATCACCATCATCATCATCATCATCATCGTCATCATCATCCTCAACAACAACAACAACTTTGGGAGACAACTGACGTCACCGAACGATCCTCCTCGCCGTGGCGCATCCGTGGCGCCAAGGGCGGCCTCCGACCACGCTACGATTCCCTGCTGTCCTTTGGACCCTTCGAGGCCAGCATCATGCACCGAGATCACCGAGCAAATCATGGTGAAAATATGGGGGAAATACCTGAAAATATGGGTAAATGAACACTAGTCATGGTGAACATATGGTGAAAATATGGGGAAATACCTGAAAATATGTGTGGAGAATGATTTCTTGAATAGCGATGTTCCAACACTAATCATGAGTGGAAACTCCAATCTTTCAAGCCCTATTTAAGGGTCTATGTCAACTTTACTGATTTTACTCCAGGGTACATCATTCTTCGGACATGTTTTTTCTGCTTTGATATTTGATATCCATTGGTCCATTGAATTGATATCCCCCCAAAAAGTATATTTTCATGTTAGACATACTTCTGTATGATATACCATGATATACTATGATGTACTAATATTTCAAATCCCAAAATCAATCTTTAAGATTGCAATTTGATCCTAGCTACTCGTGTGTCCTCGTCGATGGCAGGGCTTCGTACAAAAATGGTAAACCGAGACATGGGTGGTTTACCATGGGAATTCGGGATGGTGTGGAAGTTTCAATATGTTTCAATATTGAAGACAAACATCAGTTGCATGTACATAATTTTCGCATTGTTTGAGCCCATCGTCTCCTTTAATCAGACATGGCAACGGGAGGATTCTCCATTCATAGGGGATTTCTAGCCACGTTTGATTATCGAAGGGTTGGCCACGTAAATCAACAGTGACCTCACGGGCATTCGTGACCAAGACATTGCTCAGTGGCATTTGATCGGCCGGAAAAACGGCCAGGTCTATTTTGCTTTGGAGCTACTGTCAACCTTTTTTGGAGAGGGAAATGCCTCTCAATTTCGCAATGTTCACATATTTTCACTGTGTATTTGCAGAGTGTTGGGGTTGAACCCTGTGGTTTGGTGGTTCAACAACTGTTTTGGTTCCAAAGAAACACCACAATCCATTTATCTGGGTGGATCAAAGACCACGAATTAGTTGTTTGGTGGTTCAACTAGTTTTACTATTTGTCATGAGTGATTTTTTTGTTTCTAATACCATTAACATAAGGCTTTATTGGTTGAATCGCCCATTTTTAGTGGGGGCTCCATGAAAATCTCCCCCAATTTTATCCGATTTTTTATCCTCCAATACACTATAACATTATATATTACCATCTGGTTATGACTAACAGTTCGCCATGGAAAGATCCACCATGTTTAAGAACGGTAAACCATCTATTTCGATTAGGGCCATCTATACCATCGCTATGTTAGTCATAACCAGAGGGTAAAATTATATATAGTGGTTAAATATAATTATTATCCAACCATTATTTATTGTTATATATTATTACCCAACCAGAGGGTTAATTATATTCTTACAACTATAACATTAAAATGGTTGGATAGTTCAAGTTCTATGATAGGTTCATCAATCCCATCCCCTTAACGAAAATATGAAAAACAAGCCCCCCGTTATAACGAAACCATGGTAAAAAGTAGGGAAATTCCACATCAGCACGGGATGATTTATTGAGTGTTTATATATTAGGGTGATGGGATTAATTTGTTGTTTATTACTATTTTTATACATATCCCTTTTCATGTTCTTTTCATTTCCTTCAATTTCGTTTCATTTCCTGCATGTTCCTTCTCTTGAAAAAAAACATTACCAATCCAGACCACTTGCATGTCGACCCACTACTTAGTTGCCAGGTGGGCGACGCAGAGGTGGAGCACTTCGCCAAAGGTTCACTGCGCCTGGAATTGCAGGCGCCTGGGACGAAGCCATGGGGAATACTATGGGATATGATGGGATATGATGGGATATACTTATTTTTTGGAGGTTTGATAACTTTTATGATGGTGCCCCCCAGTGATGGAACGTTGGTTTAGTTTTCACCCCATGAATTCTATAGTTATATCTACCATAAACATCCATAAACCATAGTAGCAAGTCACTTATTTCAGGCAACTGAACGCGAGATCGAACGGGGGCGCCATCCTGTAGGGATAAGTATGCACAAGTATCGGGACGTAATCAATAAAGCCTGGAAGTTTTAGATAGTTTATGTTGAGTTTCTAGACTCGGCTGGGCACGATTTGCCATAAAATTGTAGAACATAGTCCAAAATGGTAGTTTACCTAGCCAATCATGGAGATTTCCCCCTTTTTTTTGAGGTGTTTCAATTTAGGGTTTACCCTGCCATGGTGAATCATGGCAGTACATCATCATCAAATGTAGCAGTGTCGCAAATGAAATTGGGAATGAATGAGAACATATGGAAAGCATCATCTATACTGGTTGGTGGTTTGGAACATGGCTTTTATTTTCCATTTCATATATGGGATGTCATCCTTCCCATTGACGAACTCATATTTTTCAGAGGGGTTGAAACCACCAACCAGTATAAATTAAGCTATGATGGGGATATCATTGGGATATGATGAGATAATTATATGACCACAGATTAGATGTATACTGTGTATATATATATAATTAATCAATATCGGATATGATCGGATATAGACAACCGACAAATGTGAATTATGTGAGTGTGTCTGAAAATGACATGGCCCTTTTAATGGGGACACATGATCATTTCCCATGGGATTTGGTGGGTTTCCCTAATAGTTTTCGTGGGAACAGCTAGGTGAAGGGTAGTTTGATCCTTGACATGGTTGACATAAAAAGATATTGCTTGCAGTGTATCTAAGATTGGCTATGTTTAAGCCAATGGAAGATATGTGAAGCAGTTCGTTGTGTATTCACTGTTTTTGTTGCCTTAACTAGAAATTGTGGATTTTTTCGCAAGCAAATTTTAGGGTGATTTCAGAAACCAAGACCAAAGGTAGGGGTTTTAGACAGTCGCAAGACATGTGGATTTTTCAGTTTTGCCAACCAAACGTAGTGAGTGATGAGTTTAGAAATCGAAACAACGCTGTGAACTTCAAGCAACCCTTCCGGTGGCTTTACTAGATGAGAACAGGGTCTATGTAGCATGGTTCAGCAATATTTCACCATCAACAACCCACCATGTAATACCTATACTGGTTGGTGGTTTGGAACATGGCTTTTATTTTTCCATATATTGGGAATAATCATCCCAACTGACTAATATCATCCTATATCAACACCGGGGAAAGAGAAACTGAAACCTGTCTAATTGGCCGCAAGCTTGGCGAGGCGTTTTCCTCTGGCGGGTCGGCTGCCTACGTGTGGAGCCCCAGGCATTGTTGGATGGCTTAGATGATGGAAAACCCTCTGGGAAACATACAAAAAACGATGGAAAATCACCATTTTGAATGGGTATATCAACTATTTCTATGACCATTTTCAATAGCTATGTTTGTTTGCCAGAGGGTAAATCACAGAACAGGACAGGTGCATTGGTTACCCCGAAAAAGGACCTGTCGTCACCACGGCCATGGGTGCTGCATCGGGATGCCGATCCTGTCGAGTTGGGAAATGTTGCAGGAAGATGTTTCTTTAAATTTTCAAGAAAAATTCAGAGGTAACAAACATGATAGTTTTATTGGGATATATTTATATATAGTTGATTAATCTGGAATCATGGATAGAATACCAACTTTGGATCTCTTTTTGGGATTCTAAACAACTTCTGGTTGAAGCCAAATTTTTGAAAAACAGCAACGCAGCCCACGAAGAAATTTAACACTGGTTGGTGGTTTGGAACATGGCTGGATTATGACTTTCCATATATTGGGAATGGAATGTCATCATCCCAACTGACGAAATCCATCATTTTTCAGAGGGGTAGGTATACCAACCAGATTATGATTTCATTGGTTGGATTGTTGGTGAATATCATTGAATATCGCATCTTTGATGGCGACATCCAAAGATTCCCTCTTGATTTGAAGATTTTGAAGGTGAACACATGTGAAAACCATGGTATCAATGGGAATTCCAGGATCCTAAAATGGAGGTACTGTACCATATAGGCCAATATAGGCCTTATATATGGTAGGTACCTCCAATTTAGCCCTATAGGTTCCTGAAATGACCATTGATGGTATTCTTGTAGAATTTCCCTTCTCGAATGCATCACTTTTCTAAGCCCTTCCCCTTCTCAGGTTCTTGGTCGAGCCTCGCTGCCGCTGGCGGCCTTGTTGGACTGCACCCCGCAGGTGCGTCACGGAGATCTCCAGAAATTCCATGTAGCCGGAGAAATCAGAGGTACCCTCTGGTAAACGTTTACATAACTATGGAAAATCACCATTTTTCATGGGAAAATCCACTATTTCTATGGCGATTTTCAATAGCTATGTTAAATTACCAGAGGGTAACAAACATGATGGTTTTATTGGGATATATGGGATAATCCTTCCCATTGACTTTCATATTTTTCAAGATGGTTAAAACCACCAGCCAGTTATTTTTTGGAGGTGTGATAACTTTGGATCTCTTTTTGGGATTCTAAACAACATCTGGTTGGTGGTTTGGAACATGGCTTTTCTTTTTCCATATATTGGGAATTTCATAATCCCAACTGACTAATATTTTTCAGAGGGGTTGAAACCACCAACCAGTTATATAATTAATGGATAGAATAATCTGAGATATTGGTCAATACAATCCGCTGTTCTTAAACTTGGCAGTTGAACATACTTCAATGAATAAATGGAGTTTTATAGCTGGAATATGGTCCACCAGAAGTATGCAACATCAATCTATATAACTTCTTTACCCCAATTCCCCATTGAAAAGTTGGTTTGGAACCTCACTTCTCCAGTTCAAAGCCCCAATTTTAGGACTTTAAATACCAACTTTGGATCTCTTTTTGGGAGTCTAAACAACATGTTCTGGTTAACCCCCTAGCAACATCAATTGAACATCAAATCCTTCCCGTTCTTTGACGTCGTACAGCACTGATTGGTATTTACGCTGTTCTGGGCTTCACCAAACCTCGGGGTCTGTGTGTAATATTAGATATCTAATCATAGATATGTGTATACAGAGTATACACATAATAATCATAATAACAGTAGATATCACATTGGATATATAATCATATTGGATAATATACACATATATAATCATAATATATAATATTAGACTCCAGTCGAGGCTTCAAAGATCGGCTTCTTCAATCGCAGGATCCCAATCCGGTGGTCACTGGCACCTTGTACTTCGGCTCAGAGGCTCCACGGGGGGCGCTTCGGAGTGGTTGGAGATCGATCTTGCCATGCGAAATTACCATCCAAAATGAGGATTTAACCATCACACATGGTGGCATAATATGGGGATATATGATGATATATGGGTTTAATATCTCTGAGATAGTGATATTTGGGGATATATGGGTATAGCATATCTCAGATAGCCTCTGGTAAACTAACATAACTATGAACAATCACCATTTTCAATGGGTAGATCCACTATTTCTATGGCCATTTTCAATAGCTATGTCTGACATAACCAGAGGGTAGTCGTTTTTGGGGATGAGTCAAGTTACCTATGAAATTACCAAACTGGGGCAAGACCTCCAGCTAGCGGGCAGACTGACTGGGTATCCGGGCACCAGGCTTTTGACCCATAATAAAAATGGGGAGTCAAGAAACTACTAGGGGTTTCTCAACCATATGATAGTTGGATATAGTTGGTAGATTGTGATTCAGTGATGTTGTCATCTAGGTTGGTATACCCTGCAGTAAGCTAACATAGCCGTGTTCTTTTTTAAAACGGTCATGTTTTTGAGGTAAATCATCGGCTTTCATGGGCCATGTTCCATCGCTAGGTCAAAATTACTAATTAGAGAGCAGTTAATTGAGCTGCTGTTTCTGGTGATCTTTGCCATACTTCGATGACGTTATATTTCAACAAAAATACCTATTTGGACAACTTGTAGATGGAAGCTGCTTGAGGCACCTTCGGATGAAAGCAGACTCCGTTCATGCATGTTTATACCCCATATGAAGGTTACCAATTGATCCATATCACCTATTCTTTCGCGAACATTGGCCCTCCAAATTAGCGGGATATGGATAGTTGCACATGCGTGCAGCATGTAGGTTGTATATATACACATATATACACAGTTTTATGTAATATACCATCATGAATGTATATAGACACTAGACCATCATCCACTCTCAGCTATATTTCAGATGATTTTCCCACCATGCCACGCAAGTTGGTGATCCCCGGTGAAAATTGTGTTTGTTGGTTTATAAACCCCATTAAGTAATATCCACGATGAATCAATGTATCTACCATAATTGACTATGTTAACATATCTATCATTTGTAATTTTATAGCGGTTCTAGCCCAACAAGATAGAAGAGTACTTTATCACTCTATCTTTGTGGGATTTTATGCTTTTCCATCTTTGTTTGGGATTGCTATATTGTCAGCGTTCAAGAGCTGGTCATAGCACTGTTCACCTGCGAGGAGGATTCACGCGTGCAGATTGCAGCTGTCCGTTACAAGGCCGGAACGGGCGGCGTTCTGAATAGAGGACTGCTGGGTGACAGTATGATCTTGTGTAATGGAGCATAATGGTGCAGAAATACATAGACTTGAATGACACATGTATATATATATATATACAGATCATGAATGTGTGTATCATGCCTTGCTGCTGATTTCCAATATGTGTTTCCTGGCGGTTTCTAACATGTGTTTCCTGTTCAGACATTGGGGACACCCAAAAACTGGAACCTACTCCTAAAGGCGATCAACCATCTTACTTGTCGAGACCGAGATGATGGCCTTTAGTGTTGAATGAACACAGCTCAGATACAAGATTTTGAACAAGGCTATCTGAATATCTACATATATGATGAATATCTAGAATTCACCATGAAAAGGGAAAAACATTGACCATCATGAACTAGACTGTTATCCCCTTTAAGGCTATCTCAAGGATCAACCCTTCCCGACATTTCCCGACAACCGCTTTTCGTAGTTCCATCGCTCTGACATCGACTTGGGAACTTGGCAATTGAAAGATCTTGGGGATGTGATCCCCAATTACTTTCATATTGTCATATATATATAATATATATATGTGTAGACACATATATACAGTAACCCCAAACAAAAGTTTGGAAACCTGTACTTTATCGTTTTTTTTGGATTCGGGTTTCCCTTTCCTGTCCTAAAAATTGGGATTGTTGGTGGTGGTTTCATCTTTTTGGGATGGTGGGGTGCGAAAGTGTATCCAAAATCAGGCCCGATGGCGCAGAAGTATCATCCAAGAGCTGGAAACGTATACCCTCCGCCGTGGAGTGTTCGGGCAGCCCAGCTCCGGCGGCTCCCGGGGGCTCCGGGGTGGGGCGGTTGGAACATCCCTTGATGGTCTACGTGGATGATTTGGTGGTACCCCCGGTACCTCCATTGTTTCGGAACCCATTTGTGGAAGTGTTCATCTGATATTCCATTCATATGCCATTAATATATTAATATCCCACTATCATCATTGATATTGATGGCATATGAATGGAAATCGAACTCAATGGTGGGGTTTCAAGGGCTGAGGCTTTTTCACCACTCCTCGGTTGCAGAGATATCCTTTTCCCACTGGTGAGTTGATAACATAAGCAAACTCCATTGAAGCAACAAACGGAGAAGATCGGAGAAGTACCTGATGATGATGATGATGATGGTTGTTTTTCAATGTTTTATTATTATTATTATTGTTATTATCATTATTATTAGTAGTATTATTATTATTGCTATTGATTGATACCTGGTGGCGGCCTTTCCCAGTCTTTCCCAATAGGACATGATTGATTGGTCCAAAATAAATCGTTGCCCTGTTTGATCACGATGGAACCATCCTATTGTTTGGGCACCTATAGTGACTCGATCTATTTTTCTGGAAAGCCTTTAGTGCCTTCGGAGAGAGGGAATCATTCATAGCCACCTCAGAGTCGGCCATCCTCATAAGAGCACATTGGGGGATCATGAAAACCAGAGATGTGTTTCTGGTGTTTCTGGTCCGTGAAATTTTCCCAGATTGGGAAAGCCCTGGTTTACCCAAGAGTTTATTTTTTTGCATTTGTGTTTGCAACCAGAAAAAATCACCCTCTGGTAGTCAAACGTGGCAATCGAAAATCCTCTATCAATGGAGATTTATAGCTAGGAAAATCATCTATGGATGGGCAATTACCAGCCGCGTTTGATTACCCGAGGGTGCAGACAATTTCCAATATTCCATCATATTCCTTCTGATATTCCATTCATATGCCATTAATTAATATCCTATATCCATCTATATCCCACTATCATCAATTAACATTCCATTTTTCTTGTTTCCACCAACCAACACAGGACCCCCCTGGCTGTGGCAGAAGCACAAGCTCCAGGTGCGAAGACGACCAAGCATTTTATCGTGATTAAATGGTGTTAATATTATATAATCAACAATATTTTTCGGGATATATTTGTGGGATAATATGTATATATATATATATACATGTACATATATAATTAATATGTGTATATATATATATGTAATTAAATATAACATATTATTATTTATACAGTAGCTTTCTCTAGGCAGATGATTTGCCTATGAACATTGTGTTTTCTTCCATTGCCCAATTAGATTGCATTTGATTAGCAGAGAGTATCAAATGGGTTCTCAGAGAATATTGAGATGGACATAGAGTCTCTCTCATGTACATATATAATGTATACACAATTATACACATATTATTCATTATTCCTATATATATATATATATCTACATATATATATATATATAATATACATTACAAACGCTATAAAGATATCATCTAGCTGTTCCTGGCCTAGGATCATGAAACAGGTCTGATCAAAGCTGAAGGAACCGTGACGAGATATCTATGAATATATGTATATTATACATGAATACATACACGTCCTTATATATACATATATGTACATATATGTACATAGACAGTGTACAGAATACACAGTATGTAAAGTATATACACAGTATATCATATATACAGTAAATATGCAGTCTATATACAGTCTATTATACAGTCTATATACAGTATATATGCAGTACAATATATATATATATACACGGTATGTAGTATATACAGTATGTACAGTATATAAAGTATTTAAAGCACCAATGTATATATATGTATATATGCGTGCACGTACACATACTTATACATGATACACAATCAGTTAGCATATCAGACGCGTAGGTCTTGGGTGTGTGCCATGTATGTATGTTTATATGTATATATATATATAATATATATATACATAACATGTGTACAATACGTGTAGATACCCTACATTTAAAGTTTGTTTGGAACCTCCTGAAAAGGACTCCCAACCAAATCATCCTGACTTTTGGAGATTGGGGGCATGCTGTGCATGACAGCCATTTGTGCTCGATGGCGGACTTGCTAGATAGATGAGCTGGCAAAGTTGCTTCAAGCCAACAGGAGGACCATCAAGACAGAATGGAAGGCAACGCTTTCTCGAATATCTTTCCAAATCATTATTATGAAATGGCTCTGGCCGCCCAAACTATCCAACTCCACTCATCCGGGCACAAAAATCGGTTTCTGGACACCAGGTAGCACCGTTTCAAACTCTTTTTAGAATCTTGTCAACACAATTTCGCTACATCTTGAAGCTTGAAAAATTACCAAAGTTTTTGGTGATCAAATCACTCAGCAAAAAGATCACCCTGCGCCAACCATGGCAGCGTTTCGCTGCGCTGATAGCAGCCACTGCCGGCATCTTTCTAGCCACGCTGACGTGGTCCTTCACTGTGTCCTCCACTTGGTGTTTCGCGAATGCCCAAAGTATCAATGGACCCTTCATCAGACTTCGACATCTTCATGTTTTGGGCTTTGATCCTTGGTGCGAATAATTGCTCCAAACAAGGAAAGATGGTGGAAAAAACACATTTCAAGTGGTGGGTTGTTTCGGAGTTTTTGGTATTAATTATATCAGGGATCATTATCATTGAGATTTGGTTTGTGGGTAACTCAACCGCAATGATAATCTTGTTAATAGATCATTTAGAAACCATCCAACTTTGAACTTCATTAATTATTTTTATAATGATAACCTACGAGAGATAACTGTGGTTTGCGAAATATCCATCACTTGAACGCTTTGCTGATTTTACTTGTTTGAGATTGCAAACCCATTGATGAATGGCTGCGGAGCCAGGGCCTCAACTAGAGGAAATTCTTTGATGCACAGAGACCAGGTTCATTAACATCCACGAAGGTTTAAAGTTCACCTAAATGAATTTGCAAATTCAACCATCTCAATCTTGGGGCAAGGATGAGGATATGGTGTATGGTTCCAGATATTGCCAGATCAAGAAAAAGGGGTAGAACCTCATCTACATTGTCAAAATTGGAGATGGATGCGCAAAAATGTCGAACACTTATTTTTTTTCACGCACAACAACCAACTAAGCATCCATATACTTTTTACATTTCAATGATTCATAGCGTCGTCTTTTTAATGAACATTTTATCTCTATCTCAATGAATTTATTCACCATCTCTTTTCATGTGTTGGTAAACGTCTGGTTTTGGAGTTTTTGAACATCACTTGAACAAGTATCTGTTCGAGATGTTATCGCCACTACTTTGTCAGCTCATGTGAACAAATTAGGACATTTGGGAACCCCTTCTTAACGGGGTCTTAATTGCTTTAACCATCAAAAATTGGATAACTCCAAAAAGAAAACTTCGATTTTTCTCTGAACCCGAAAAAAGAACAGCAACTCAACAAAAAACACCACATGTTCACTCAACCGGGAAAAAAAAATCCTGAGGAATTGTACAGATTTACCTTAGCCCCTGGTTTTTTCCTCACCCCAAAACCCATCAGCCGAGGACTTGGCGAAGATCTCCTCGACGACCCTCCGGGAGCCGGGCTGGCAATGCAGCACCGTGGCCCTGGGGGAGCACGGGCAGCTCGTAGGGCCAGCGCTCTGTAGGTCCTTGCTGCCCATCACCAGATGCTGGGAAGTCTTTGGGGGGCGCTAATGTTGTCATATTTCCAGTCTATAGTATGTCTATAGTATACAATATATATGCATATTGTTATATAAATATATTATGGGAGTTACATGTATATTATATATTGTTTATGTTTATGAGATATATATATATATATACACGTTTGAATGGGTAGAATTATGTAACATGTAATGTAACATATATAACTTTGAAGGGTCGTTGTGTGACAATTTCACATTTTGTAGGTTTGGACGGCATGCAAGCTGGAAAATGGTGGAGTTTTTGCATGTCTTTTTAATTTTGTCCTCAAAAAGGATGGTCTTAGGTGGTCAGCTTGAAGCCCTAAAGTATCCTAGAGGACGGTGCCCAAGGGTTCGTTGGGCATCCCATTTTTCCCAGGTAGACCATGGCTAACCCTGTAATAAAACATAGCGGAAAATCGAGCAGTTCGATGATTATCCCAGCAAAGCTCCAAGGCTCCACGTTCAGGGAGTTCCCATCGGCCCGCCATGATCTTCTGCTGAGGACACTTCTACTGGAACAATATCACCATCGCTGGTGTAGCTGGGGCCGGCGCAGGTGCCAAGATGTGCCTACGAAGTGGAAGTTCGCTTCTGCCGTGAGTTTTCTCATGGGTTATTCAATGAACTATGGCATGAGAGATGTCGACTTTTGTTTGTGAAAGAAAATGGTACATATATTACGTATAATAGTTCAATATATTTATTATAAATTAAGATTGTTTAGATCTATTTGACTACAATACATTAAATACATCCTTGAGGGAGGCCAGCATCAAGGAGCAGAGCCAGGATAATTTGGGAGGGTAGCTGAACTATTTCGAGTTTTGAAGGAGCAGTTTCTGCGGGGGGCAAGGGAAGATGACACCAGTTGACAAATAGTTTCTGAGATGGCTCAACCACGGGCCATATTTTGTTGGTTAATGTCACATAGTGTTGGTTAAAGCAAGTATCCACATTTCCTGGTCAAAACATCTACTGATACCGTATCACTATACACTGTACTCCCACTCTGTAGGTGGCTCAGCCACCAGCCAAAAATTCAACATTGTCTGAATTAGAACCTTAAAGCCTTGAATGTTTTGGTTGGGTGCATCCCCCAATGTTTTTGACGTATCCCACTGTTCTCTCCGTAAATATTCTATGTTTCATCCCATGCGGTTGTTACCAAGGCTTCTGGCAGGATTCTGACTATTGAGATGGATTGGTTTAATGGAACACCTACAGGAAACGGATGTTTTTTGTCATTAAACCAATCCGCACCTACAGGAAATATGTGTTTAATTTTCAATGGATTTCAATGGATATGTCTGTGTTTCTCAATTGCAATCTTTAACAACAAGAAAAACTGGGATGAGCACATGAAATCCAGTGCTGCCGCAGGTGAAAACTGCACGTCTTGCAGTTACTTGGATCTTCCCATAGGAGGCCCTTGGCCTCGCATTTCCTGCGATGAGATAGGACCCTATGAGGGACCTTCCAGGCTGCACCTTGGCTGCGACATGGCTGCGACATGCGACGAACGTGACCCCCCTGGCTGGATCCACGTGGGATGATTTCAGGTGAAAAAACCACTTAAGTTGCCCAGATGATTTTGGTGGACTGGGACGACCGAAAAGTGGCCAAGCCGAATTTTGATGGCTTATTGACATGATTGCTCCAATCCATTGTACATAAATTATAGCCACCAGAGAGGGAAATATGTTATTTAACCACTTTATCAACCAAGTTTCCCCCCTTGTATTTGGGGTGTTGGAGCAACCTTGATTGATATATTGTAATTCTCCCAAACTGGCACAAACTGGCTTGGGACTCATGATTGCTGAATTTGGGGATGGGAACTCAAAGCCAGTTTGATAAGAGATTTCAAAAAGTTTGGACCATTACCAAACTCAGGATTTTTCCAGAACGTGGTGCTGGTAATGTTTGGTGCTGGAGTTTTTGTTGTTGGAACCCACAAACTTTTGACGGTACAACTCAAATGGTTTTCTGCAAAACTACCCATATAAAAGAGACGATTGTGACTAATTAGTGACTCGACTCTTTACCCGTCCAACACTTCATAAATGTAGAATCTAGTTATTTAACATAGCCATGGAAAAATCACCATTTTTAAGAACGGTAAACCATCTATTTCGATTAGGGCCATCGAAAAACCATGGCTATGCTAGTCATAACCAGAGGGTAATATGGTCAAAACCATGGCTTATCTTCTACCAATGGCACCGGTATGGCACCGGTATGGCACCGTTATGGCACCGGTATGGCATCCCCCAATAGGGATGAGTTTACCCATAGTTTACGATGACCAGTTGGCCCATGGGTTTCTCGATGGAACTTGACGATGGGGACTGTAGGTTTCACTTGAAGTTGCCGACATCGACTCGACTTATCTCTGGAAGTTCTGGAAGTGTAACTTGACCCAAAAAAAACAACACAGTGGGATTCTGCCATTTGATGATATAGGTATAATGGATGTATAATATGGTATAATGGTATAGTTATCCCCACAGCGGTTGTGTGAAGGTGTATATGACGTTTTTTCTGTGCCTTGGAGTTGTTTCTTCCGAGAACACAGTTGCTGTGAGTCGATCGGTTCACGACAAAGTTTTTGCAGGAACCCATGATGTTTACCCCTAAATACAACTGGTTGGTGGATTCAGATATGTCATCTCGATCCAAAACATCTGACATATTTGGGATGCGTTGAACTGCGAGTGCACTCACCCTAGCCACAACACTAGCAGGAAGCAACTAACACTAGCTGGTTGTTAGTTTGGAACATGTTTTATTTTCCATAATTAATATGAGATAATCCTTCCCAACTGCCTTTCATATTTTTCAGAGGGGTAGGCTCAACCACCAACCAGAGGAGTTTAGAAGCTACAGTCACTTCACGTGACAGAACCCATCGCCTCGCAGGATTCAAATCGTTTGAGACCGGGGATCCTGGAGCCGATCGCCAAAAAAATGTGCGACCGCAGCTGCCGCAGCTGATCGTCTTAAGGTAAACCTTGGCGAATTTCCAGTGAGTCGTGGGTGATTTTTCAGCCATTTTTTCAGTGAGGAATACAATTTTTCTACGAATTCAAGGACACATTGTGCGTATCCAAGGTTGGCCGATGTTAGCCATATATTCAGAACGAGAAGGATCGCGGAGATGGTGTGAAAAGCAGCTTCCACTGTTGCGCTAGTTGGTTCATGTTGGTTCGACGTGAGAGTAGCATCCACTAAGGGGGGCGTCGGCAGACTCCTGGTTGCACTGTATATTGATAGTATGTGACCATTTGTGGGATATCAAAATGTGTCATTAATGGTGACACTATATTATATCCACTGAAATAGTTTCAAACTTATGAATTTTTGATAAACTGTCATTTGACCCCGCGGAATTGGGAAGCCCATTCCCATGGTTCCATGGTAGAAGTCCCCGTTTGGGAAGTGCAGATGGGAGTCCTTCCCTTGGGTGCCAAACCACAATTGCATCGAATCCGACATCATCAACTAAGGATGGGGATATACTAACCAAGAAAGGGCCTTTTTTTTGGGGGATATAGTCAACGAATGTCAACGAACAGAGTTGATTTATCCACTGGCATTTTTGCGTTGTAGAACATTTACTTGGCAGATTCTTGGTACAAGTGTGATCCGTGGCACAACAATGTCACCTACCAAAGATCATCCATTCACTGACTCAGTTTCACCATCTATACTCTAGTTTCACCCAGTGGGGAATCCGCAATTTCAACTTGTAAATCATTTACCCTCTATGTAAACGTTTACACTTCGCGAACTGGAAAATCACCATTTTGAATATAGTCAATCAATGTCAATCAACTACAAATGTGGTTTTTCACCTAACATTTACAGTTTGCTCTAACTGGAAGATCTGTGGCATTTGTGTCATTTTCAATAGCTATTTTGACATCACCAGAGGCTATCATCCAGATGGTCCCCGAGTCGCAGGTGCGGGTCATCCTGCAGCGCCCGGGCTCATGGAGGCTGCAAAGGGGCTCATTGTTGGGGCTACTCAGAGGAGCGGTTGGGGTTCAACTGGTTCAACCAACCCAAAATTTGGGCTAGATAGGGCTATATTTTGTTCTGAAGCTTTCTTCGTTGGATTTCAGGCAACATCAAGATTTTGACCGAAAATCGGAGTTGAACATGGTTGATATGGTTGGGCTGGAAAAAAAACGTCAACAAACATGGGAGTTCGAGCAAAGAACAGGGTTTGACCAAGAATCCAAACTCTTTTGTTGAGCTTGGGCCGATTGATGCAGCAGTTGACATCAACCACAAGCTCATCACTTGGCTGCTGCATAGTATAGGGGTCTCTCTGCCACATAGAAAGAACAACATAATAGGCAGTTGTATAGGAAAAAAACGTGTGGGAGACGTTCCCATCATGCTAAGTTAAGGTAAGCATAATAGCATACCCACAACCTTAAATTCAGATTTGGGATTCATCATATAGGTAGATTGTGTGGATTGATTTATCCAGCAAATTTGCACTGTATATAGTATAGTTTCCGTATGTATGTGTAGTTAGAATGTATATATATATATATTATACACTTGTAGATATATATATATATACACATTACATACATATATACGAGATTACACGAGTATATATGATACATGTAGGATATACATATATGATATATGCGATTTTTAATATATATATATAATACAGATTATGTATAGGATATAGGATATAATAGGAGATAATAGGATATACTAGGATACAATAGGATACAATAGGATATAATTGGATATAATAGGATATATATATATGATATATGTGTATATACCATATATATATATATTGTATTTTTATATGATATATTTTTATTTATATACTGTACATACATAGAATCATTACAATCTGACTACATTAAATATACTTTCCGGATCTTGAGCGGATTTCCCGGTTGGCCATTGGCCCGGCTTAGGTCCAGATCTTCAATGCCACATGCTTGGCCTCAGACTCAGGGAGGGATCGCGAAGGGATCGGAAGGACTCAAGGTCTCTGGGTCACCCCAAGGCCCCAAGAAACTTGGCAGTTTGTGAGAAGGATAAACAGAGTTGGGGATAGGATATGCTCGATTCATCCCTATTCTGAAAGAGAAATCTTGAAATCCTATAGTCGTGTTGTTAAAACGATGATTTTGGCCGAAGTCACATGGAACTTGGATGATTGTTTCTAGTACAGTATACTGTCCTTGCAGACTCAACGGCTCTCCAAGTACTTAGCTGAGGACCGGACTAGGACATCGCTAGATGATGCTTAGGATGGAGGGGATCATCTCCAAATTTGTTGTGATTTTTACCCTCCGGTAAAGGGCGGCCCCCCCAGTTTTAAGTTGGTATAGGCCCCATGAACTATCATTGAGTATGTACCATTCAAAGTATTTTTCGTTAAATTTGTGAACAAAATCAACTTAGCGAATTTGATGTTACTACCATACTCATAAACCATCATGAAGGTTAGTTATACTAGTGAATTAATCCAACTTAGCTGAACTAGGGCCCCACCTTGTAAGGGGGGACGAAACTTGAGGTGCCATCGCAGCAGATTTCACCCGACACGCTGCAGCCCTATGCCAGCTACGAGGTGAAGATAAGGGAAAGGCTGCAGTTGAGGTTACAGATAGGTCAAATATAGGCCAAATATGTTTTTTACCATGGCGAAATATAAACCCTTGGGGAAAAAAACAACTATAACTATGGTTATTTAACATAGCCATGGAAAATGGCCCATAGAAATAGATGATTTTCCCATTAAAACCTCTATTTGTGAGGGATTTCCCATGGCGAACTGTTAGTCATAACCAGATGCTATAACTATGATACATTAAGAATAATGCTTACAATATACATTAAGAATAGGTAAACCATCTATAAATGGGCTATTTTCCATGGCTATGTTAGTCATAACCAGAGGGTAATGCATATATCCACGTTGCTTCACTGGAACTGCACTTTCAGTCCTCCCTGCGGGATGATCCCCAGTTTTTTTTCCGGTTTTTATCCATTGCTACCCAACCTGGTTATGTCAACAGTTAGCTATTGAAGTCATGGCCATAGAAATAGTGAGTTTTCCCATTAAACATGGGTGATTTTCCATAGTTTTTTGTATGTTTACCAGAGGGTAGTTGTTTGGGTGATGATTGGATTTCTGTGTTTTTTTTTTGTTTTCATCCCTCATAGCAATGCGGGTCTTACATTCTTACATCTTCCCGAAGTTCTTTTCTTGGGTCTCAGGCAGGTCTGCAGATTTCAGACGTTTGGAGCATAAACATATCCAATTGTCCGGTTTCAAATGATTTCCATAGAAATCATCCAAATCATGGGTTTTTGATGGGGGGAAATCTGGTTTTGAACCACTGTATTTTTTGGTACGCTACCTAGAGGCAAACCATATGGCAATGGATCTGTCCAACTGTGGTTTACCCCCAGATGGCAATGGTGGTAAAGTTCTGATACTTCATCGGAATTGGGGATTCCCTATTTTCAATTATTTTCATGACAAACTCATACAGGACTCATACAAAGTGCTCCCCCCAGTATTACTGTGAGTTGCCTTTTTTGCCATCTAGCTATAGATATGTAATGATATATCCATATATATATAATGATACATATAATGATATATATATATATATTATCATAATAGATCCTAGTTAGTGGAGTTATAACCAACTGACCGATCTTGGTGGCCCCAATTTGTATCTGGCCGCCAATCCCTAGAGCTGGTCTTTGCCACATCCTTTGGTTGATGGTCAAGGAGATCATGAACATATATATATATATATATATATGTATATATATATATGATTGTTAATCGTCAAACATCAGACTTTCATCACCAAAAAGATCAAACAGGCTTTATGGTAATTCTAATCAAAATTACGGGCGTTATGAACCAACAATGTTTTTTTTCAACCACACACAGTTTTTCTGGTCGCATTGGGGAACTGGTCACTTGGGGATGATGTCGACTCCACTGGTAGCATCCCTGACACATCGACAGGTGCTTGGACACAAGACCCACTTCACACAGACCGGCACTGGCGCGAACGTCTCGTTCGAGGTCGGCAGTTTTTGTGCTGATGGGCAGTTTTTGTGCACAGGCCGATAAAGGCCGGTTTTGTGCTGAGTGATGCTGAGTTTTGGCGGTTTCAATTTCTCCATAATTTTAGCAGTGACTCTCTGATAACTCACATAGCGATGGAAAATCACAATTTTTAGTAGGTAAATCAACTATAAACAATGGCCATTTTCAATAGCTATCTCAAATTACCCTCCTGCAAACTAACATAGATGTTGAAAACCCACCATTTGTATATCATTTTTCTAAGGAAACCCTTGGTTTTCCACATCATTTTTTTTCGTCTCCCCCAGGGTACTTCCTTCCAATGGATCATAGAGCAGTGTTCCAAACCCCTGTGGTTTGATGATCATAGGGGATTATACTAACCAATCAATATATATATATAATAATAATAATAATTGTATATATATACCCTCTGGTACTTTAATGTAGCTATAGACAATCACCATGCTATTAATAGGTAAACCATCTATAAATGGGCCATCTATACCATGGCTATGTTAATCACCAAAGGGTATATATAATAATTGTATGTATGTATATATATATATATATATGGGGATTATCATCATCCATTAGGGGAATTATTGCGAATAGAGTGTAGGCTACGGACCATTGTATATTATCACAATTAGACACTCTAGGATCCAGCACCAAAGGGGCACTTCAAACTGGCCTCTTTGGCTCAAGACCCACTGCAGTACTGGAGTAAAGAACAGCTATGCGGAAGCTGCTGCCCGCGTAACGTCATCACTGGAGCAATCACTTCAACACTAACTACCAGGACATAATCGGACAGGCAATCCCCGATTCGCAGGTTATCAGCCGTAGGACTCCTACGGAGCCTACGAGCGGGTAGCCGCGGGCCTTACAGATGACTGAACAGGATAGCAGCGATAATGCATTTTCTTTCTCTGGACATGCCGTTGCACCAGCTGCCGGCACGCAGTCAAATTCTTCACAGAGTATCGACACTGGTGGAAGCGATGCCTCAGAACTGAGAACGAGCCAACCCAGGCGACTCTGGTTGCTCCTAGAGGGAGACAAATTTCGACAATGCAAGCAATTGAAGATAGGGACAGCACACCTGGAAAGAGAAGATCATCTGCACGACAATTGTCGCCTCCGATGACTCCAAGGACTAAGGCAAAGACTACGTCGTCGAATCCGCCTTCACCGATTCAGGACGCTACTCCATCAGGGACAGGATCTTATCAGCAAGTGAACGCCCCGTCAAGTGGTAGCGACATCTTCACTGCCTATCAGAGTGAATTAGCTGAGTACAAAACATCACTGGAAAGGGCCACTGAAGAAGAATCCGTACTTCAGGCAAGATTGAGTGAGACGACAGCATATGCCTATCAACAATTTAATTTCCTGGAAAGCACCACTCATCAAGAGATGATGTCGATGACCGAACAACTCCAGATGCTGAACTTCGAGTTACAGGCTGCACAACAAGAAGATGAAGGTGCGACCTACAGGATCGAAGAGTTGGAAAGGTATCAGACTATGTCGAATGAAGCTGCATCTCATTTGGAATTCAAATATTCACGACTACGTTCGGAATTCGATGAACAAATGGGACAAGCGAGCGCAATCATGGTACATGTGGGCGCCGATGCGAATGCTCACATCAATCAACTCAGACTGGAACTGGAAAGCGCAGAGATGAATGCCAAGCAAGAAGCTCTAGCGGTCGGCTACGCTAATGACCAGACATGTGCTTTACAGATCGAGATGCTCGAGGTTGCCAATCAAAACCAGACAATGAAGCACACCATGGCCATGAACGTTAGACGACTGGAAACTGAGCTCGATGCTGCTGACATGAAGAGGGACGAGATCATGAAGGAGTTCCGTAGTAACACAAGATCTGAACATGACCGTTATGCAGAATGTGAACATCATTTAGCTTTGGAAGAGTCACAACTTCGATTGCAGATGATTCAAAATGAGAACCTACAATCTCGACTAGCAATTTCTGAGAACAAGGTTTCTGAAGAATCTCTAGCTGAATCAGGCGGCATGCGGGACATGAGGATAATGGGACTACGTTCTGAACTACACATGAAACAAAGTCTTTTAGATCGAATGCAACAACAACTGACTGAATCGAAGAATCAGTATCATGAACTTTCCTGTCAACAAGCCAGAAGATCTTCACCAAGCAGATCACCGCATGGAGGACCTCTATACGAGATGTATATGCAAGCCGTGCGAGAACGTGACAGTTTGAAGGAATCCAAGGCTGAAGTTGACAAGTTGTACTTGCAAAACAGAACTGAACTCATTGACACTGAGGACCTGCTCAAAGTCTTCCAGCGAAACTTTGATGAAACTGGTAAGAAATATCAAGATGCTCTGAACAAGATCGATCACATGAGCAACAATCCGAATGTGACGAGTAACTTGTTCGACAGTTTGCACAATGAAATCAATGACAGGGACACAGCTATTGCTCGCCTTCATACTGAACTTGAAGCCCAAAAGGATTCTCTTGAGCGTGCTCACAGGGATGCAGGTAAGTCCATCAAGATGCTGAACGACAGAAGACTCGTGATTAAAGGTGCGACTGACTATTCCATTCCTGAAAGCCACTTGACCGAGATGCATCAATTGGCCAATGAGCGTTTCGCTGAGGTAGAAGAGATGTCGAGCACCATTGCTGCCCTGAAGTTGGAAAACCAAGCTCATTCTTCTTCATCAATGAATAGACCGACTACATTACATGGGTACCCCAGTAATGCTATGCCTCGGAATGAATGTGAAGAGAAGTGTGCCAAACTGAAAGCAGAGTTGGACGAGATGAAGCAAGAGAAGAACAATGAAGTTCGAAATCTTCAAGATGAGTTGAAGAAGATGGAAGATCGGAAAGATTACTACAAGAACAATTTCTCTCAAGCTGAAGATCGTGCCAATGATGAAGAGCAGGAATACCGAGCAGAAGCTGAAGCCTTCGAAAAGCTCAGGAACGAGTACAACACCAATGTCAAGGAGTTGGAGAACCTTGAAAGGGATAGATCCAAGTCATCCGTATCTCTAAGAGAAGCCGAAAAGATCAGCCTCCAACCCTGGCCTAAGACCACTGAACTTTCATCCTGGAAGGGAAGTGTCGTTCATGAAGTTTGTGTTGCAAGTGGAGATCGAAACTATGAAGATTGGAAAGCATGGCTAGCTCCGTGTCTTGCAGATCAACCTGACTTGGAAACTCTGGCCAAAGCACCCGATGTAAGATTCCAATCCATTGATGCCAAGCTCTCCAATGCCTTGAGGAAAGTCATTGACAATGCTGGGGACAAGTCCATGCAAGTGAAGTATGACATGTCCATGAAGAACCAATTGTATGGGAGAAGTGGGGACTTCATCAAGGGACGAGAACTATTTGCAATGATACTGATTAGCTTCAAGTCACCTGACCACACTGAAGTTCTCTACAATGCCCATCATTTGTATATGTTCAACTACTATGGAGATGACCAACTTGAGGCCTTTTACAACAAGTGGCTTGACATCGTATACAATATGAAACATGATGATCTGCCTTCCAACAATTCCCTGCGTGACACATTGTTCCGGAAGATTGAACATTCAAAGCTTATGGCTTTTGATATCAACCGATACAAAACCTTTGATGAAGGGCATCCGGAAAAGACCTATGTTTACCTAACTGGTATGATCAAAGGATACATAGCAAGAGGAAAGCAAGAACGACTGTTGAAGGATAGAGAACGTGCAGTGAAACTGTCATTGTCCTCTACCAAGACGACACCTGCCCTGGAAGATGCTGACAAACCTGCTGCTCCCGTCAAGACCAAGAAGGAGAATGAAGCAGCTGCATCGTCTACAGGTGATCCTCCCAAACGGCCTAAGGCGAAAGCGAAGAGTGAAGCTGCATCAGTACTTCCAACACCTTCTCCGAAATCTCATGCCGACAAGAACAACAAGAAAGGCAAAGGTGGGAAGGGAAGATCATCTTCACCCGTTGACAAGAAGAAGATTTTCTGTAACTACTTCTTCAATAAAGGAGGATGCAACAAAGGTGACAAATGTCTCTACAGTCATTCTCAGAAGGTCTATGATGCCAAGATGAAAGGTAAGAAAGGCAGAAGCGGAAGTCGAGATTCATCAAGAGGGAAAGGTAGAGGAAGTTCATCTTCAGCTGGACCCAAGAAGAAGATATGTTGGAATTGGCAAAAGGGTACCTGCACGTTCGGAAGCAAATGTAAATTCCTGCATGCAGATCAATCGCCTTCAGCATCTTCAGAAAGAACCAGCAAGAAAACACCAAAGAAGAAAGCGACTCCCATTACCATTGATTCCTTCTTTGATAGCGACAATGAAGATTCTATGGATTATACCTCACCGAGGATAGCCAGCGCGAAGAAGTCTTCTGATGATCGCAGGATCTCATTTGATCTGGAACCTGAAGTGCACGAGATCGCCATTGAGGACTACCAGGAGGGACTACCCAAACGTATGTATCGTGACCCCAACAAGCAATATGTCTTCTGGAAAGTCGATGATTTGACTGACGATCAGTCCAAGTCCGACAACACCCTCGGTTCAGTCCGAGCAAGGGCCAAAGCTATCATCATGGACAGATGTGGACTCCATCGTTTTGTTGATGAAGTTAGAATCATTATTGGCCCCAAGTTCGACATGTTGATCAAGCTGGACAATGATCGTGATGACTTGACTTTTATCGAAGAGCTTGTTGAACACGAAGTTGGAAACTCCCTCATGAAGTCCAAGAACATAATGTGCATTTCACTACCAGTGCAAGCCAAAGATCGTAGATTCATCCTGGATTCTGGCAGCGGACACGATCTGATTTCTGCAAGGAAAGCCGAGAGGATGAACTTGAAGCAACGAACTTGTGATCCTATCATGTTCCACACAGCCAACGGTTCAACTGCTACTCAGACGGAAGCAGAGATTGACCTGGGAACCTTTGATGTGACCTCTCATGCCTACGTACTGGACGACACTCCGTCCGTGATGTCTCTTGGGAAACGATGCATGGAAGAAGGATACTCCTTTGTATGGCCTCTGGTCAAATGCCTTTCATGATTACGAAGAATGGAGAACGCATCGATTTGACAATCCATGACAACATCCCCTACGTTGATCTTGGGACATACGAATGCACTCCTCATGAATGTCATCATGCATCAAAGATCCATGACCTACTGATACATTCTCAAGTCGGATTCAACGACTTCAACGACATTGATGATGTTGGTCAACCCTCACGAAGAGTACATCTCGATGGAGAAAGTGGTCTTGAGACATCGACTGAGGACCACAACTGTTCCCGATACGTCAAGAAGCTCAAGGTGAAGAAGAAAAGAAGAGCGATGAACCGGCAGAAGCATTCGGCAACTCCTGGAGAAGAAGAAGAGGAACCACCTGAGGGCGGCGAGTACGAACCAGGAACCCCGCTTGGCGATCCTCCTGGGGACGAGACTGACTTCGAAGATGATGGTCATGGTGCTCCTGAAGATGCCGCTGAAGGTGATGAAGATGACATCGAGATCGATGTTGTCGAAGGTGAATCCAGGGTAGCCAAAAGAGGAACACTCAAGAGAGAAGCTAATAGCTTGAATCACAAGTTGACCCACAGATACAAGAATCCATATTGCGACTCATGCATTCGAGCAAAGATGAAGCATTTCAAGACTCGTCGTGGTGCATACAAGAGGGAACTCAAGAAGTTTGGCGACCTCATTACCTTCGATGCGGTGGACACATCCAAAGTCCATGATGACGTGTTGGTCCTCGAGAAGGAAGTGTTGGTTGTCAGAGACTGTTATACAGGAATCATTGGTGCCTATCCATCTGATCGAATGACCAAAGATGATGTAGTTAGAGCAGTGAAACAGTTCATCGGTGCCAAGAAGGTCAGACAGGCTTACTCTGATCATGCTCCTCAATTCATTGAAGCCATGAATGAGATGAAGATACCAATTGATCATTCATTGCCTGGAAGACCTCAAACCAACTCAATTGCCGAAAGGACGAACCAATTTATTCTCACAGCTACTTCTACATGTCTTTTGGAAGCTGGATTACCACCTTGTTTCTGGAGAACAGCAATCCTTTGTGTATGTCATCTACTCAACGTAGAACCCAACGATGATGAATTGAGCGCTTGGTGCAAACTCCATGGATCTGAATTTGCTGGCAAACTCATTCCCTATGGTGCTCGTGTGAACTACAAGCCTCCGAAGACCAGAGAAGCAGGACAACTTCATAAGTTCGGGCCTGACTCTATTCCAGGAGTGTTTGCAGGGTATCACATTGGTCCAGGGATGCATTGGTCAAGACAATACAAAGTATGGCCTCTGAGTGAATTCGTACATCAGAATCTTGGTGACGATGCTAGCAAACCTGAACACCGTCTTCTCAAACCTCATTTGACTGAAAAGGTCGAGATGGTCACTCCATTGACATTTCCATGCAAGCAAGAATATGAGAGGGTGAACACCACATTGGAAGGAATGAAAGAAAGAGAAATCCTCGATGGCGATCCCTCCAAAGTGCCTCATGGAGATGACGAAGAACATGACCAAGATGAAGATGATGATGAGCTTGATGACGGAGACGACGGTGGACCTGGACCAAGTGGTGGAAAAGTTTCAAAGAAGCCTCTTGATGACTCCGAGGATATCTTCGACAAAGACAAAGATCCAGAAGAGATGACTCTCCAGGAATTGATCGACGCCCAACCAGACCATTGGAAGAAGGGCAAAGCCGGAGATGGGAAGATATACCTCAATGACGATGGTGAGAAGGTCAAGTTGAACGTCAAGGGTTACCCATACAAGATTGGAGATGACGGTAGACGAATGTTCAGAACGTCATTGCGTCCCAAAGGGACCTATTCTCCTGAAGAATGGCGTAAACTCTCTCAGTCTGACCGGAATACCATCCTCAAAGCCGAGAAGAAGAAGTTGGAGAAGAAAGAGGCCGATGACAAAGCCAAAAGATTGGTCGAAGAAAAGAAGAAGAAGGCAACGAAGAAGGAGAAGAAAGATTCAAAGAAAGACAAAGACGAGCCAAAGTCCAAGGACGATGAAGGTGGTGATGAAAGTAAGAAGGATGACTCTCATTCAAAGTCAAAGAAATCCGATGCAGGTGTTGGTGAAGTTGTGAAGAACAAAGTTACCTTACCTATCACATGTACAAGTACGTATCTTGATTTGTACGACATAGTCGATGATGACGATGTACATGGAAGACGATACATTGATTGTCGAAAAGTGAAGAGGAATGCTGATGCTAGTCCATGTTCCGATGCTTCTACTGACGTCCCGGACGACGAGGAATATCTCACTGAATGGGATGAATGGTCGGAGGTCGAGAAAGGACGTGGCCCAAAAGCATCGTGGAGTGGTGAAGTTTGGAGCACATTGTCAGGTGAGATTTCGAGGTTTTCCATGGCTACGCCAGGAGAGTCGACAATGATCAAAAATGGCAAATGTGTTAACGTCAAGAACGTGAAGAACATAGCCACTGATGATGATGAATACATTCCATTCCCAACTATGCCGTGTACTTCTGCATCAAATCAAAGTCACCGAACCAAGATATCATCAGAAGGCCTTGGAAGCAAACTTTTCAACGCAATGGTTTCACGACCTGTGGGCAGAGCTGAGATTGAGTCTAACCCAAAGGCCAAAGAGGCAATGCTCAAGGAGTGGAAAGGCCTTCGTGATCAAGAGGTATTCGACTTTACAATGGTTCGTGAATACGACGATGTTGTTGCAGAGGCCAAGAAGAACAAAAAGGAAGTACATATGGCCAGGGTCCATGGCATATGCGTGGAAAAGAATTACCAGCTGTCAGAAGACAATCCTGGACGAAAATTCAAGGGAAGAGGCGTTCTGCTAGGAAATCAGGTGAAGAATCAGCATTGGGAGGCAGCATTCTTCCAAGACTTGGGAAATTCCCCTGCTTCCTTCGAAGCCTCACGATGGGCAGATTTTTACGGATGTCTTCCTGGGCACTCCGTCAAGTTGGCAGATGCGATTCAGGCTTACATCCAGGCTAAGTTGAAGGGACCTTTGTGTTGGGTGGAGTTACCCACTGATGCATGGCCTCCGGAGATACAGTATTGGAAGTTCCGTCGCCCTGTCGTAAGACTCGACAAAGCCCTGTATGGACACCCTGATTCAGGCACGATGTGGGAACAACATTGTGACAAGAAAGTTCAAGAAATTGGTTTTAAGCCCATTGGAGAGGAATGGCCTTCTATGTATTTTCATGATGAGCTCAAATTGCTGTTGGTAATCTATGTAGATGACCTTAAGCTTGCTGGGCCCTCCGAAAATCTGGCCAAAGGTTGGGAAATGCTGCGCACTGTTCTGCGCATTGAACCCGAAACCGACTTGGGACTTTACTTAGGATGTGTTTTATCCCAAGGTGAAACCCAATTGCATAATGGTAAGAAAGTCAAGACCATAACTTATAACATGGAAGGATTGTTAAAGTTATCGGTGGAAAAGTATCTTGACATCATTGGTAAGGACACAAAATTGAAAAAGGTATCAACTCCAAGCCTTCCAGAGGAAACGAAAAGCAGCCCGTATCGAGCTCCTTCCGATGGAAAACGCAAAGTTGAGTGTCCTTGGTGTGCACATTCCTTCGATCCAGATATGCCTGCTCTCTCCGAGACTGGCAACTCACGTCCTGGCCAAGACAGTGAGACGCTGAGCCGTGGGAATCTAGCTCCGCATGCAGCTAGTGTGCTTATGAAGCTGCTGTATGCAGCCCGCATTGCGCGGTTTGACCTGTTGAGATCCATCAATGCATTAGCACGTAATGTGACTAAATGGACAAAGGATGATGACGCCCGTCTTCATCACCTAATGTGTTATGTTAATTCCACATTGTCCCTCAAAATGATAGGATGGGTCGGAGACAAAATTGAAGATTTATCATTAGGACTATTTGCAGATGCGGATTTCGCTGGATGTGCCCAATCCTTGAGATCAACTTCAGGATCGCACTTACAAGTCCAAGGTAAGTTCACAAGATTCCCACTTGCTGGTGGAAGTAAGCGACAAGGGTGTGTTAGTCATTCTACCCCCGAAGCTGAAATTGTGGCTGCAGATACTGCACTTAGGACTCTAGGAATCCCCGCATTAAGTCTGTGGAAAGTCTTAGCCAAAGTTTTTCCTCAACTCCTGTTTCATGACGATAATCAAGGGATGATTGGTGTTGTCAGATCAGGACGGAATCCAACCATGCGTCATTTGGAGCGCACACATGGTATTTCCATTGCCTCCATGCATGAACATTTTCAAAAGGATCATTTCGTATTGATCTATGAAATTACAGCCAAAATGGCAGCCGATATCCATACTAAAGGGTTCAAGAATCCCATGGCATGGAAGAAAGCTTGTATGCTAATCAACTTGTTGGAACCTCAGGACTTGCAGAGCAAAGAAGTATTAGACATGTTGCAGCCAAGCACCGATGTCGATATGACTACTCGCCAAGTTTTCCAATCCAAAACTGAGGACATCCCAAACTTCCCATACACGGAAACCCCTATTTTGCCAAAAGAAGTGTATAGGAAGGGTTTGACTAGTAAAGAGAAGCTACAATACTTGCCAGGTATGGATCCCATTTTTGTCGTCAAGCAACCGGTGTTTTATCGTCCTAGGCCACCCGGCTTGATTGTGCCGCCAGATGTATTGAGATCCACATGGGTTCTTCTCAATGGTACCTGGACAAAGGTCGAACACCGTGCATCTCCACCAGAGCAGGCTATCAGATTTGATAAGTGGGTTGAACGAGCGTGTTTTCAGTACCATTCGCCTAACAAGCAGCCGTTGATCCCGGACACTGTTTCACAATCCGTTTCAACGACCTCAACCCACCGGGTGATGTCGTCAAAGCACGTGCATGCCCCGCCTGCCCACTCGAGCTCACTACGTGACTCGTGTGCGTCAACACAACATGACCGTGTACAGCATCTGACCGATTCACCAATGCTGATGTTCTCGGTTGATGCCTTGTTTTTAGATGCACAGACATCACCGTCTCAACACCCGAAATCCATTCACCAGTGCCTTCAGCCAGCCACACGTGTGATCAATACGCTTATGCGCCTTGTTCATGGGGGGAGTGAGGGTGAAGGATGGCATTCGCACAGTGAAAAGGGGCACCCACAGTCCACTTCAACACCTGGCCTATGTCATACGCATCCGGAATTGGACATCAATGATAACATTCCGTTTGTAAAATCCACCCGAAAATCCCAAGTGTTAGGTAAGAAAAATGAAGACCATTGGCAGTGGGATGGGAAAGAGACATTGATCCGAATTCACAAAACGCCAAGAAGGCAAAACTTTGTACCACAGGATTGCGAAGACTGTCCTTGTGACCCTAGGATCATATGTGATGAGAGGGAAACTGAACAAAAGTTCAAAACTAATACTCGAGTGATCAAAGACATATGGAGATTCAAGGGCGACAATCATGAATCAACAAACAAGTTGAATGAATTTTGGACTGGAAAATCGACATTCAAGGTGCTCGCCAATGCTGAAGTGATCGATGGAGGTAAGAACTGTAAAGTGAGTCAGGGAGTAATCACGCTATGCACCAATTGCAATGACGTGAAAACTATTCCCATCACTGATGTTTTTGTCCCCTATCAATATCACATTGAAGTAGGCAAACATGAGGTTGACCATCCCAAAGTGTCGGTAATCCTTTGGAGAGAAAAGAAAAACAGAACTTTGGAATTTCAATTTTCCAAATCACCTTGTGACTTGATGACATCAAAGTATGCGAAGTTTTCCCTTGCAATCAATTTGATCGAAGTTCCTCAAGCAGTCCCATGCTTCGTCTTGTTATGTTCGGAAGAGAGAAACTGGTTTACGTTCTTGCAGAACAAAATGAAGGACGAAATGAAGTTTCATGTCGTGCCAATCACTGAAGATGACGACATGCTCTCTCCGTACGGAATCAGTAAAGCAAGGCGATGCCTTCGGACCAAACTTGATTCAATGTTCTTTGCAGGTCCATGTACAGGAGGTTCACCATGGAACCGAATCAACCGATGGGTGAGCGAAGCAACTACACAACTCATCGAAGCAAAGAAGCAGATCTTCTGGGCGATGTGGGAAGTGTTTGCATCAGTGCTAAGTGAACTTATCAACATGGGATCACCAGCCTTGCTTGAATTGCCTAGAGGTTGTGACTACTGGAAGGACCGTAGAATGACTGATCTTGTGGAAGGAACCGTATCTCATGAGCACAAATTTGATGGATGCATGTATGGCTTGAAATCACAGTTCCAAGAAACTCCCAAACCAATCAAGAAACCATGGAAGATTGTTACGTGGGGGGTGTCTTTTCCAAAGCTTCATAGAAGATGTGATCGCCGCCATGACCATGCAGAGTGCGCCGGTAGGGAAACTCGCATTACTCAAGTTTACACAAAGTGGATAGCCAAGATAATCATGAATGGAATTAATGATCATGTAATCAGGAATAGTCCATTTGTGAACGTCAGAGTGATGAAACGTTGGAAGCCGTTTGCATGTGATGACAAATTGAAAGCTGAAATGTCTCGTGATTCCGAGAATGTCCGCAGTCACCCAATCAAGTCGGTGGCAACATCCGTTTGTGCTACTCGAGAGCTCGACGCCATTGACCTTTCGTTCGAGCGATCGCTACTGCACTGGTGCTTTTCGAGATTGACATCAACTTCGGTTCTTTCATCGTGGCACTTTTCATTTTCGTGTCGACTGCTTTCTGAATTCGACTCCGACTGGTTGTTACGAGACCTACGGTTCGTACAACTATTTTCGCTGCTCGAACAGTTGTCACGAGACCTACGGTCCGTGCAACTTTATTCTGTACAAAGCGGGATGGCCGAAACCCATGATCTGAACTCAGTAGGACAATTTTCCGGAAGCCGAATCACCGTTGCATTACGAGTGCTGAAGGGATTGTCTGAAGGAACCATTGCAGCCAAGACTCCATCACCATTCCGAGACACCCGAGGTTCGAATTTTCGACTGATCTCAGATGAAGACACAGCCAACCAATGGATTAGGTTTGGTATGCCGCCTGCAGTTGTCTACTCAGCATACTTTGCGAACTCCAGACACACCAGTGAAGCCACTGCACAAGCCCTGGAGGTAGCCTACAAGTTGTTGCAAAGAGCGCAGGACATCGAGAAGGGGTGTTCAGGATGGGAGTTTTTGTCAAAAGGGTCGAGATTCGTGAAGGTCTTCGCAAGCAGATGCCCATATGATGATGCAACTGTGGGACGCTTCATGGACAAAGAGATCTATGACAGACTTGATGAGCTCTGGATCGTATTGTCCAAAGGACATTTTCCCGAACCTTTTGATGATCAAGCCACTGCAGCAGAAACTGAGGCGAAGATCCGAAGCATGAAACAAATCTACCGAGGAACACCATCATTCAACACAGATCCGAGTGCCACATCATGGTTAGCTGTGACAAGGACCGCCGAGTACTTCAAAGTCATGGACGAGTTGACCAAGGTGAATCCGAAGTCTCCATCTGACAATGATAGCTATTTGACGGCAATGAAGAACATGATTGAAATCCAGATGAGGCACCTAGGACATGCATTGAGGTATCACAACGAGCAGAACCCATCAGAAAAGATCATCTTGCAGGATGTGATGAAGGATGTGGTTGCTTTCGAAACCAACCAACCGAAAGGAAGGAGTGCAGCCCAGAACCATTTCTTGTGTTTGTTAGCCCTCGGCACGACCCTTGAAAGACACAAGACCAGCGCTCGAGGAGATGGAAACTTGCCGAGAGTAGCAGAGCTATCCGAGATTCAATTTTCGATTCTCAAAGTCTTTGACATTCCTCAGGGGATCCTGATTGGGCATGGATACAATGTCTCAATTGCCGATGAAGGAGCCAGATATACTGAGAAGGAAAGACGTCACGCCTGCCACAGCTCTCTCAAAGATTTCACCACCGTGATGACCGAGACTCAAGCTGGTACCGCCGGAGGCATGCACAATTTCGACAACTGGGATGTTCCCCTGACCTTCAATGACGGACGACGACCATACGAAGTTGACCTATGGAACAATGAGGAACCTTCATGGGTGAATGATGACACATCAACTGGACCCAGCGCCCAGAGTACATCCGCTCCTACGGAGGGATCACAACCAAAGGCATCGCAACAATCACAAAGTTCGAACATTCAACCGAAGAAGATGCCAAGATCATCAACTGGCGGAGCCTCATCTTCGTCAACCCATGCAGCTTTCCGATCTGGACCTGGAGCAACATCTCAAGGTCGTACTGAACCAGAAAGAGATGAGAATTGGATTCCAACTGAAGACTGGATGAAGAGGAAGAAACCTTCAACCGTGGAAGTGCGTCTCCATGCTGCCGAGGACTATGCTCGTGAGGAACAGCGAATTGCATTCCTGCGATCCGGCAAGGATTTTGTGCTCTCCATCGTAGAGGGTCCTCATACTACTCACAAGTATGGATCCAATTTGATCTGGAAGCAGTATTTGAGAAGATTGACATTTCATGCTGCCCTGTCTTTCAACATGCTGACAGAAGGTCAACTTGATTCCCACATGATCAATGAGAATGACTACGAATGGCTGAAGCTCTATCACTACATCATCACGACCACAGAGTTTGTCAGATGCAAAGGATATCCTGTGACGGAAGTCCTAGCTATGTTGACACTGGGCATTGAAGATACGGTGGAGGGCGAGATTCGAGCCAAGCTCAAGAAGTTGGGAAACAAGATTGGACAGTTCATCATCGGGGAACCTTGGTTAGACAAATGGGATGAATTGGGAGGACAAGTGAGAAACAACAAAGCTCTCATCTTGACGGATTTGACTTACCAAACGAGATCTAGCTCAAGAGTCGTCAATGACATCGAGGCTGGGCTTGACAACATGGGGCTTTCATCCATCAAGGTGTACCAACTTCCCTATGAATCTCTGGAGAAACCCGAGGATTTCTTGAAACTGGCAACGAATGCATTGACTTTTCTACGATCCAACGCCAACGCGTTCTCAAGTGCCACTGTTCATATTTGGATCTCTTTCGCAGCACTTTTCAGAGGACAAACTCGCATACTGATGCCAAATGCAGACTTCATCACCAAATTGGCGGAGATCATCACTGAGATCAGCCAAGCAGCACATCTTCCAATTTTCGTCAACATTCTGAGAGATGCCCGGTTTCTTGGGTCCCAATCTTCGATTGTATCCATGGCCGAGGAGCTTGCAAGAATCTTGAAGGAAAAGGGCATTATTCACTCCACCAATGAAAGATTCTGGAAACAGATATATGCTTGTGGACGTGAGCCTTTTTATTGGAAAGAAGGTGAAGGCAAGGAAGTCATTTGGGCTATGCTTGAAAAGTCACTGATGCGACAGAAAGTCTTCTTACATTGTGCAATGGATCATGATACAGTCCATGACCTGAATGAAGAATGTGTCCATGTGAAGAACACCGGATTTGACATTGAAACCATCAAACGATGCACTGAACATCCACGAATTATTCCCAGCATCCGTGCTGGAGAGGTCACAGATGCTCAAGCTGGATCAGCAAACATCATTGGAGGAATGAAACACATGAAGGATGCGGTCCAGAGGAGAGCATGGTCAGACATCCGACGAGGAGTATTCACCCCGGAGCCCCTGACAGATGTGGATGAGCATTGGGTCGAGGTAACCGAAGATTCCGAATTTATGTGCGATGTGTGCAAAGGATTTCACAAAAATGATTCGAGATTGAATACCTGCACTGAGAACCGCACAAGATGCCTGAATTGCGCAAGCAACTGGACAAGAGCGGCAATCTACGGTACTGATGACATTGGGATGGATGAATTTTCACAGGATGCAAGAGTAGCTGCAAGATTGCTCAACATCTACAATGAGTGCGTTGACTGGAGAGAAATGGAAGCCGAGAAGGACCTCCGTGGATTCCTGGTCACTGCGACACTTGCAATGCTTTCAGGATACAGGACGACAAGTGATGTGCTCAAACAGGTATCACATCGAGGTGCTATCCGAATGCCTGCATACATGGTGAAAGGGAAATGCAGACGAGACCTGTTACCCCAATTCACTGTACAACGTGAAACTCGAACAGAGGATTGCGGAGGCGGAATGCACCGAATGCGATGGTTTTACAGACTGCTTTGGGATGGTGGAAACGTCGCTTATCATGACTACATGAAGACCGTGCTGACCAAGGAGGAGATTGCATCAATGCTCAATCCAACCGCAACAGCTGAGTATGTCGGCGACATTTTCGAATTCTGGCTTGGAATGCTTGACCTGGGTATTCAATTCCCTACTATGTTCGCTGGATGGGGGGCAAACCTTGACAGTTGCCTCGCAGGACTGGAAGAGTCGTTTTGGCTATTCAGCAGTTCATGTCGGCCTACCGACACCATCAACACAAAGCGAAACCGATCCAGGAAAGCATACATCCCGCCGGTCGAGAACAACATGGTGATTACAATCTTGAAAGAAGCGGGAATCTTTGACCTACTCATGCAGAAGAAGATCACCAGAATGCCGGTGCTCCCAGAAGCCAACTACGATGACCACCCTGAAATGATTGAGGTCTCATCAAGCGATGAAGAGGTGGATGAAGTTGATGAACCTGATGAGGAGACCACGACGCCTACGGCGCGGGGCCCTCGAGCAGAACAAACTTCAGGAGAAACCGATGCCGGAGCTGGTGACATCGAGATTGAGGAGGAGGAAGATGACATGGGGGGCCAACCTTCAGAAGCGAAGAAGCGCCGAACTGAGGTGCGGGACATCCGTGATCGATTTGAGAAGTTGATTTCAGACGCATCAGATGTTCAATATTGTTTCATTTGTGGTGGAAGGCATGACATTGATGAATGTACCACACCAGATGATGAGAACATGAAGGACACCCTATGGCGCATGAGATTGATCATGGATCAGAAGTCCAAATCCCCATCATCATCCGAAAGATCCAAAGCTGCAACCAGAGGCAGAAAAGACAAGCTCCCAAAGAACGTCATGCCGCGAGGAAAGCGTTGGGGAAGAACCAGATTCACTGAGAAAGAGGAAGTGACCAAGTGCTTCTATAGTCAGTCAGCCTTTATGTACGACATTGGTGATCGTGAAGAAGGAGGACAGTACTTAGTGAATGGTGTCGAAGTCAACCCAATTAGCCGAGGTGTGAAGAATCGTCATGAGCTTGATATGCTGATTGAGCGTGCGGCTGAGGAATCCCCGCCTGTTTTGCCGACCATTGAGGAGCTGAACGCTTGGAACCACATTGACCATGATGAATACATGAAATGGCTTACTGAGGAAAGAAAACAACATGGAAACAACTGGAACTTCAAGTACATCCAACCATTCACACATGGCCACAACATTGGTACACTTCAACTTGCTCGCATCAATGGAGAAGAATATCTTGGAATGGGCTGGTGTAAGGTACATCGATATGGCGAGAATGAGTGGATGGGCAACAAGTGGGAAAATCCGCAATGGATAGTCGAATTGTCGAAAAGATTCAATGCAGCGCTACGCCACTCCGTGGGTTGCGTCAAAGACAATCGAAATCACCGTGGACTACCATGCGACGAGGCAGGTTGGGTCAATGTTGAGTCGATCTTGAAGTACGATGCCATTTGGAGAGACCAACATACATTGGCCGGAACGACCCATGTCAACTACCCGATACTTGTTGAGAGGTGGAACAATTTCCAGAGAGTGATCTTCACTGAGTACAAGCAAACGAAGAGAATCCGAGCCCAAGTGCTAGGACTCAAGGTCACGAAAGGTGAGTTGGAACACATCATGAACAACTTCAATGATGGATTGACCTCGAGACTTGATCGACAAACACTGAGATTGGAGATCGGCACAGCAGATCGAGAGATTTGGCTTTGGCCGGTGGCAATCCGTGCCCCTATGGCACATTCAAGAGTTCAAGGCGGTGTGCACATCGAAGACAAGAAGACTTCCTATCAGATGAACCCTGGAGTAGGATACACTCTTGGAGGAGGATTTCACTGCACCACATTTGACAACATCGCTCAAATCTTCAGAGAAGGACTACGTCCTGGAGGAGGAGGCGACCGCATCAATACGTTCTTCGTGCCATTCGCACCGTGGGACGTGCGAAGTCAGATGGTGCTGAGATTCAGGAAGATTGATCAAACTGATCTTGTCTACATCTACATCACGTACGATTCCATCGCCAAGTTCTCCCCTAGATTGTCAGCAGACGGACACATTTTGGTCCAAGAAACAATTCCATTCGAATCATTCGATGCAGTTTGGTATTACGACTGGAGGGAAAAGGACTACTACCGTCTCATGATCACAAAGGGAAGAGATCAACTTGTCCTTTCTGTGCAAGGAGCAAAGAGGGTGGCCACCATTGAACGATTTGACAAGCTCATTGGGAACATTGTGCCTGATGAATCATCACCCGATCTGGACGAACTTCGAAAACTTGTCGATATCAGGACCGGTCACTTCAGTCATACTCACAGATTGTTCCCTGGACATCCGGATTGGAATGATGCAATATCATTGTTGGCAGTCACTCATCATCCCAGCAAGGAGGACCATCGACTATGCCCCGCATGTCTGATGGAGACCCCTGCACCATTATCGATTTGTGTGATGTGCAAAGGATTTTTGGTGAGTCATGGATGGAGGAAACGAATCAAGATCACCGTGGCTACAGTACCAAGCGCCGAATCACATCATCGAGAAGAAGATCTCAAAGACCATGTCAAGAAAGCATGGGAGGAGGTGAAGATCGATTTGACAGGTGATGGTGATGACGACGAAGCGATGCCAGATGATGATGACGTCACCATGAAGAGTCCAGAACAAGAAACTCAACCAGAAGAAGGAGATGATGATCAAGCCTCGAAGAAGGGCGACATCAATGATGAGAAAAGAGACTTCAGAGAACAAGATGAGGTCGACAAATTTCTCAATCAGGAAGGAAAACCGACCGACGAGAACGACGATGAAGAGATAGCGGTCGATGAAATCAACATTGAAGAGTATGAGGCTGGAGAAGCTCGTGATGCAGTGATTGAATTTCCCAAGTGGATGAAGCGGATTGAGTTTGGATCAAAGGTCCTACCAATCGAGCCTTGCACAATTGGAGATGCCCAGCCGGAGCTCATCAAGATCCTCCTGTTGCAGATTGGATTACATATCGTCAGGATCTACAGACTATTCCAACGGAACTTCTGTGGAGACATCGAGACGGCATGGAAACATTTTCAACAGAACCAGAAATTCAGGATGGACCTGGACTCAAGAGTGCCTTACCTAGGCGAGGATGAAAATGGTGAACTCATTGAACCAACTGCACAACAGATGAAAGAGCTCTACAAAGAGATCGGCCGACCAAATCAAAAGGACGACATCGGGGAAGAGGGATTCGTCAATGCATACTATGGGGCAGTGGTACTCAAAAGACTTCTCATATATACCCTTGAATGTGGCTACACGTATGATGACTTGCAGAATATCTTCTTTGACGAGGAGATGGAGAAGCTGTCGAAACGTGACACAACAATGGATGAGATGAGAAAGACCACAGCTGCCCGCGAAGCCCTTGACCGACAAGACGTCATGGTCAGAAGAATCATTGCAGGTGCATATAGGGTGAATGCTGTTTATTTCTTCAGGAACGTCGACTTTCAAGACACAATCACACTGAACCCAGTTGACATTGTGTGTGCTCTTCGTCCCCCACTTCGAAGAATATCACTTTTACACCTGATCCTTCAAAATGGCCGACAATTGCCACGACCTCTACTCCAGAAGCTATATGATGCAATCGATGACTACAATCACATCAAGCAACGGGAAGATCAACGACCAAGGTGGGGCATCCACATGACTGACGCCCATATACTTGCGATTGCTGATACCCCAACTCCTGCTGATCGTGAACGTACTAACCCAGCCGCTGGCAAGTCGAAAGCAGCTCCAAAAGCAGCACCAGCATTGGGAAGAGTGTCAAAAGCGAAAGCATCATCGTCAGCAACATGGAGAACAGTTGAAACCGCACCTCCGCCAAAACAAGCTCCAGTGACCCCGCCAAAGAAGGGTGGAAAAGACCAAGGAAAAGGTGGAAAATCTTATTCACACCGTGGCGGAGACTGGAACCAACAGGGATACTATGGATGGGGATATAGATGATTAATCGATATGACCTCTGCATAGGTCCTGATTGAACCTGGCGATGCGAGGATGCAATCATTGCTCGAGATTTACCTCTACTTCATTTCGAATGATTTCTGAGAGGACTCTGAGCCGGCTAATTTAGAACCACACATTTTTTTTTGAACATCATTGCACGAGACGCTGAGTTTCTACAGCGGTCTACATCTCAACCGACGAAGGAACGGGAAGGTAAACTTCTAATTCCATAGTCAACTTTGTGTTTTTGATTTCTTTAATTCACATGCTTGAGTGAGACTCCATGCTGGCTACGCCACATCGGATGAACCTCAATGCTAGACACCGACTACGTCGTGTCTACATGCACGTGAACAGAACCTTTATTTTTTTTTGGTAGAGATCGTAGCAAGCCGCCTTGTAGATTAGAAGTTCTGAACGGACTTTAGCTCTCCATAATTCAATAAATGAACAGCTGCGAGTGTAGTGGATCAATTTAAAGGACACTCCTTTGCGCGCAGCCAACAAAGTTAGCTGTGCGTGTGGGGTGCGAATAGAGTGTAGGCTACGGACCATTGTATATTATCACAATTAGACACTCTAGGATCCAGTACCAAAGGGGCTCTTCAAACTGGCCTCTTTGGCTCAAGACCCACTGCAGCACTGGAGTAAAGAACAGCTATGCGGAAGCTGCTGCCCGCGTAACGTCATCACTGGAGCAATCACTTCAACATTAACTATCAGGACATAATCGGACAGGCAATCCCCGATTCGCAATCTATCTATCTATCTATCTATCTATCTAATCTAATCTAATCTAATCTAATCTAATCTAATCTAATCTAATCTAATCTAATCTAATCTAATCTAATCTAATCTAATCTAATCTAATCTATCTAATCTATCTATCTATCTATCTATCTATCTATCTATCTATCTATCTAATCTAATCTAAATCAATCTAATCTAATCTATCTATCTAATCTAATCTAAATCTAAATCTAATCTAAATCTAATCGAATCTAATCTAATCTTAATCTAAGCTAATCTATCTAATCTATCTATCTATGTCTATCTATCTATCTATCCTATCTATCTATCTATCTAATCTATCTAATCTATCTATCTATCTATCTATCTATCTATCTATCTATCTATCTAATCTATCTAATCTATCTATCTATCTATCTATCTATCTATCTATCTATATACTATATCTCTATCTATCTATCTATCTATCTATCTATATCTCTATCTATCTATCTATCTATCTACCTATCTATCTATCTATCTAATTAATCTATCTATCTATCTATCTAATCTAATCTAATCTAATCTACTCTAATCTAATCTAATCTATCTATCTATCTATCTATCGTTGAGGAGTTGTTGTTGAACAGTTTTTGAGAAGTTGTTGTTCAAGAGTTGTTGCGAATTTGTTGTGGACGAGTTGAGTCGTAACCTCCTATTCCCTGGCGCGCTGCCCCTTGCTTGGCCGGGGTCGGCGGATAAGGAAACAAAAATAGTAGGAAACGGTTTGGCGATGCCTTTGAATCCATTTCTGGTGATATTTGGGGTGGTTTGTCATGGAGTTTGTCCCATTACGTCGATAATTCTCGGTGTCAAACTTTGGTACAGTGCCCCAAGATGCCGTGGAAGAGTCTTAATTTTCTCATTGACATTGACATGACTTGGAATGAAAAATGGCAAGTTTGGTGGTATCCCGCATTTTGCACCAAGATCACTGTGGGAATGGGTCCATGCCTGTGGGACCATTGGAGTGGGGAGATGGAGATTCATTTGCCACCAATTTGTTGTGAAAACCAAGGCGTATGTAGTCTCACTCACAACGATTGAGAACATTGTGAAATACATGACATGAATCCCGCTTTGGCTTTGCCATTGAACCATATTGAAGCGTTTGAGTTTGAACCCTCGTTTTCAGCTACAGATGTGTGGAAGATCTTTGTTTTTCCAAGTTTTAGTTTCTATATAATTTGTTTCAGCATGGCATGTTTAAGCTTAGCGGCTTAGCATGGCGAGTTTTTCGTGGTTTCACACATCAAATTGGGATGATCCTTGGTTGTCCGTGGCTCGAGTACCATGGCGTGTAACCAAGGCGAATGCCAATACCTGCCTTGTGGCGGCACTCATCCGCGCATGGCAGGGCGAAGTGAGCAAGAGCAAGCAGGACAGAGGTTTGCCAGGGCTGCTTGATGTGTATGTTTTGTATATTGTAAATGATAGCCACAACGGTGGGAAATGGGACATTCCTACCTCTTTATTTACTCAATTTCTATCCCTTGTGCATTGGGCGTTGGGAGCAACCAGGTTTGTTTTGTTACAGCTGCCAAAAAAAACATATTTTTATGGCAGGGTATCTTACTTTAAGCTTTGTTGAATATATACTATTGCAATGCACAATATTCAGGCAATCTAAATAATGTGGTTAAAAAAATAAACGATCCTTCAAATCACCATAAGTATAGGTGGTATAAACCATTCCCAAATGGGTGGTTTATTTTTTGTTTTAACCACATTGTCCTTCATTTGATCCCACAAAATATCCTTCTTCATGTAGGACTTGGAGTTAAAAAAGTGGTTGCAAGCCACCGAGCGGCACGTGAAGCAGCGGAGACAGGTCGGGTTGCATGTCTTTTCTCACCGAAGCCTGCGGGTGAAGGTTTGGAATGATAATTAGGAAGGGAACATGTTCCCAATATTTTGTGAGCAGATAATGCAATGGGAATTTTGATGGAATTATTCCATTATAGGAATTATGTCAGATTAGTGAAAACGTATAATGTCATGCCCAAATGTCGATTGTTTGCAGGGACAATTCGCTGGCAAACAATGCGTATCAATGCGTGTTTTCTTGCCTAGAGGTATCTTACAAGCTGTTGTCACCTTCTGGCATTATCTGGTCTCTCAGAAGTGCACTGTGCTGTCAAGATGAGAAATCCAACTGATATAAAAAACACAAGTGTGGTTGCCTTTAGCAAGACTTTGGGCACAATTATTTGGATTCCTGGGAGGGTCTCGTCATGCGCTTGTTCCTAGCAAAAGGGAAGCCTGTCAATCTTGTTTGTGAAGGCAAATAAGAACTTGTGCCTGATCAACTGTGACCGTTTGGCGAAGCAATTTGATCTGGCTTTGTTGCTTGGCCCTGTGTGAGAGAAATATCCGGCGTTCATAGCAAAGGACATACTGCCCCATTTAAAACCCACCAGGTTTTACAGGTTGAAGTTGGTGGTTTCACCCCGACAACTATGCAACCGTTTTTTCAAAAAACGGGGATCGCCCAAAATAGGGTTGAACAAACACGACTATGTTGCTATAAACATCTATAAGCAGTCAACCATTCAGAAATGTCCGTGGGAAACTTAAGTAGCACAAAGAAAAAAACGAGAATGTCCTGGATGAACCGGGGACTAGCCGACTAGTCCCCATGCTGGGATGATTGGAGGGCTGAGAAAAGCTGGGATAATCTTTCTATGGCATCCCCATGTCCTCCATATATTTCCCAATCTCGAACATGAAGAAAAACATGACCCCAATGTGAAATGTACTTGTAGTAAAATTGCAGTGGTTAGCTGATATCCAGGGAGCGAAATGGGATTGGAAACAGGCAATCATCATGAATCTAATGCTCAGCTCTAAATTAAGTGGTTACTGGTTAGCACGTTTATCCAAGACTAATAGCTTGACATGCAGAAAAAATGAATATCCTCCCAATAATAGTCAATGATCCCCGTAGATGCCGCGGCTAAACTCTCCGACATGGCAAGGGGGAGAGAGAGAGAGAGAGAGATATATATATATATATACAGTAGTATATATATATATAATAAATATATACCTACTGAACCAAATACCTACTTTTTTTTAGGATTAAAAACCAAACGCAATGGAAGGCCTTCTTCTGATTCTCTGAAATACCTGTTTATTTCTCAAAAAAAACGTGTAATTTTTGGCAACCAAGGCTCAGCTTGACCCTTCGATCGTGGGTACAAACCTACCAGGAGTGCGGTGAACCCTGGGAATATAAAACTGATTGAGTTTTGGGTTAGACGAATTTTCCAACTTTGGAGCAAAATTTCCGAGTTCCCCTGAGTTATTCATTTATAAGGTGTATTTGAAGCACAATGGGCATCTATACTCTTATTGCTTATTGGCAGATTAGGACTTAGGGAGCCTGGATTTTGTGAAGCAGAGATGCCTTCCTTGACAAAACCAAACCGGTGTGAGTTTGACCTGTCTGATGTATATTTTGTATAGCCAAGTGATCACATGTCCCCGATGACATTTGGCTTTAGGGCCCTTGAGTCATACCGCGCTGCCGTGGTAAAAGTTGGGCATTTGACGATCCCGTTTCCAATTCATATTGGTAGCGGAGCGGGTGACGACCCGCATCCGGTGGTACGTCAGTGACCCAGGGACCCCTTTGTGAATTTGAGTCTGGTAACTTTGGGAATCAACTGAACTTCGAGTGTGTCGTGGTTCGGGAATCTGTCTGACCCTGACCAGGGCAGGCACTTGTTAACGTTTTTCCTTGTTCGACTCCGAACGGAGCGAGCATCATGTCGATCAATGGCCTTCGTTTCAGCCAGGAGCGCCATTCGTCGGCACCACTTGAGACGAAGAGTGGATCATACATCTATGCAGGTGACGCGGCGAACTTTCATGATTGGCAGTTCAGGACTCTCCTTCGGATTCGTCTTTATGAGCAACAATTGGAGGAGGAGACAAGTAAGCCTGCGGATCCCGTTGGGACCACAGCAACAGAGCCTGCCGCAGAAGACGCAGATGAGTATGCTACTTTTCCAGATTTGTCGGGTGCTACTCAAGCAGCCCAGCCTACATCAGCAGTCTCGACTCCGAAGTCTGGAGCGAGCCGAAAATCCTCGAAGTCCGGCAAGCAGAAGACAGACATTGATCGTGGACCATTGGTCAACAAGGTGATTGAAGGACTGAGAGGAGATGCTTTCTCAATAGCTAGGGATCTTGGACTTGAAGTGTTGTCCAAACCTGGTGGCCTTGTGAAACTTGTGGGTGAGATCAAATCCCATGTGTTTCCAAGAGCTCGTGAGGAAGCCAAGGAATTATTTCGAGCAGGACAGAAGCAAGGTGGTCCTTTGTCTCGCCAACCAGGCGAACCCATGCTTTCCTATGTTCAGAGGAGACGACGTTGGTGGCACATGCTATGCGAGTTGGATGACACAATGGTGTTTTCGGACAGCTTGAGGACAGAGTTGATGTTGGAGTTGAGTGGGCTCAATCGACAGGAGATCCTCGTTGTGAAGGCCTGTGCAGACACTAAGGATTTTGAAGGTGTTGGCAAGGTGCTGATCGAGAACTACAGTGGCACTCACTTGCGAGAAGGGTCACGATCCTGGACAGGACGTGGTAATCCTCAACAGCATGGCAAGTCGTCAGGCAAGGGTTATGGCAAAGGCAAACCTTCTTCGAAGGGATCGTATTCCCAAGCAGCCTATGCAGCCTACCCCGATAATGGGGAGGAACATGCAGAATCTTGGGATGAAGCTGTGGATCAATCCTGGGAGGATGATTCATATGTTGGCATGCTTGGTGACATTGCAGAAGAGGAGCCAGGAAACCTAGAAGGTGACAACGAATTTGATTACTTTGACGACGTCGATGAGTACGAAGCAGTTGCATTGAACAGCTTGCTTGAAGTTGAAGGTGCAGAAGATGATCGACAGGCAGGAGACGCTATCCAGCTACAACTTGCTGCTTTCACCGCAATGGGGAAAGCAGGTGGCAAGGGGAAATCCTTCGGGAAGCCCAAAGGAAAAGGCAAAGGATCGAAAGATCATGAAGTCCAACCTCACTATCGATCAGAGGAGACGTAAGCTCACAGAGCTGAAGTCGAAGAGCAAATGTTTGAGGTGCGGAGTCATAGGGCACTGGGCCGGTGACCCGGAATGTAAATTCCCGGGGTCGAAAGCCGGAGCCCCAGGAAAGTCAGCTCCAAAGCCCGCAGCTCACTTTGCCGATATGAGCGATTCTTCAGATGACGATGGTGTGACTTTGACAGCTTCACCTGATCGTGACAGAGATGGAGTTGCTATGATGGCAGTTCGACAAGCGAAGCCCAGCAGTCGACCTTCACGTGCAGCAGCATCCAGCAGCAACGTTGGCTTGATTTCCCGGGATCTCGATGTTACAATGAGACCCGAGGACCATGGGTGCATCTTTCCTGTTGGACAGTTCAAGGGTTTGTCTTTTTGGAATGTGTTGTTTGAACAGACAGGGTACTATCATCATGCCAAGAAACATACCCCCAAGAGTCCATACTATGTCACATGGTTGAATTGGGTTGACAAGTACTTTGTGGTTGGTGCTGATGGGATTCACTTGCGCGAAGTCCCTGTTGAGCATGTCGAGCACCGAGATTTGTTGGTGGCTCGGGGAACTGGCAGAAAGAAACCCCCAAATCCTCCTTTGCCGAACAAGTGTCAGGAATGTCGTGAGTTTACAAAACAAGGTTCTACGGGGTACACCATCAGGAAGACCTGTCTTGTGTGCGGTCATTCCGAAACAACAAGGCGTGACATGGTACCGTTGATGTCCCCTGAGAATTGCCCTCATGATGACACCGATTTTAGGGGATCCAGCAAATCAACACACCGTACTTTCTGCAAGAAGTGTTGCACTTTCATTGATGAAGCTCCTATGCAGATTCGCAAGGAGCGTGTTGCCATTGCCAAGAAGGTTGAAACCGCATCAGTTCGAACAGTCCCCATTGTTGAATCATTGGTTGAAGAATCGGATGGATTGAATCCAGTCCAGTTGGAAGAGTTGTTACCCTTGTTTGCCACTCTTGTTACCGAAACCTGCCAATCTGAGGTGATGACCCGTGCACGACTTCATGAACTACTGCATCAAGCCATCAATGACGTGACAGAGGAAGAGGACAGTTTTTCACTTGTCAATGAAGATGGGCACGGCGACCCCTCGGGCAGGGAGTTAGCTGGGTACGTTGGCATTTGTTTGCATGGAAGTGACACTCAATACCCTCAAGACTTGGTTTACATGAACTATGAAACTATTGACATTGCCAAGTCACCCCATGTTTTTGCAGTATTGGATGAAGGTTGCAACAGCACTTGTCATAGCAAAGCCTGGGGAGTCGGTGCAGAAGCACGACTGGCCCGATTGGGTTACAACATGCCATTGAAGGATGACGGTTGTAAGAGTTTTGCTGGTCTGGGAAGTGGTAGTACCAAGACCGAAGGTGTGAGATCTATTCCTTTTTCGCTGCTGCTTCCAGACGGGAACATGCATGGGGAGTTGGATTCATATCAATTGTCAACAGGCAACAGCCCATTGCTTCTTTCATTGCATGCGCAAACCAAGTTAGGCCTAGTGAAGGACCTAGCAAAAGGGGTGATTTCCATCAAAGATCAACCATTGAATATCAAGAGATGTTCCAAATCAGGTTTACTTGTGATGAATTTGACTGAAGGATTGACCAACATCAACAACACACCGTCGGATGAACTTCCCCAAATCCCGAAGTGTCACAGAAAGTACAACATCGCATACACAGCATCCACATCGGAAGTTGCCATGGCTGATCATGATATGTGTGGTTTTCATTCGAGGGACTATGACATCTTGCAGACGAAGTTGAACGAAGAGCTGCGCAGTGACAGAAAGGTGGTCATCATGACCCGTGGACGCAGATTTCAACAACATGCATGCAGATCTAGCAGGAACACTTTGAGCATCAACTGTGAGGACATTTACGATCCTGATCAGGACGTAAATCTTAGATCTCATGTGGGTTGGCATCATGGAATCCTTGAGACTATGAGCAAGGTCGACAAGTTCATCCAACATCTCAACAACATCCTCCAGTTCGTCACACAACAGGAAGCCGACAGTAAGGTGCTGGTGGACTTGGAGTGCAAGTCAGGTCGCCACAGGTCAGTGGGACAAGGATTTGCTGCCTACAGGTGTCTCAAGGTCCTTGGTTATGACGTTGTTCTCATTCATGCATCATCTTGGATGTGGGGAGAGATGCGTTGTGGTGGAGTTTGTCATGGATGTAAGGACATGGCTGCGAGCTTGGGACAAATTCGACATTTGATCCCGAACATGTCAAGGTTGGCACGATCACGGGGCAATGTGGCTTCAAGCCGTGACGTGCGCGATGCTCCAGCCGATGATGTTTCAGGTGGACATTCATCTCATCCTACATCAGATCACCCCACTGCAGGACATCCTACATCAGATCAACTTGATGAGATTCGACGTTTGGTACAAGGGCTTGCAACAGATGTTGGACATCTTAGGACAGAACAGGTTGAGATCAAAAGGATGGCCGAGACCGGAAGGAGATCAAGGAGCCCTTTGCTGCGTCGACGAAGATTGCCGACGCCGCCCTCACCTCCAAGGCGTAGGAGATCCCCGAGCTTCAGCCGCAAGAAGCTACCTCCTTGGAGACATGCACAAGCATCCAGGGGAAGAAGTCCATCGCCGAGGCCACTATCTGCGAGGCCAGCTCCCAGGAGCCCAGATCATCCTCCACCGCACATTTCGGACGTGCCAGGGACCGATGACGGATCCCGATCTTCAGGGGCCATGGATGGACCTCGAACTTCAACGTTGCCACAACGATCTCGAGAACCTCCCAATGATCGCGATGAGCTTGAGCGACTGATCCGAAACAATTTGGCATCAGATGGACCGTTTGACAACAAGAACGTGTCGGTGAAGACATTGGACGGCGAGCTCCTTAGCGAAGTTGTGTCTTTTTGCATCCGTGAGGGTAACAGGGATCGGCTCTTTTGGATTTGCAAAGATGGAGAAGACCCACTGGTGGAAGGAGTTCGCATGAACGTCCTGATTCGAGATCACATCCGGCCAAATCGGATTGTCAAGGTCTCGAATGGCATCAAGCACTGGAAGCGATCTACATGGTGTCGACCTCGCAATGGAGGCGACTGGGAACTCATTGAAGACAACGTTGATAGCAGGGCAACAGTGCGTTTGAGCAACTCGTGGATCGATGTGATTGTGTTTCACCACCCACCTGGGGTGTTCGATGACTCCGGGAGGGGAGCATACATGAGCGTTCGTGTCAGGTTGACCCCCAACAAGAAACTTCGAGACGTAAGGGATGATTTTGAAAAGTCTTTGAATCCAAAAGTTGAGATGAAATCCTCAGAACCCAAAAGAATGTATGCAGTGAAGTCGAAGCCCCAGCCAAAGGTCTTGACGCCCAAGTTGGAACAAGATGATTCCGATTCATATGAATATGACTATGAGTATTCTCCCACTGGTTTCATGGCTGTACGTTTTGACTCCAATGTTGATTTGACAGTCCATCCTGATGAGAGGAGGACCATGAGCAAGAAACGCAGGAAGATGGTGTTGGAAGGTATCAACAATCTCAACAAACATGACCGGGTAATGCAGTCCAGTCTTGGGATGCAGCCTCAAGTTTCCAATGGTACTTCAGGGGTTGCAGTCATCACGTCGCATCCGACTCTTTTCCAGGATTTTTTCGAGCACACCTATGACGTTGGCATGAATGCTGCGTACTTGGACGGTGATGCTGAGCAACACGGTTGGAAAGACATGTTCGAAGGTTGCACATTGGTCATTGTTGCAATTGAATACAAGTCAGAACATTATCCACTGTGTCATGGGAATCTTGTATTTGAGTTGGAACAGTATTGTGATGCCACAGGGTGTAGGTTTCTCATTGTTGATGTCGCACACACTGAACGATGGGAATCATTCAAAACACCACAGATACCATACATCAATGAAGTTGGTCTTGCTTTTGTGTCAAATGATGATGAACTCATTCAAGGTTTTCAAGATTGGTCTATGTATCGACAATTGGATGACGTTTTGAATTGGGAGTTTTGTCAATGGATTCGTGATTGGTCACTTGAACGTGAATTGGAGGAGCAGATGAGCGTTGCCTTTCCAGCAGAGATCATCGAAGAGGCTCAGGAACATGGTGGGAACTGGGATGCAGTCGATGGCCCAGAAGATGTTGCATTGCAGGATCCAGTTGAGGACCTGACACATGAAGAGACCCTTTTGGATGAGGTTGATATCCCTGGTTTGCCAGAGGATGAAACAGAAAGACGTAGGTCTTGGCGTAAACTTCCTCAGCGTGTCAGGATTGCTGTGCGTAGGTTGCACAGGGCTTTTGGACATGTCCCCAAGACGGTGATGGTCAATTTGGTGCGTGCTGCAAAGGTGAGTAAGGAGTTTGTTGATGCAGTGAAGTTGCATAGATGTGAAACATGCGAGAAAACATCAGCAAAGAAACCCACTCACAAAGTTACGCTTCCAAGTGATTATACATTCAACCATACTTTGGGGATTGATGTACTGGAGTTGACAGATGTAACTGGGCAGAAGTATCAAGTTCTCAACATGGTTTGCATTGGTACTTGTTTTCAACAGGCCGAAGTCGTGAAGGTTGGAGCAGGTCAAGCTTCTTCGCGATCCTGTTTGGACGCACTCATCAAACGTTGGTTCAGTTGGGCAGGACATCCTGTTGCTATCATGTGTGACCGTGGTTTGCACAATCGTGGTGTCTTACAACAATACATGGATGAACATAACATTCAAGTGCACCATGTGCCCCTTGAGAGTCCGGAATCATTGGGCCGAGTAGAGAGGCATGGTGGTTTGTTGAAGGCTCTTTTCAGGCGAGTGTGTACAGAAGTTGGGGCTTGTACCAAAGAACAGGTTGAGTCGTGCATCACACAGGTGCTCAGTGTGAAGAACGACTCTGCACGTGTTGGAGGTTTTTCTCCATCTCAGTGGGTGCTCGGTCGAGCTCCCCGTGGTGTGGCTTCACTCATGTCTGAGGAAGACCATGCACAGCTCGGAGCCATTCAGGCCCGACATGACCCTTCATCAATTTTTGCATTACAACATTTGGCCAGGATTGAGGCACAAAAGGCTTTTGTTCACCTTGATTGTTCAAGAAGAGTTCAGAGAGCGTTGACACGCAATGCCAGTGTGTTTGATCGTGAGTTCAACATTGGTGATCTTGTCACTTTCAGACGAGACAATCAGAGAGGAGGAACGTCCTGGTCACCAACATGTCGTGTGATCGGACACGAGAACCAGAAGAACATATGGTTACTATGTGGTAACGTTCCGGTACTTGTAGCTTCTCACAACATACGCATTGCTTCTCCTTCTGAGGCTCTTGCTCAATCAGTGTTGAATGGTGAACCTGTGATTCCATACAAGATCATCAATGATACAAGTCAACAAGCGTTTCTTGATGCAAGGCAAGCAGATGAGGTTGAAGTTGTTCGTGAAGGTCCAGGACAAGCAGACGATGTTGAAGTTGTCCCTGAAGGCAATGTGGATTCAGCACTCCCTCCTATACCAGAAGTACCTGAAGATGAATGGGATATACGACCTGGTTTCTTTGAAGAAGGTGAAGAGGAGGAAGAGACTGGTCCTATGGAAGAAGACATCTTTTCGCAAAGTAGAACTCCAGAGAGAAGAGTTGAAAGACCACGCCCAGGAGATGAAGATCATGAACGCAACGTGAGACCTCGAGTAGAGTCTCAGCTACAACCTGAGTCGGAGAGAGGCTCATCACTTGTGCCATCTCGAAGAGACTCCTTTGTGCCTGATCTTACTCCAAGTGGCTCCGTTTCGGGGGCGCCACCTTTTAGTGGTTCCGTTTCAGGTGCATTAGCTTCATCGTCGGCGTCATCTTGGCCATTGCGAAGGGAACTTTTGAATGACTTACCACATCAACTGCGAACACATCTTGAAAGAGCTCGTGAGAGAGACTCAGAACGAAGTCCTGAGGAACGACAAGAAGCACGAGCATTGTTTGCATCATTTTTGTCCCAGGAAGTTGGAGTTCCTGAGGACGAAGAGCTAGGTAAGAAAGTGTTGAAATCAATCCACTATGAATCAGCGCCACCTGATGTACAGAAGAACATCATGGATGCCAGAACCAAGGAGTGGAACAAGTTCCTTGAGTTCGCTGCTGTTGTTGAAATTTCAAAAGAAGATGCTGAGAGGTTGATTGCAGAAGGGCATCAATGTATTCCCAGCAAGTGGGTTGATGTTGATAAGAACCAATTTATGAAAGGAAGAGCAGACCAAGAATATGTGCCTAAGTTCAAAAGCCGGTTGGTGTCATGCGGCAATTTTGAGGTCAGTGAAGGTCTGAGATCAGACAGTCCTACGGCAGACACAGAAGCTCACAACATTCTTTGCTGTTGGGCGGCGATCCAGGGCGCACAATTGCACAGTGCGGACGTCGCATCCGCATATTTCCAAGGTCGTCCTCTCGACAGAGTCCTCATTATGAGACAACCCCGAGGAGGTCTCCCGGGAGTTGATCCATATGTGTTTTTCCTTGTGAGAGTGCCTGTGTATGGATTAACTGACAGCGGTCGAGGTTTTTGGTTGAGACTGGACGGAGATGCCCGATCCAGTGGCTTGAAACAATCCAAGTTTTACCCAGGATTGTATTTTCTTCCAGGAACCGACAAAGATTGCGTTGCACTTATGGCGACTCATGTGGATGACATCCTGTACGCATACATTCCCGAGGGAAAGTCAGTGATCGACAGCTTCTTGGAGAAGTTCAACTTGGGATCCAGTGAATCAAATTCGTTTCGCTATTGTGGCAAGCAATTTGAGCGTACTGCAGATGGAACAATCACACAAGACACTTGTGACAACACCCGTCGCATCAAGCCGATCAAGATCGCGCCAGGAAGATCAGCGTCCGAGCCGTTGGGTAAGGATGATGTGACCCGATTACGATCTGTAACGGGATCCTTGGCATGGGTGGCAAGGCAGACTAGACCCGATTTGGGTTATCGTGTGAGCCGCCTACAGTCCAGTATTTCTGGAGCGACAGTTGCTATTTTGCATGACGCAAATGCCGTAGTACAGCTGGCACAACAAGGCATTGAGAACAAGCTCATTTTTCCAGGTGGACATCTAACCTGGGGAGAGGTTGGTATCATTACAGTGACAGATGCTTCATTTTCAAACGAGAAGAACTACAAATCACAGCAAGGACGTTTCCATTTTCTTGGGGACATCAATGAGATCAAAGACCCCAACAAAGACCCCAAGACTACATCCTACAGGGTGATGCCATTGGGATTTGCATCAAATACAATTCGGCGAGTATGCCGCAGCACTCTTCAATGCGAAGCTTATTCACTGCAGGCTGGACAAGAGAGCGGTGACAAGCTACGTGGAGCATTGGCCGAGCTGATGGGCCAACTTGACTCGATGAAAACATGGTTGGATGACAGCCGCAGCTGTATTCCACAACTGATGCTTTCAGACTGCAGGTCTCTAACAGACCATCTTGCGAATGAGGTACTCGGCAGGGTCGCAGACAAACGACTCGGCATTGAGTTGCAGTCGATTCATGAGTCACTTTGGCAAGACGGCCGGAGGACCTGGGATGTGCATCATGGCGGAGGAGACATTGTTACCTGGATTGCTACAGGGACTATGGTCTCGGATGCTCTGACCAAGAGCATGCGCCCGGACCTCATTATCCGCGTCTTGAAGGAGTGCATTTACCGTGTACAGAAGAAGCCTTAGAGCCAACTTTTTTCACTAGCATCATGTGATCCTTGAAGAACAGGTTGAGTGTGAGTTTGACCTGTCTAATGTATATTTTGTATAGCCAAGTGATCACATGTCCCCGATGACATTTGGCTTTAGGGCCCTTGAGTCATACCGCGCTGCCGTGGTAAAAGTTGGGCATTTGACGATCCCGTTTCCAATTCATACCGGTTCTTCAGAGTTGCCGTTTGAGAAAAAAACATTTCGTTCACTAAGTCGGTTCAAAGGGAAACCAAAGCAGATCTCCGCTCTTTCCTACACATTATCCAAAAAGAAACATAGATTCATCTATATTCAAGAGGTTGATGGCTTCAAAAATTGCAGAACAACCAATGCTACTTGTGGGGATGATCCCAACCCACTAGTATTCTTTAGGAAGGGTTGACACCAGCTAAGTTTTTCATGCTCAAACATCATCAATTTTATAAGACAGGATCTAAGTAGTGGTGCGTCCAGATCAATACCCCAAGTGACGCATGGTAATCCTCAATGACCTGAAAACCATTGACGGATCATTGGTGTTACTAATCGTATGATTCAAGTCATGTGCTGTAATTACAGCTATGGATAGACAGATAGATAGAATATACCCTTTTTCTATATGTTCTACAGATAGCTGGTGATTACTATGGCACATTTTCAAGTGATTCATCTCATCAAATCCGGGTTGCATAGTCCACCAGGAGGCCAAGCAAAGTGGCCTGATGTTGGATCGTTTGTCATCCGCCCAGCAGCAGCTGTCGCACTTCGGCGTGCGGGTGCCCAGCGTAGCTGCGGATCCAGTTCCGCCAGTTCGGTTGCGGGCGGCGGTTTTGGGAGGTGATGCGGGGATCATCGAGTTGCAAAAGGTGGGAAAAGTTGGAGGATTTACCTTGGAGAGTTGGAAACGTTGGAGGTTTAACTAGAAACAGTTGGAATTTTGGAAGGAATTACCAATCGGAATTAACAATTATCTATCAACTATATCCCCATATGTGATGGTTCAACAATTGTAGAAGTGATGCTTAAATCCGTATTTACCATCTCGTAATCAGACATGGTTTCCTGAAAAAAAACATTTGGTTCGATGATTTTCTCATTTATGAACCTCCATTGAGTTCGGAGATTTCCCAGCGAACCGTGTTTGATTGCTGAAGGGCAAGATGAACAAGATGTGTTGGCTCAAGCAAAAGCATGCTGAGACAAAACATTAAGTTCATATCAAGATGATGTGGATGATGTGAAGTGTTACTAAAGTTACTAAACCCAATGATAAGCCATCCCCCAAAATCAGCATAGATAGGTGGTATATAACCAGCCCCAAATGGTTTGGTGTATGGGATTGGCTTTCCCACATGACTTCTGGTGAGAAATCTGGGCAGTTTCGGTGAAGATTTTCCTCCAGTCCAAAACTGCAGCTTTCCCAGCCCTGAGGCAAAGAACGCCTTGGCAGCAAGGCAGTGCATGATCAAGGCGGTCAAAGTCCCTATTTTTTTGGGCCGAAACCGGGCCGTCAGGGACAGATTTCTGATAAAGTTACTGGGAGTCCAGCGAGGAGTCCCCCACAGACACACACTCAGCCCCAGGCAGACATTCTCTCGTGAAACATTCCCTGATGATTTCATGCGGATCCTATCACTAGACGTGAAAATTGTTGAGCCGAAGAGTTTCAAAGAAGGATCTCCGGAACATGCATGCCCTCCAGGAATCAAGCATGGCAATGGGGAAATCCCGTAGTCGACCTATCCATCATTATCCATCATTATCCATCTATGCATATATTTACATGGATTTCTCCATTACCATCTGGTAATTTAACATAACTATTGAAAATTGCCATTTATAGTGGATTTACCCATTGAAAATGGTGATTTTCCATAGCTATGTTAGTTTACCAGAGGGTAAACATGTTCTCCATTCATTCAAACCTCCACTTACACGGTCGGCCACCGGGATCTCCCAGCTCGCCGCTCGTGTGATGTTGCGAGGCTGCGGAGATTCTGGATGAAGACCTCAGCTTGAGGCGAGGCTGGCAACGCTTTGAATGGATGAAATGAGGTTTTAATCCAGTGTATGTACCCCCTGTTTTGGACAAACCATAGTTCTTCTTGCATATTTAAGTGCTGTCGCTGCTGTTATTGTTATTATTGTTGTTTTTTTTCTTGTTTGTTATTTTGTTTGTTGTCTTGTTTGTCCGCGTTTGTCTTCTTCTTCTTCCTGCTGCTGTTGCTTTGGTTTTTGTTGTTGTTGCTGTTGTTGTTGCTGCTGCTGTTGTTCTTGTTCTTGTTTCTCTTCTTGTTGTCGCTGTTGCTTTCGCTGTTGCTGTTGCTTTCCATGTTGTTGTTGTTGCTGTTGCTGTTGCTGCTGCTGTTGTTCTACTGTAGTCCTTGGTTGTTGGTTGTTGGTTGCTGGCTTTGAAATGCTTTGGAGGGGTTTAGCTTAGGAAGTGGGGAATCTCCAGAAAGAAGAATTTCTTTGAATGTGGCATGGCCGAGCGGGTAACTGTTGAACTTCATTGGTCTCAGTTTCGCTTTTTATTGGGAGCTACAATGAGCTACAGTATGCGGGCTTACATTTTAAGCTACGATATGCAGGGTTCCCCTACGTTGTTTCCGATCATATTCATCCATTTGGCTTGATAGGGGCTGCGTACTTGTAAATCGATCGACGGATCAAAGGATATAGTAGATCGGATTGGATGAAATTGGCGGAGTTTTTTTTAGGTCAGATATAGATTTTAGCAGCATAGGTGTTGGCAGGAAGATCTTTAATGCAAACCACCAACTGGCCGTGATTGCGTGGTTTGTCCAATTTTCCCCTTGACGCCAAGAAGTAACAAGGCCGTCCCTGGCGAGGTGTTTCCAAGCGTGGCGTATGGATCAAAAGATGCCCGGAGCCTTTTTTAACAGTCGGAATTCCACAGGGAGCCGTTGTCGCCAGAATTCCCATGGGGAATATGGTGGATCTATTCAAATTTTGAGGTTATATGTGGAGGCCGCTGTTCGAGAATTCGAGAATATGATTTTTGACTGAACAATTATTATCCTATATATACATATCATACATATGTATATATATATATACCCATTAAATCCCTATCAAATCCATGAATTGTTCACAACAACGTGTTGGAAGAAGTTGGAGATCTCCCCCGCCCTGCCGCCGAAGATCGAGGTCCGGGATTTCTGCGCAGCACAGCACGAAGATCGATGGGAAGCGGGAGCAGTTGCAACAGGCTGGGAGCAGATCCCCAACATCCCAAAGATCTAATCAATTTTTATGGGTCAAAATTTGGGGGCCAGGAAATCGTAGACTGTGGGTTGGTTGATATATTATATATTATTTTGTTTATTTGATGCTATTTTTTTTTGGCAGATTCGAACTTCCAATGATTTTTGGCAACTTCAACGGATTGTGGGTTCCGCAACGTTGACCCCTAAGTGATTCAGTTTTCGGCCATGGACTCAGTCTGGAACGATCCGTGCCCAGCATGATAAGATGAAGGGAAAATCCAGAGGAACTCCACATTTGGTGTCTTAGTTTACTGTGCGTGTTTCTTTAACTTACTAGTAATAATCATCCCATTCCCCCAGTCCCATCCATTCCCTGCTAAGCACCAGTAAGTTAATAATCACCATGAATTAATCACCATGATCAACGATTATCACCAGTCATCAACATCATTAATCATTATTAATCAACCATTATGAGCCATCTATAACCATCTATAAACTGGTTGGTGGTTTGGAACATGATTTTTGTTGACTTTCCATATATTGGGAATGTCATAATCCCAACTGACGAACTCATATTTTTCAGAGGGGTAGGTCAAGCACCAACCAGAACCATGTCAAACCAATATTGCCTTTTATTGTCCCATCTTTCCATACAATAAAAACATGGCCTTAGGACAATCCCCTAGTGACATGGCTCAGGGACTTTCCAACATCAGCTAGCCATGTTTGATTACCAAAGGGGATTCCAATCGACCACCATTAATCAACATGTTGATCATCTTTAATAATCACCATTATATAATCACCATTAATCACCATGTTGATCATCTGAAAAAAACACCATTATATAATCACCATTAATCACCATGTTGATCATCTATAATAATTGCCACTCATTAATCACCATTATCAACGATTATCACCAGTACTCAACATCATTAATCATTGTTAATTAACCATTATGAACCATCTATAACCATCTATAAGCATCTATACCCTCTGGTAAACTAACAGAGCTTTTGAAAATGAACATTTATAATGGATTTACCCATTAAAGATGGTGATTTTCCATAGTTATGTTAGTTTACCAGAGGGTAACCAGTAATCAACATCATTCACCCCCAACCGGCCAGGTGCAAAAGATGTTCCGCACCTTTGCAGTCAGCCTCGAGAGTCAGACCTCGGAAATGAAGCATCTTGGACCAGTTGATGTCGTTCCAGAACAGGTGGTCTTGCAGTTGCTGAAGCATCTGGGGGTCCCAAAATGGATGGTTTATAGACTAATGGACAATTTTGAATAATTTTGGGATACCATAACGGATGATTTAGGTTATTTATCATAGCCGGAATTTCGGATTATATTATTTATCATGGTTTCTCAAATCATCCTGATTATGATAATGGAAGATCCGAAAATAACATGAATGATTTAGGGGTAGCCCTGTTTCAGGAAACCTCCATATATGATGGTCTATGGTTTTTAAACCGACTAAGATCACTGAGGGGCACCACCTTCTAAGAAGTGTCTGGAACGAAATGTGACATTCAGGATTTATGACATATGATGGGCGGTTTACCCAGTTTGAAGCTGCGATATTTTTATAGTTAACCAGAATTACTTTTATACAAGCATGTGGATGCGTGGTGTTTTGTTTCATTGTTATTGTTAACCAACATCATTTGCGATGATCAAAAATGTTTGATGCCCGGTGACTTCTTGCATTATTGGTTCAGTAGACGTTATGTGGTGAACACCATAAGTCCACCCTAATTGGGTATGACTTACAATCTTAATTATTTTCTACTGGTTTAAGATTGGGTAAGATTGGGTAGGGTCTTGATTTTGGGGTTTGCCAACGGACATGTTCATGGCTGACCACTATTTTCTACCTTGATGACTATTTAGTTTTGTGATGTGTGAGCCTTAGACACATGGATGATGACTGGTTGGTGGTTTCAAACATGGTTTTTATTCTCCATTGCATATATGGGTTGGGATAATCCTTCCCATTGACGAACTCATATCTTTCAAGATGGTTATTGCACCACCAAACATATAGTGATATCCAATAACCACAAACAAATATAGTTGGTGATATGGATATTGGATAATATTTAATAATACTATAATGTCTTATGTGGTCCTACTGATTTGACACACTTCGATAATGACGACCTGCAGATGATTGTAATAACGTTATCCCTCCAGGTGTTTTTTTCCACAACGTCATGACATCATTGCAGGGTGATCATTACTACAGGATGGGGTCACTATGCTAAACTGGAGACGGTGGTTTGGAACATGTTTTTTTTTGACTTTCCATATATTGGGAATGTCATAATCCCAGCTGACAAACTCATATTTTTCAGAGGGGTAGGTATACCACCAACCGGTAAACTTGGCCCTAAACTGCCGAAAGGTTGCAGGAACTCGCCGGGTTTCATGGGAAAAAACGTGGAAAAACTATGGCCCCTGAGATGTGAATGATGTGTTGGCACAGGAAAGAGGCACGCAAAGAGAGGCAACAGAGGCGATGCTGCCGCCGGCTTTGGGATGGAGTCTGTCAAAAAGTGGGGTACCCTCCGGTAATTTAGCATAGCTATAGGACATTGCCCATTTATATTTGATTTACTTATGAAAGATGGTGATTTTCCAGTTCGCAAACTGTGAATTTACCAGAGGGTATCCCCAAAGATTCGAAGCGTTCATCATCATTCCTCCATGGTTGCAGAGGGCCAGGATTTCGACAACTTAGTGCGGCCTTTCAGGGTTAATTTGCACCTGCAAATTATGGCGAATGCAAATGGGAGAGCCAATCCTGCAAATTGTCCTGCGAATTCCTGCAGGAAAGGGCTTGGAGTACCATGAACTAGGGAATTACTGCAAGTGCCGACATTTTTGTACAAGTTCCAACAATCTACAGTTTTAATCAGTTCTATAGATCTTTATATATTAAGTAATATATTTTTTGGGGGGATCAGCGATCAAAACTGGAGGAGTGAAATTCAGAGAGATGATGATTCATATCAAAGAATATACCCTGCAATCATCGGGATTCTTGCTCAGCGCAAGAGGGAGGTATGTCAAGTCAATTAGTCCAGAATCATAAAGAGATGTAGTGGTAAGTGCCAGCTTTAAAATAGATAATGTGCATATGTTTCCTTAAAATAGATAATGTGCATATGTTTCCTTATATTTATGCATATGATTGATATGATAGATATTTATAGGGTGGGTACCTTTTACAATCGGACTTCTATCATTATCTATCAGTATGATTTCTGCAATATTATCATATGCTTTGTTGGTCCAAACCATAGGCTTTTCCCATTGATCATTGGGCAACCCCCAAAAATTTCGGACACCTCCATCCGTGGATCGTCTCATGAGAGGCGTGCGGTGACCCTCCACAAGATGGACACGGGCAGCGTGTCCTTACCCGACATTCATCAGCCACGGCCAGGCAGCGTTGGGAGCCCATCGGTGGCCCTTTTTTGGAGGGGTCCCCAAAGGGGTCATGGATAGATCTGGCTGGGCAGATTATAACGACCGAAGCCTGTTTTCCCGAGCCCTGGAATCATGGTTAGGATTCGGGGAATCATCCCCAAATAGCTTTATGTCAGGTTAGTGAAATATATTAATTTGCCTAGATCTGGTATAGATGGCCCATTTATACAGGATTTACCTACTAAACATGGTGTTTTTTCCCATAGCTATGTTCAATGACCACAGGGTACCTTGTTTGTTTGTCCTGGTACTTTCCCCAGCGCTAAATCCTCGCCTGAAAGTATCCCAAGGTGAGAAATTCACTAATATTCTGTTGTTCCTACTTGGAAGGATAATTCTCAATGCCTATCAGAACTGACTAATTGATATGTTTCAAAGGAAGGTGAACCATGATAAAACCACCCATCACCTGGTACAGTTCAACGTTTTTCCCTGCCAGGAGAAGAAGCAACCAAGGAGCCCCAAGGCAGGCCCTAGTTCTGGTAGTTTTCAGGGCATCACCTGGATGGGTTCGCCACTATTTTCGGCCAGTTCAACTGGAGAAGGGGACCAAAAACTCCCAAAATAACAAACCACTGCGCACAGGATGGTGCCCCCCAGTTATAAGTTGGTTTATAAACCATAGTAAGTACAGATATATCTACCATAAACCATAGTTATTGGAGTTATAAACCAACTTAGCGAACGAACTGGGGCACCATCTTGCAACTGAGCAATCCTTTTTGTCAATCGGGGAAATTTCATGGGATTTTGAGATTTGGACCTCCAAATGTCGACTTCTCGGTCGGGCTTTCCATTTTTTGTTCGTGTTTTTGGGCACCAGTCCAAACCGCCAGCTGCACTCTTGTCAACCGGCAATTCTTTGAAGCTGGCTACGGAACATCTCCACAGATGCCCACTGTGTTCCAAGAATCGATTATACGGTTATTCATGAGTACGATAAATGGTTAAAATCGCCATAAATTGGGATATGGGGCCCCTAAAACGATTGTTATACAATGTTTTATGTCAACCTATGATTGGAACTGCACCCCAAAGTATGATTTCTCACGAGTAACTTGCGAAATTCCTTGAACTTCTGGTCCTATTCACCTGTTTGCGGTCCGCTGGTGCCACGGAACCGGCGCTACTGCAGGTACAGCTGTGGCTTAAACTTTGTGCCATTGGTTTGTAGCTGCTTGGAGGTTTCAAATTATTTGTTCTTAGCGATGTTTGGGATGACTGAGATGACTTGTTTTGGGGAATTGGTGAACAAAAACCCAGCCAGAGTAAAATTTACCCTCTGGTTATTTAACATAGCTATGGAAAATTGTCCATTTATAGATGGTTTACCGAACTTAAAAATTGTCATTTTCCATGGTTGTGTTAAATAACCAGAGGGTAGAAGAACATTTATACTAGTTGGTACGTGCCATGGTTTCCCGCCAGTTTCTGCTTAGGTAATCTGCGGACCGTGGATTTCAAATCCATGCGGCCTCCTGGAAGATCAGTTGATATAGTGACAGGCTGCACCAACCTTGCGCAGATGTGTGGATTTTGAGAGATTGGTGAAATTGGTGAAATCAAGAATTTTTTCTTTGTGTGAAAATCGGGCAACACCATTTCCTTTGCATTGTGATTAGTATCATGTCCCCATGAAAATGACCATTTGGAGGGCATAACCCATTTTAAAAGGCAAACACAAGTAATGAACAGAGACACGGACCTACAGCCAAAAATTGTAGGTCGGATCATACGTGCCAGGTTCACCATTGCAAAAAAAAATGCAAAGCACCTTGTGTGACAGTACGAGCCATTTCTGTAGTGATGTGTTGGTGCAGAGCAAATTGAAGTTTATAGTTGGCCCTGCTAACAATGGCAGGGTGATAATTCAGAGCATCGCAGACAAAATAGCTCAGCTTGAACACCTGTTTGGAGGGAAACCTGTCTGACCTGTCGAAATTCCAGAACCATATGGACATTCCTGGGTTGGTTACTTTAGTTGTTTGGGTATAAAGCATGTATAGATGACATCCTCCAACCTCGTGGTACCTGATTACATGTTTATATTGCCAAAAAGATCCAAAAAGCTCACATTGTTGATTTGGTTTACCGCTGTGCCTGACACTTTATCAACTTTATCAACTTTATCAATGTCCTGCAAGGTCATACAGTCATACTTATGATGTTGACACTTCTTATCATTGTCACTTGCGAGTTGGACATGAGGTCAACGTCATGGCGACACAAAGGGGTTCTTCTTTAAATGGTTGATGAATCCATTGCTTAAGGTCGAAGTCTTGGAAATTTGTATCAAGCTTAAGGGTGTTTAGGATTACCCTCTGGTAAACTAACATAACTATGGAACATCACCATTTTTAATGGGAAAATCCACTACAAATCACCATTTTCAATAGCTATGTTAAATTACCAGATGGTATCCTCATTTTCAGGGAGACTTCCTTTTTGGACAGGTGCAAAAAAACAGGTCAATCAGCTTGTTTCACTGTCATGCTGCCGTGATCGTCGCGCTGCGAGGCTGTAAATCTTTGTGGTAAACGGGTGTAAACTTAATAATAAACCATCCCCAAAAATATCATTGTTATGGGAATTATGGCTCGTAAAAAGCATCCCCAGTCATGGTACATAGGTTTATGGCATTAGGTAGTCAACTTCACATTTTTGAAGTTGAACTTCAACTTTGGGCAGGAGGCAGGGGGTCACCGGGGTCGCCGTAACGTGAATCCTAGCGAATTTCCGATGGTCGGATCGCCTTAAGATCTTCATCGGGGAATCCGCAGAATCCTGATGACGTACGTGGCTTGTCAATCTTTGTACTGGGGACGGTGGTTTGGAACATGGCTGGATTATTTTTCCATATATTGGGAATAATAATATATACTGGTTGGTGGTTTCAAGCATTTTATTTATTTTCCATTTCATATATGGGATATTCCTTCCCATTGACGAACTCCATCATTTTTCAAGATGGTTAAAATGTATGTTATTGCACCACCAACCAGTGTAGTACATCATACCACCTTGCATAGTAAATCCTGTCTTGACCCATACGCAACATGATCCCATCATGTGGAACTGGTGGTTTCAATATCTTGTGCAACCATATTTGGGATGATTTCCCCCAGTGACGAATATGACGAATACTGTTTGTGTGTCGAACCACCAACCAGGTAAGTCTATATAGTAACGGGTGTTGGTTTTTTACTCGCAGTATCTTGCAGTACAGCGAATGGTTTCACGGTGGATTTTGACTCGTAGGAGGGCTCCCGCGACTGGGCATGGTCCGCAAATGATGCGATGAATTTCTCTGAGCGACCTCCCAAGGCTGAAGAAATAACAAGCAGCCCGAATTTGGTGAACATGAAACATCTCTGGACCATGTAACCCAAAGTCGTGCGTCCGTCTGGGGGGAGACCCAGTGGCAAAATAAAGAAAAATTGGAGCCGGATGGATGTTCGGGCTTTAGCAGCTACAATGTTGTGCCAAACTATGGTTATTAGTTTATGCCTTTCACATCCTGTCACCCCGTTTGAATCCATCAACGATATAAATATATATATATATATATCTGCCATAAACATCCATGAACTCTAGTTACCCTATATACTCATACATATATATATATATAACTTAATCCCATCCCCCCTAATATTAAACTCCATTCTACCATCCACTATGAATGCCGTTTCATCCCCCATTAAACTATGTTTTTTGGAGGGTGTTAAATATTAAAATTATCTTATCCATTCTTATCCCCATTAATTAATATTCCATTGATTCATATCTCATTATATCCTGCATAGATTTCCCATCAAGTTTCCATGAAATCCCATTAAATCCCATTAAATCCAAGTAAATCCCATTCATAACTCCAAAGATCAGTGAAGAAATTGGCCACAAACTGGACTGCCAGGCTAGCTCGCCCCATGAGCCAACCCATTTTGGCCACGGCACGGCTCCACGGCCCTGTGGCCTCCGGGGCCCCGGTGGCCCAAGGGGCCCAAGTGCCGTTAACGCCGTGGTGCCTGGTGGCCGCTGAGGGGACGGTGGTGACTGGAACATGGCTGGATTATGATTTTTTTGACTTTCCAGAAACAGTTGGGAATTTCATCCCATCCCAACTGACTTTAACTCAGACTCATATTTTTCAGAGGGGTAGGTATACCGCCAACCAGATATAAATCAGCTAGCTCATAGATTGGTAATGGCCAACATCTCATGGCTAAGTATACAGCCAGTCGATTACGCGTTTGTGGTTTCACATGTTTTAGACTCTCCATCCTGCAGTCAAACTGAGGCTTGAAAACCACAATCATTTGCCCGAATAGTTCCATTGCAAATCTTGCAGGGTGAGGTCTTTAGCAAGCTATCGTTGCTCATTTGTTTGTTGATGGAATTGTGGACCCTTTGGAAGGTATTGAGGGAAGCGAGGTACAGCAAGAGAAGTTCGCCTTTCAATTGCAAGAAAACCCTTTGTACAGATATATATATATATACATACTTGCTACAGTCCGGCAAGTAATATCACAACAAAATGGATCCCCATGGTCAAATGCACAAGGTAAATTCAAGCTACCTCCCTGACCTCTGATTTGGAAGGGGAATCATCCCAATAATACTATCCCATAGTGGCTTTATTTAGAGGGATGGTAAATATCCCCAGTTGATATGGATATAATCCACAGACCTCTGCCTGCATGTGACATGAAAAGCCAACTGATTCCCTCTAGATTGTTTCCGATGATCAACCAAGTGGATTTTCTTTCTTGTGAAAAATCACCATATTATCCACCCAAGAAATCATCATAAATCCCCATAGATCCATATAAATCCATTTTTTTATGGGTGAAATCCAATTTTTTTGATCAGTCGAAAGGTCCGAAAGGGAAATTGACCCCAAATCCTCAGGTCTCGACTGGTGCAGGCCATGCGGGGACGGGATGGAGTTCACCTGCAAAACTGGCCTTCTTAGGGAGGATTTATGTCATTTCTGAGTATTTAGGGTATGATACTATCCAGTAGTAGTCAGGGAAAGGAGCTGGGGGCAAGCATGGGCAAGCCATGTTGGGAGATGATCCCATCATTGTCCAATCTGGCTTCAAGACCGGGCCATTGAGTCAGATGGAGGGGTCTATTACACTCTGGTAATTTAACGTAGCTATTGAAAATGGCCATTAATAGTGGATTTTCCCATTAAAAGTGGTGATTTTCCATAGCTATGTTAGTTTACCAGAGGGTATTTTCAGATATGTTCTATTCAATGGTGAGCCCAGGGGCTACCAGGATTTTCCCAACCACATGAGTCCGGATAATTTTTTTGAGTGACCATGATTGTGATACTGTATGATATAGAAGGTGAATGAGAAGTACCTCGGAAGTAGCTACCTGTACTCGGAAGGGATCCAGGGATCCAGGGATCCAGGGATGATCATTGATCCCTACATCCAAGTACTATGGATCCAGCACCCTATGATTACCCAGTGGTTGCCCATTTTATGAAAAATCCTAACAGCTTCAACAGGTAAATCATGGTAAATCATCATTCATGGACCATGGCTTCCATAGCTCCATATGAATCCATATTACACAACCTTTGTGGATACCCTCTGGTAATTTAATATATAGCTATTGAACATGGCCCAGTCGAAATAGTTGATTTACCCATTACAGTAACAATGATGATGTTCCATAGATGTGTTAGTTTACGGTACCATCTGAGCCGCGTTTTAAACCTCCGTGTTTATGTTTAGTATTGGGATCCTTGTAAGGGCCTGTGGCGTAAGCAAAACACTGGTGCGCGTAAGCTTGCGTAAGCATTTTTTACCAACATTGCTGGCGTAAGGATGGCGTAAGCTCATTTTCAACGGTTTTAATTTGAGGTTTTAAGTAGCGGTATGTATGATGCATCCTAACCTGACATGACCGGACGGGTTTTTGATTTTCCTGGGGCCACAGTAGCCCTCCTGTTTTTCAGTTCAACACACCTGCATGGTTTTGGTATCAATTTCAGGTTGCCTGGCGTTATAGAGTATGGATGGTTTTCCCATGCTTTCCCCATGTCTATCGATATGGACCATTTATAAACTGAAAAGATTCGCTGGACCCACATGTACTTAAGAATTCAGCATATCAGAAAGGGGCAGATGCAGAGAGTGACAGGCAACCTATGCATTGGAATGCCTTTTCTTGAAGGAACATTGGTTATCTTCAGTGGGTGTTTTGGGTAGTTGTTTCCTGACATCCGCGTAAGGACCGCGTAAGCGTCGCGTAAGCTGCGCGTAAGCTGCGCGTAAGCCATAAGGTGCTTTTGCCAGTAGTTGCCCATGCCGCCCAAAGAGAAACTCTCCAGTCATGCCCGTGCTCTCAGCAAGGGTGCCGTCAAAAAACGTCGTCAGCTTCGTGCTCGGCGAGCTTCTGCTGGTGGTACTTCTTCATCATCTTCTTCCTCTTCTTCCACGTCTTCATCGTCCACTGCTTGATTTTGCCAATCACTGCTTCGATTCTTGCATGTAAAAGTTGCTGCGCGTAAGTCGAAACTGTGGTGACGTGCTAAAAATTGTCCGCGTAAGGTCTGCGTAAGGTACTATAACGTGTGTAAGTAAAACTTGTGCGCGCGTAAGCAATGCGTAAGCAGCAGCGTAAGCTTTTCCTTGTTTGGTGCCGCCATGCAAGACATTTAAAACACAGCTCATCTGGTTATTTCGCATAGCCATGGAAAATCACCATTTTTAAGTTCGGTAAACCATCTATAAATGGGCCATCTATACCATGGCTATGTTAAATAACCAGAGGGTACCTATTTTCAATGTCTTCTACCATGGAATTCGCCACGGCGGCTGCGCATGGCGCTGCATGGCGCTGCGCATGGCGCATGGCTTCCGGGGTCCTGTTCTGAGGCCCCGATGCGACCGAAAGGAGTTTGTGGAGTGGCGCTCAGAGAGGGGGGGTGAGCCACAGCACTTTTTGAAAAAGGTCCTCAACGATGGCAGAAGGAATGAAAACATGGTGGAATATGCTGTATAGATAATATTTATAGTGTGTACACACACACACATATATATATATATAGAGAGAGAGAGTATATATATATATATTATATAATTGGCATTGGTCCAAAACGATTGTCATTGTCAGCTGAAGGCGCAAATGTTTCGGATTTATTTGCAAGTTGTTTTGTTTGATACGGGCTGCCTTTCTTGGAGCACCAAGTTTAATCACTCAGTGAGAACCAGCATCATTCCTTTCTTCAAATTTATGTCGGTTTGGTTTGGTCAAGATGGTCACACACACACACGCATTTTTCCACGGTACTTCTCAGTGACTCATACATCTACTTTAAGATGGTCCAGCCTCATCATTACTGTATATACCCGAACATGTCATTCGAGTGAACCACTACTGTCACTAGTGGCTGGGACGGGTTGAAACCACCAATCTACATCTGGCATGAAGTAGGCCAATCAGAAACAATCAACCAATGAGTGGTTTGCCAGCCCACTTTGAAATGTAAAGTAGCATAAGGAGCTCGGGTTCAAATCTGCTGGAAACTCTCAAAATTGCTGTGCACAGCTGGCTGTCCTCCACGTACTTGCCATTCTTTGACGTTTTCGAAAGCGTCATCACATCACATACTCGGGTTGCAAGTTGCAGCACCATGTGCAGTTGATGTAAATGTCACCAATGGTGCTTGCTGTATGGAAATGTTGCCCCACCGTCGCGCACCGCAAGCTTCAGCTCTGAAGTTTTCCACCGCGGGCCTTCCCCGTGGCAGTCCACCGGGGCGCTCCCAAGTTGGACTGAGGTACCCTTTGGTCAACCAGGAGTTGATTGGGGATCTCACCAAGGGCATAATCACAGGATGCTAAAAGCACTTGGTATAGGGCCTTTGGTAATAAAGAGCAACCGGACTCGGTCATGGTTGGTTTTGTTGAGTCATTTTTCTACATTGCCCAAAAACACAGATCAAACAAAGTGTCATGAGCAAAACCCAAGAAGGAACCATTCCTGGTTTATTGTTTGTTTTGGATGTACTCGTACCATGGCATACCCCTATTTTGCGTTTTGCTACTGGGATTGCAAATGTAGGAGTGAACTACTGACCTCTCTGAATAGACCCTGCCGGTTTGTTACAAGGGTTGGAAGACAGGTTTTTTCTTCAAATGGCCGATTTTTTCAGGATCTATGGTCGTCGAGGGGATGTTAGCTGGAATCAAAGAGAAAGAAACCATCAAAGAAGATTAAACCAGCTACCCTCTGGACAATCTAACAGTTTGCTATGGAAAATGGAGTATGAAAGCAGATGATTTCCCTAATGATGGTGTTCCAGTTTGCAAACTGTGAGTCATTACCAGGTGTTCCAGTTCGCACACTATGAGTCATTACCAGAGGGTCTCAAATTCATGAAACTTCTTTCAATCTATAGGTAGTTTATAGGTAATTCATTAAACTCTTGTTGCCCCATTTTTAATAGTTAAGTATTAATGAATCACCTTTGTTTTTACCTATGGATTCCACTTCTATCATCATCTATTATCCATAGGTAATTCATTATCCCCTATACACCAGGTGTATGTTCTTCGATTCATAGGGCTTTTGAAAAGGCCCCAAATTGTTTGAACTCACCAGGTGCTCGACTCATGGAGCCGGAAGCCAAGAAGGCACGTCCCAACAGACTATATATATATATATATATGGGTATGGATCAATACCTATTAATGGTGGTTAATAGTGGTTAATAATGGTTAATAATGGTGATTAATGGGTATGGATCAATATCTATTAATAGCATTTTTAGGGGAATGAACATCCATAAATCCCAGCTATTTTGATGTGAACTACAGGGGTACAAGGTTTGACACACTGCCATATATCATATAGATACATATAATTGTAGATTCTAGATATACCCTCTGGTAAACTAACATAACTATGGAAAATCACCATTTTTAATGGAAAATCAACTATAAATTGCAATTTTCAATAGCTATGTTAAATTGCCAGAGGGTATACATCATAAACACATGTGCTTGTCCATGTTCATTGATGATATGTGATGATAGTCTTCCCTGTAAAAACATTTTATAGCGGCATGAGAACAGCCGCGTGCAGAATCAGAGTCCTGCCACAGGCGAGGTTGGGCTCCTCTGTTAAAGCTCCAAAGCTGGCCACTTGGTTGGAAGATTCCAACTGCCAGCTGTGGTGCACCAAACATCATGGGGAGCTGTGGCTTCATAGGATAAGCCCAGTGAAGTGATATTGTTGGCCTTAGCCACCTTAGTCGCTGGAGTTACAATCCCATCAACAGCTGTTGCGGGTTATAACTGCAGGATACCAAAAGGACAATGATTTCATATGTTCAGTCTTTATATCACCAGCTCCGCGGTTCGTAAGTCGATTTTTAGCCATAACATTGGCAAATTGGGCATAATGTTGGTTCCTGATTAGTGTGTGGCCCCCCCCCTAAACTATATCTGGACTCTCTTTAAAGTAGAAAAGCAAAAAAAATCTTCCCAAAAGAAAAACATATGCTCGATTAAGTAAGGATTTCAATTGGCTACAATGGAAATCTAATTACTATTGTTTTTTTTGCCGATGAAGTTGTGGTATTTGTAGTACTTGTAGTACTTGTAGTACTTGTAGTACACGTAGTACTTGTAGTACTAGTACTTGTAGTACTTGTAGTAAAGTACTTGTAGTACTTGTAGTACTTGTAGTACATGTAGTACTTGTAGTACTTGTAGTACTTGTAGTACTTGTAGTAATTGCAGTACTTGCAGTACTTGTAGTACTTGTAGTACTTGTAGTACTTGTAGTACTTGTAGTACTTGTAGTACTTGTAGTACTTGTAGTACATGTAGTACATGTAGTACTTGTAGTACTTGCAGTACTTGTAGTACTTGTAGTACTTGTAGTAATTGTAGTACTTGTAGTACTTGTAGTACTTGTAGTACGTGTAGTACTTGTAGTACCTGTAGTACTTGTAGTACTTGTAGTACTTGTAGTACTTGTCGTACTTGTGGTACTTGTAGTACTTGTAGTACTTGTAGTACATGTAGTACTTGTAGTACTTGCAGTACTTGTAGTACTTGTAGTACTTGTAGTACTTGTAGTGCTTGCAGTACTTGTAGTACTTGTAGTACTTGTGGAAAAGCTGTTCTTTAATAAGGGTTTAATATCCTTTGGGAAAGGCTTGGAGTTTGAATTTGGCAATTTTGGAACAGGCTTGCTTCCCTTCTGGGCTTCCAAGGGCTGCTCTGGCACAGCTTGCTGCAATAGTGAACCCAGCAAACAAACCTACTAAAGAGAAATGGAGCCTCTACTGGTCCAGGGCCTTGGAAAATTGTGGGAAAGCTGTTCTTTAATAAGGGTTTAATAAGGGATTGGCTCCTTTGGGAAAGGCTTGGGGTTTGAATTTGGCAATTGCCTTTGGAAAAGGCTTGCTTCTCTTCTGGACTTCCAGGGGCTGCTCTGGCACAGCTTGCTGCAATTGTGAACCCAGCAAACAAACCTACTAAAGTGAAATGAAGCCTGTCCTGGTCCAGGGCCTTGGGAAATTGTGGAAAAGCTGTTCTTTAATAAGGGTTTAATAAGGGATTGGCTCCTTTGGGAAAGGCTTGGAGTTTGAATTTGGCAATTGCCTTTGGAAAAGGCTTGCTTCTCTTCTGGGCTTCCAGGAGCTGCTCTGGCACAGCTTGCTGCAATAGTGAACCCAGCAATCAAACCTACTAAAGTGAAATGGAGCCTCTCCTGGTCCAGGGCCTTGGAAAATTGTGGAAAAGCTGTTCTTTAATGAGGGTTTAGTAAGGGATTGGTTCTTTTGGGAAAGGCTTGGGGTTTGAATTTGGCAATTTTGGAAAAGGCTTGCTTCTCTTCTGGGCTTCCAGGGGCTGCTCTGGCACAGCTTGCTGCAATAGTGAACCCAGCAAACAAACCTACTAAAGTGAAATGGAGCCTCTCCTGGTCCAGGGCCTTGGAAAATTGTGGAAAAGCTGTTCTTTAATAAGGGTTTAATAAGGGATTGATTCTTTTGGGAAAGGCTTGGGGTTTGAATTTGGCAATTGCCTTTGGAAAAGGCTTGCTTCCCTTCTGGGCTTCCAGGGGCTGCTCTGGCACAGCTTGCTGCAATAGTGAACCCAGCAAACAAACCTACTAAAGTGAAATGGAGCCTCTCCTGGTGCAGGGCCTTGGAAAATTGTGGAAAAGCTGTTCTTTAATAAGGGTTTAATAAGGGATTGGCTCTTTTGGGAAAGGCTTGGAGTTTGAATTTGGCAATTTTGGAAAAGGCTTGCTTCCCTTCTGGGCTTCCAGGGGCTGCTCTGGCACAGCTTGCTGCAATAGTGAGCCCAGCAAACAAACCTACTAAAGTGAAATGGAGCCTCTCCTGGTCCAGGGCCTTGGAAAATTGTGGAAAAGCTGTTCTTTAATAAGGGTTTAATAAGGGATTGGCTCTTTTGGGAAAGGCTTGGGGTTTGAATTTGGCAATTGCCTTTGGAAAAGGCTTGCTTCCCTTCTGGGCTTCCAGGGGCTGCTCTGGCACAGCTTGCTGCAATAGTGAGCCCAGCAAACAAACCTACTAAAGTGAAATGGAGCCTCTCCTGGCCCAGGGCCTTGGAAAATTGTGGAAAAGCTGTTCTTTAATAAGGGTTTAATAAGGGATTGGTTCTTTTGGGAAAGGCTTGGGGTTTGAATTTGGCAATTTTGGAAAAGGCTTGCTTCCCTTCTGGGCTTCCAGGGGCTGCTCTGGCACAGCTTGCTGCAATAGTGAACCGAGCAAACAAACCTACTAAAGTGAAATGGAGCCTCTCCTGGTCCAGGGCCTTGGAAAATTGTGGAAAAGCTGTTCTTTAATAAGGGTTTAATAAGGGATTGGTTCTTTTGGGAAAGGCTTGGAGTTTGAATTTGGCAATTTTGGCAAAGGCTTGCTTCCCTTCTGGGCTTCCAGGAGCTGCTCTGGCACAGCTTGCTGCAATAGTGAACCCAGCAAACAAACCTACCTTGACTGAGCTACAGCGTTTTTGGGAAAAGAATGCCTCTCAGCAATTACAGTTTTTTTTGCAAAAAAACAGGGCTCTCCCAATTTTGTTTTGCCACAAAAGCGAACCCTCCAAACAATACATGAGTTTCAGAATAATTTGGAAAAAATGCCACAATAGCGACCCTAGGTACTAATCAGGACCCAACATTATATGATATACCAGCCAAGATAGGTGTGTGTATATATATATATACACTATGTACATTATATATATATATACACTATACACTATATATATATATATTTACTATATATACATACATATATATATATATACATCTAATTTTCGCAGCTGGTTGCAAGCTGATGGCAGCATTCGTTGTGGGATTTCTGGGGTCCACTTTCTTCTTACACCTGGGATTTGTGGTGTCCCCGGTGTCCCGTGGATGGCACTTTCTTTCCCGGTACCCTCAACGGTTGCCCATCCAGGAGTTTCCCAACCACATCCAGTCCGGATACCCTCTGGTAAACTAACATAACTATGGAAAATCACCATTGTTTTATGGAAAATCAACTATAAATGGGCCATTTTCAATGGCTATGTTAAATTACCAGAGGGTAATAATGAGTGACCATGATTGATACTGTATGATATAGAAGGTGAATCAGAAGTACCTCGGAAGTAGCTGTACTCGGAAGGGATCCAGGGATCCAGGGATGATCATTGATCCCTGCATCCAAGTACTATGGATCCAGCACCCTATGATTACCCAATGGTTGCCCATTTTATGAAAAATCCTAACGGCTTCAACAGGTAAATCATGGTAAATCATCATGGACCATGGCTTCCATAGCTTCCATATTTTTATCCATATTACACAACCTTTGTGGATACCCTCTGGTAATGACTAACATAGCTATTGAAAATGACCATAGAAATAGTCGTTGATTTACCCATTAAAAATGGTGATTTTCCATAGTTATGTGACAGTTTACGAGAGGGTACATAATGCTGGGTAAATTGTAACGACCTCACGTCGTGACCGAACCCTGGAATCATGGTTTATTTGAAGGAAATCATCCCCAAATGGCCGCAAGATTCAGGTTAGTGAATTATTGTTTTTCCAGATAATGCTATATTATACAATTGATTGAACATGTGACTATTGAAAAATCCCACTGCTTTGCGATGGCGAATGTTTGAAACTGCCTAAATACCCAAATCAAATCACATAACAATTTTGTTCTTGCAGTAAGTATGCGACATATGTATATATCGGAATGAATATGTTGTACTCTCTTCATATCTTCACCAATGGATTCTCTGATTATTCCATGAAGGAAATCTCTCCCAGCATCATATGTTTCTTCAGATTTCCCCACAAACCAAACATGAACATACAGTACATACTTATATAGATCATTATAGATCTATAGGTCTATATTATGTATTTATACACATGCGTGTGCTGCGTGTATGTATACATAAGATTATATAAGTATATATATATATATATATATATATGCACATTATATTCATGTATGTTATTGATATGTAGACAGAACTGAGAAGCTTCCAATGGCCTTGTCATTGAGTCATGGGCTTCGAGGTAAAGGTGGCCAGCTGCAATCTGAACCAATGGGCCATGGTGACTTGACGGATGCGGCCCCAAGATGACTTGGATGTCGAAAACTGAATATATAAACGGAAAAAGATACCCTCTGGTAATTTAACATAGCTATTGAAAATGTCCATTTATAGTGGATTTTCCAATTAAAAATGGTGATTTTCCATAGTTATGTTAGTTTACCAGAGGGTAGGTCAACATTGGATGGGTAGTTTAATCCTCTAAATCTGTTGCGATTTCAATTTCGGAATATCTACTCACCAGCCAACTATTTTCATTCTTTGTTGTTGGGTAAATCTAAGATTGGCAATGCTATGATAAGCTATGGTGATGTTTGACTTCCTAAAATAGTTGCTATACCATGGTTATACCCATGTCATCTCTTAAAATGCAGAACAGTCCTGACAGTTTGCTATGAAAGTAGCTGATCTACCAGTTTGAAATTGTTATGTTCCATAGCTACGTTAGATTACCGGAGTGTGTATTTATGTATATATATATATTTATACATGCACATAAATGAGTTTACATAAATCAATGTATATATATATATATATTTAATTATTATGTACACACATACTATGTACACACACATATTATATATAGATACGTATGCATATATACGTAGCTATATTTAAAGGTTGTTTAGACCTTGTTTCCTCCAATGAAGCCAGGCAGATCGGGTTCATGTATACCATCAGATTCCATCAGAAATCGCCTTTCCCAACCTGCCACGTGCACCTATGTTTTTCTTACTGGTGCTTAGTAGGGAATGGATGGGTTGCTGGGGGTTGCTGGGATTATTTTCTTGATAGTTAGCCAGTGGAGCATTCCCGAAAATTCCCAACTAGTTGCACAGGCAAGTTTTTTTTCCCGGGAAAAAATAGTCTACAAATGGATACAAATGGTTGATATTTTACATCTATGTTAGTTTACCCTGGGGTTGATGGCTTGTTTGTGAAGCAGAGGGATCTTTCATTCCCAGCTTTGATCACAGGGGCATGCCATGCTTCTCGGAGCGGGATGTGACGCCTAGGACTTCAAGGGCAATCTCCAGCGGATCAAAGAGTCTATCAAGGAGGGTTCTCAGTGCCTATCATCCCATGCCTCAGTGTGGGTAAAGCTGAGTGAATGGTGAATGGTGGATTGATGTGTGAGGTTTTGAGCCGGTTAAACCTAGTGACCTAGATTTTTTTTGGTGGAGTATCCAAGCTAGCCATGTGAATGAGTGCTTATCAGAGTTGTCTTGGTCAATGTTCTCATAGATCTATCAGAAATGGATACAATCTCCGTCGCGGAGAAAGGTTGACAGCAGGTGTTTTTTCATACTCCAAGGATCTCACCAAGTGATCAGATAACTTGTCCATCGATTAGCAATAGAACAAAAAAAAGAGACGATGGTGCCATTGACTAGACATTGACTATAGAGACATTGCGTGCTGGCAGTTGGAAAACTTTGCCAACATGGCAAAAAAGATGGGAAGTGCTTTCAACAGTTTTAAAGCATGCTTATGTTTTCTATTCCATCCAGAGAATAGTCTCATTTTTCATCATTTTTAGTAGCTTCACCACGAGCCGGGCTGATGCAGCTACCAATTCACTGCAGGAGGCAAAAGCCCAAGGTTGCAGCTTCCGAACGGGCCCTGATTCTTGGCTGACGCGGTCTGATGACGCGTTCAACCACGTTCATTGGGCTGGAAGACGTTAATCCAAGCATGGGATGCAATACCGCACACAACCAATAGATCAATTGCTTACCTATTACATGCCAATAAACTATACATGACATATGAACACATATGATTATATGTAATACTAATATGCACATATAATGTTTGCAGAGAAGTGATTGGTGGAATCAAACATAAATACCTGACCTGGTTGCTGCTTCTCATCCTACAGATAGATGATTTCCATTGACCTGTCAGTAAAACAATGCCATAAAGCATCCCCCGGTCATCACCATTTTTCTAGGTGGTATAAACTAACCATTCCCAGTCATGGGTGGTTTATGACATTGTTTTACCCACATCAGAAAATTTCCCTGCAATCTAAAGCATTGGTGTTGTCCATTGCTTCTACTGCAGCACCTCATAGCACCTCCCACGTGTCTCAAGGAACTGGAAATTACAGGCTACACCTGCGAGGAAGAAGGGGGCGACTCTGCAACAGTGTGAAATCCGAGAGGTGCCATCGATTTATATATGGAAGTTTCCATCAATGGGGGTACACCAAATGGATGCATGGTTTACAATAGAAACTCATCTTAAAATGGATGATTGAGGAGTACCCCCAGTTTAGGAAACCCACATTTATATCTATGTGGTAATTCGGCTTATGATTCATACCCAACTTGACGTTCCTGTCCCAGCTCCAGTACTTCATGTTTGTACCGTTGGAACCTTGAAACCTTCTTTGGGGCAAAGCTGGCTTAACTCATGAATTTCTTTTAATATCAGATATCCCCCAAAGGAAACCTTGGTTTAGTATGGTCTATTATTGGATCTCCTCATTTTAGAGCTTCGTTATGAGGGGAGTCAACATCGGAGCGTTCCACCCCCCCGGTGTCGTGCAGGACTGGTTCCTGGAGAATGACACCTTCCTGCTCCCCGGCAGCTGCGGATGATGGAGTGCAACCACATTTTGGAAGTGTGAAATCAACATCTTGGGTGCATGTAGCACATGTGTTTATTTTTGTGTATATTTGAAGTTCCGGTGCTTCATAGTGCTTGAAATCAATCAGACTCACTCGGCTTTGAAGATGAGATAGGGGAACATGTGGCCTCTCCTTGATTGGTGGAAGATCGCCACATCCTGTAGAAAGAATATATATATATTTTTGTTCTTTATTTTCTTTGCTTTTTCATGATTTCAATATCAAGACTTTCCTTGAAGTCTGGGTTCAGGTCAGTAATTGATTGTATGCTACCCCACCAGCTATAAACTGAGGACTGTGAACTAAAAATTGCATGTTTAATCATTTTTTCGCTGGTGCCTAAGATTTGCCATGAAGCCTTCCAAGCCCCAAGGCATGCCTGGTCCTCTATGGCAGATATTCTCAGAAGTGACGTCACTGATGGCATTCTGTGTGACATTGGCATGCCAGTTCCTTGGCAGATGGCAGGCTGATTGAGCTGGGCCACCCGCCTTCAGCTGTTGAGATGGGGAGAGCATGAACGCAGTTCTGAAGTGGAAAGCTGTTGGGAACTCATTTACTGGTTGGTGGTTTCAAACATTTTTCATTTTCCATAATATATGGGATAATCCTTCCCAACTGACTTTCATATTTTTCAGAGGGTAGGTCAACCACCAACCAGTTTAGTGATGACCCACGGGATCATAACATGGAAGATGATCAAGATGGGTCCCGCACAGCCAGCATTTCGATGGTATCAGAGCCCCTGGACCTATGGCCCCAGGTCTTCAAAGCAGAGGATCAACAAGATGTACCCTCTGGTAAACTAACATAGCTATGGACAATCACCATTTTTAATGGGTAAATCAACTACAAATGGTTTCAATAGCTATGTTAAATTACCAGAGGGTAGTTTGAACGATTGACATCCCGTAGGGCAAATCCTCTGCGAAGCCCTGGCAAATCAATTCCAGAACTCACGATCCTTTGTTTACATAAGTTTAACATATATGATGTAATCATGTATATATATCATCATGTATATGTCATTTCACATCACGTCTCAGTTTGAAACAATTCTAAACATTCTTAAACTCATCAAAGACACAATGTAGAATGTCAATATTGTCAATTCACAATGTAGAGTGTCAATTAAACTTTAACGTGTATGTAAACTCAAGTAAACTCTATTAAAGAATGGTGTCAATACACAAAGCACAGTGGAGATTCGCAAAACTGTCGGTCACCGTCGCGAGGTGATGCACCGGAATGTGCCGTACAACTGCCGCGTTTGGGCGGTGAACCGTGGCGTGGTGTTTCGAAAACATGCGGAGCAGGGCAGCCAGGGCAACGGCAAAAACGACGTTTATGTATTATATAAATACATTGTATTTTATGTTCTGTTTGAAATCGGATTTAACCATGGTTTATAAGTTAATAAAGCTTTTACATGGTTAGTTGGCTAGTTTCAACCAGAAGTCTTATGGGGATATGACCTGCATTGATTTGTTCGGGAGTTACTCACTAATAATGACTATGTGGGATTGTCAAAATCCATGAGTTGGGGACGACCCTTTTTGGTGGGGGATATTCCCATGTTGGTTGTGACATGTTGTGAACTTTCTCACAGCAGAAATGCCACTCCCTGGTTGGTGGTTTCAAACATGTTCGTATTTTCCATTTCATATATGGGTTGTCATCCTTCCCATTGACTTTCATATTTTTCAAGATGGTTATTGCACCACCAACCAGCTCCATATTTTCCCCCCAAAATGCTGAGGCAAAATTGTGGGCATCCGACCCAAGATCTACCTGGCGAACGACGGCAACTACCGTGAGATGCGCTGGTTCACACCCTGGTACATCGATCCCAGCAAACAGGGCGCGAGCTCCTGGCGGGCGGATGTGTTTTTTGTCCTCGTTTGTGATAGGAAAATGTGGTAGAAACCATGGTAGAGTCACAGACCAAAAATCCATAGATATGCCACAGCGGCCATAGGGGATTGTCATGATGGTCCTGGCTGCCAGGAGCATGCGGGATTTCACATGATTTCACCCCAATGGGAGTCAATGGAGGCTGCATCATGTCGTAACGAAAGAAGAACTGGCAGGGCCCCATGGATCCAGAAGAACCTGAGAGGCTTCTGAAGCCGAAGTGATACGGTGGATGGTTGCAAAATCCTGCACCAGTTGGTTTATGGTTTATCCCTTTTAATCCAATCATATTTAGAATGTTTCATAGTTACCTAACGGTTGCCAACTGGTGCAGGATTTCGCAACCATCCACAGTATGTCCAAGCATATTCGGTACTTGGATCATCTCGGATCCGAGCCATGGTAAACACTTGAGTAAACTATCCATTGAATCGGGGTCATTCTTCATCATAGATCGTTTTCGTAGGGGCTCTTATATGCACAGGCAGATGGATCGGGATGGGGATGGTCATTCATTTTCATATATTTTCATAGGGATTGATAATGCGCAGTGGCAGTGCTTGGGATGATGGTGATCACCGCCAGGCTTTGGTGAGCTGGAAGAATATTTTCTCCCCCGAGAGATCGGCGAGATCACAGGGCAGGCGAAAGTACCCTTTGGAGATCTGTCTGAAAGCGGGAACATTTCGGAAAAACTACGAAACTACGAATGGTTCATGATGGTCAATCATGGTTAAAAACGGTTCATACAGTAGTGGTTAATAATCATGGAAACCAATAAAATGGACAACAAAAAACGCATGGTTCTTGATGGTCAACAATGGTCAGGTAGCGATTCACCATTGGAATAGAATCCCTATAAGATGAACTACTCTTGCCATGTGGATTTATCTTGGGGACGGTTAACTAACAGCTGGCTGAGATGGTCCAACATTTGGTTCCAACATTTGAGGCGTTCATATGTTTTACCCTCAAACACTCAACAAACACTCTGTGCAGACATTGGGTGTAAGCGAAAAGCTGTTCATGGATAGTTTCTTTCCGTGTTCCTGGAAGGGCTGCTCTTTGTTCTCATTTGGTTGCATTTTCTGTGACAAAGAACGTGGAGCGTGAATGCCCCTGAACGCAATGTAGAGTTGGAAACATGAGAGTTATGCGCTAAAAAATGGCCACCACCATTTTCGCTGCAGTGCCCTATAGGTCAGGCAAGGTTATTTGGAGCAAAATAGGTAAAAGTGATTTTGGAGGCAATTTTCTAACTAATAGTTTATTTTTAAGGAAACAAAAATAGTTATTTTTTTTAAAACTACATAGTTAATTTTTAAGGGTCCATTTCAAGGTAATTTTTGGGGTTTAAAAAATACCTTCAAAATTTACCTTGAAATTTTGCATTTTTTTGCATGGAAAAAAAGATAATGAATTTCGACATTTTCTTAACATTGTACCATAGTAAAGTGAACATTATCAATTGCTTGAAAGGTATTTTAACAATATGTTTCTTGATTTTGTGTGAAGTCAGTCCTACATGATTACTGGAAGTGCAAAAAACTATATTGTTTGAACTTATACTTGTTTGAGCAAATCAAAGGTTTTATTTGTGAAGATCAAATCTGATTGGATGTTTTGAAGATATGTTATACAACATCAAAGCTACAATGAAGTAACCCCAAGCATACATTCTGTCTTTGAAAGCTCGGTGAGGACATCCATCAAAGTATAATTGAGTTTTTGGTCTTTCTTGTCCAAAAAAAAGATTTTGACAGCCGGTCTTTGACAATCTCTGCCCAGTCGCTCCTGGGAGCACTTGCCCTGCTCAGTTTCACAGGAGCATCACAAATCGCTTTTGGCAATGCTGAGGATGAAGTAACCACAGCTGGTGTAGAGGAAGCACTGCTACCACTACCACAACTACCACTACCACTACCACCACAACTAGCTCCAGTGCCAAGCTGGCTCCAGGGCCTGCTCGACATGAATTGACTCATCTGCGAATAACTCATCCTTGGTGATGTTGGCTTGGCCACCATGCAAGACCATGGAACTGCCCTGCTTCTTCTCAATGGCTGTGGCTATTGTCCTGACATGATAGTAACCATCTTTCTGATAGACATCACCTCGTCTTTCTGCTCATTCAAAGCTTGCTGGTTTCACTGGATTTTTTCCACGGCATGATGGAGTGAGGCAACCCAGTAACCTGAGATTTGTTGGTGCAAATCTCAAAGTTCTTCTTGAAAACCTCGCACTGGGTATTTCCAGGAGCAAAAGCAAACTCGCCACTGGTGTTCTGCTGAAAGACTTTGTTGATGAATTGACTCTTAAATAACCTTGGGGGAGGAGAATTCTTGGAGCCCTCTTCATAGAGCTGCTGAAGATCTGCTGGCACCTGACCACTTTTGATCATTCTGGCACATTTCCTTACCTTGGGGTAGCTTCGATGCTCATCATCAGCAACTGTTGCATCCTCCTCTTTAGGCTCCTCATCTTCTCCTTCTGCATGGTCATCAGGAACTGGCTCATCCCTGGTCTTCTTCCATCTTGCTGCCATCGCCTTTACAGTCTTCGCTTTGGCCTTGGCTTTCGCCTTCAGCTGCATCAGGTCTTTTCAGGATTTTCTTCATTGTGCTCTTGGCTTTTGCCTTTTGAGCTTTCATTGGCGAAGAAGTAACCCCAGGAGCTTTGCTGGCAGCAGCCTTGGCTTTACCTGCTGCCTTTGCCTTGACTTTAGATTTTGCTTTCACCTTGGCTTTGGCCTTTGCCTTGGGTGCTGCAGTATCTAAGAATCTAAGTCAGCTCATGGGGCAGCTTCTTCTGGAAAAGCCTGTTCTACAGATTCTGGTGCTGGTTCAGGTGGAGGCAAAAAGCAAGCATAGCATCAGGTTACCAACAGGGGCGACAAGTGACAAGTAACTTCAATCTTGAGCACCAGTGTGCTACATGGATGGTAAATGCACTTGTACACTTGACATATTTTCCAACCTTTCACCAAAAAAGTAGCCCACATACCAAAGACCTCGTGCATGTATCAACCAACCATTGTGCTATTTATCATTCACAAAAGGTGCTGCATGAGATTTTCTTATTTTTGGATGGTAATATGTTTTTGTGAAATGAATATTTGTCCTATGCATGCAATAATGGAAAACAATACTTAAAGATATGCTGTGACTTTAAGAAGTGGTTCGTGTTCAAAAACATTAACAAGATAAACAAATATATAATTAGAAAAATAAAACATATATATATATATATAAAGAATGAATAACAAAAAACAATAAATGAACAACTAAATAGTATATATATATACAGTATGTATATGTATATATATATATATATATGTATTCAATCAATAATCAGTGGTGGTATATGTGGCAAAAAACATATTACAGTTTCAGTATTGTACATGTGGCTTTTTGTTTTATTTATGTACGTTCACCTAATGTAATTGCTCTTGTCCTATGATTTTTGAAACTTTAAGGCATAATGTACACAAATACTAATGTAGAGATATATGTGTATTCATTTGGTGTGGTGTTATTGGTTGGCTTGGGGTTACAGTTTTGCAAACCAAACCCATTGCATGCCAACCAACCCTATTAGGTACTTTGTAAAATGAAAGGTGCTTAAAACCACCCTTAAGGTACCTTTTTTATTTTTAGCAAAATAAAACAAAAAATAAAAATGGGAATGCCCCAAAAATGTCTAGTGCAAATATCTGATTATAGTTTCTGTATTGTACATGTGTTTTTTCTTTTCTTATTTATGTATGTTCACCTAATGTAATTGCTCTTGCCCTATGTTTTTTTGATGCCACTTTAAGGCATAATGTGACATAATGTACCCACATACTAATGTGGAGGTATATGTGTATTTATTTGGTGTGGGGTTATTATTTGGCTTGGGGCTACTGTTTTCAAACAAAACCCATTGCATGCCAACCAACCCTATTAGGTACTTTGTAAAATAAAAAGGTGCTTTAAGCCCCCTTAAGTACCTTTTCATTTTTTTGGGAAAAATAAAGCAAATAAACATATAGATGTCGCAAAATGTCTAAGGCAAATGTTTGATTACAGTTTCAGTATTGTACATGTGTTTGTTGATGTATTATTTATGTATGTTCACCTAATGTAGTTGCTCTTGTCCTAGGATTTTTTGATGCAACTTCAATACATAATGTACCCAAATACTACTGTGGATATTAAATATATATATATATATATGTGTGTATTCATTTGGTGTGGGGTTATAATTTGGTTTGGGGTTACTGCATGGCAAACCAAAACCAATGCATGACAACCAAACCATGTTTTGGGTTACTTTTTAAAACACATTTAGACATGGTGGGTGTAACATGTCAAAACAATTTGCACAATAAACAACCACTGTTTGGTTTTTTTAATGAGAAAAACACTTACAAAGAATAGTAATCCATATTTGGGGTTACTTCTTTTAAAATGATCCCAGCAATAGATCCCTATGTTGTTTTTATTTTTTTCAACCAGTAACATACATGAAACCTATTTTAAAAAACAAAAAAATGAAATGAAAAACTCATTTTTTTGAAACAAACAAACATGGTTTTCAAGAAAATAAACACTAATTTTTTTTAAAGAAAAAACAAGTTTTCTCTATATTTTTTGTTTACTGCCCTGAAAGTTTGTTGAAAGTTTGTTGCAAACTTTCAGTCAAACTTTCAGGGGGGGTTGCAAGTTTGACTGAAACTTTCAATGCAAACTTGCAGGGCTGGATTGAAAGTTTCAATGCAAACTTTCAAGGCTGGATTGAAAATTTAAAGAAACTTGCAGGGCTACATTGAAACTTTCATGCAAACTTTCAGTGTAGCCCTGCAAGTTTCTTTAAACTTTCAATCCAGCCTTGAAAGTTTGCATTGAAACTTTCAATCCAGCCCTGCAAGTTTGCATTGAGAGTTTCAGTCAAACTTGCAACCCCCCCTGAAAGTTTGACTGAAAGTTTGCAACAAACTTTCAACAAACTTTCAGGGCAGTAAACAAAAAATATAGAGAAAACTTGTTTTTTCTTTAAAAAAATAGTGTTTATTTTCTTGAAAACCATGTTTGTTTGTTTCAAAAAAATGAGTTTTTCATTTCAATTTTGTTTGTTTTTTTTTTAAATAGGTTTCATGTATGCTACTGCTTGAAAAAATAAAAGCAACATAGGGATCTATTGTTGGGATCATTGAAAAGAAGTAACCCCAAATATGGATTACTATTCTTTGTAAGTGTTTTTCTCATTTAAAAAAATCAAATAAAAAACGAAGGTTATTGTTGCCTGGTGTTTAGATAAACATGTAGTACCAACCATGGTTTGTGTTTGATTGAATGCTGTGTGTTTCCAAAATAGAAACCCCAAACATAGGTTGGTTGTCATGCAATGGTTTTGGTTTGCAATGCAGTAACCCCAAACCAAATTATAACCCCACACCAAATGAATACACACATATATACATATATACCTCCACATCAGTATTTGGGTACATGATGTCTTGAAGTTGCAGCAAAAAAATCCTAGGACAAGAGCAACTAAATTAGGTGAACATACATTAAAAAAACACCAACAAACACATGTACAATACTGAAATTGTAATCAAACATTTGCCTTAGACATTTTGCGACATCTATATGTTTATTTGTTTTATTTTTCCCAAAAATGAAAAGGTACCTTAGGGGGGCTTAAAGCACCGTTTTATTTTACAAAGTACCTATATAATAGGGTTGGTTGGCATGCAATGGGTTTTGTTTGAAAACAGTAGCCCCAAACCAAATAACAACCCCACACCACATGAATACACATATACCTCCACATTAGTATGTGGGTACATTATGTCACATTATGCCTTAAAGTGTCATCAAAAAAACATAGGGCAAGAGCAATTGCATTAGGTGAACATACATAAATAAGAAAAGAAAAAGCACATGTACAATACAGAAACTATAATCAGATATTTGCACTAGACATTGTTGAGACATTCCCATTTTTTGTTTTGTTTTGCAAAAAAAAGGACCTGAAGGGGGGTTTAAAGCACCTTTCATTTTACAAGGTACCTTATAGGGTTGGTTGGCATGCAATGGGTGCGGTTTGCAAAACTGTAACCCCAAGCCAACTAATGACTAATAACACCACACCACCTGAATACATGCGTATTAATGCATACATATATATATATATTTAAATAAACATATATATATATATAGACAGTGATATTTAGGCACATTACGTCTTAGAGTTTCATCAAAATAATCATAGGACAAGAGCAGCACGTAAATAACAAAACAAACAAGATATGTACAATACTGAAATTGCAATAAAATAATTGCTCTAGACATTTTGAGACATCTCCATTTCTATTTCTTTAATGTTTTATTTTTCCAAAAAATGAAAGGTACCTTAAGATGGCTTAAAGCACCTTTCATTTTCCTAGGTACCATTGTGGAACCAGTTTTTGAACATGTTAGGCTTCGGTTTCGGGAACCAATTTTCAGACGTTTTGAGACATCTCCAGTTCTACTTTTTTAAGTTTTGTTCAATGAAAATGAAAAAGCCATGCAACATCCATTGTGAAGTATAGATATCACATTTGTTGATTGATACATTCACAAGGTCTTTGGTATTTCTGTTGTAAGCTTTTCTGACATCATCATGGGCAAAACATGTTCTTCATGGAGTTACTTTTGGTGAAAGGCTGGAATTTACGTCAAGTGTACACTTAGGGATGTCTCAAAATAGGAGTGCCCCAAAGCTCTGTTTTGCACACTAAAAAACAAGGGCTTGGGGCCCCCTATTTTGAGACATCCCCAATTTTATATACCATCTGTGTAGCACACTGGTGCTCAAGATTGAAGTTACTTGTCACTTGTCGCCCCTGTTGGTAACCTGATGCTATGCTTGCTTTTTGCCTCCACCTGAACCAGCACCAGAATCTGTAGAACAGGCTTCTCCAGAAGAGGCTGCCCCATGAGCTGACTTAGATTCTTAGATACTGCAGCACCCAAGGCAAAGGCCAAAGCCAAGGTGAAAGCAAAATCTAAAGTCAAGGCAAAGGCAGCAGGTAAAGCCAAGGCTGCTGCCAGCAAAGCTCCTGGGGTTACTTCTTCGCCAATGAAAGCTCAAAAGGCAAAAGCCAAGAGCACAATGAAGAAAATCCTGACAAGACCTGATGCAGCTGAAGGCGAAAGCCAAGGCCAAAGCGAAGACTGTCAAGGAGATGGCAGCAGGATGGAAGAAGACCAGGGATGAGCCAGTTCCTGATGACCATGCAGAAGGAGAAGATGAGGAGCCTAAAGAGGAGGATGCAACAGTTGCTGATGATGAGCATCGAAGCTACCCCAAGGTAAGGAAATGTGCCAGAATGATCAAAAGTGGCCAGGTGCCAGAAGATCTTCAGCAGCTCTATGAAGAAGAGGGCTCCAAGAATTCTCTTGAACACCAGAGGCGAGTCTGTGTTTGCTCCTGGAAATACCCAGTGTTCGAAGTTTTCAAGAAGAACTCTGAGATTTGCAACAAATCTCAGATTACTGGGTTGGCTTTGGTTGTGGACAAAATCCAGGGAAACCAGCAAGCTTTGAATGAGCAGAAAGACGAGGTGATGTCTATCAGAAAGATGGTTACTATCATGTCAGGACAATAGCCACAGCCATTGAGAAGAAGCAGGGCAGTTCCATGGTCTTGCATGGTGGCCAAGCCAACATCACCAAGGATGAGTTATTCGCAGATGAGTCAATTCATGCCGAGCAGGCCCTGGAGCCAGCTTGGCACTGGAGCTAGTTGTGGTGGTAGTGGTGGTTGTGGTAGTGGTAGCAGTGCTTCCTCTACACCAGCTGTGGTTACTTCATCCTCAGCATTGCCAAAAGCGATTTCTGATGCTCCTGTTAAACTGAGCTGGGCAAGTGTGCAGAATGACATCAAAGAAACCAAAGTGGTTCAGGAGCGACTGGGTAGAGACAAGAAAGACCAAAAATCAATGATACTTTGGAGGATGCCCTCACTGAGCTTTCAAAGACAGAATGCATGCTTGGATAATGCTTCATTGCCAAGTATGACTGGTTCATTATTGCCATAATCTTGTTTCATGCCTTTTCTGACTTTTCCTCATTTTTGTCATGCTGTTGTTTCATAAATTTTGTCAGTGACACAAACACTACCCATGATCAAATCATTTGATCCAATCCAAGTGCCAAGGGAAAAACATGAGACCCTGTCAAAATACATGAAATAAACCCATGCACATATGTCAGCAGCACGTATATAGTAACCCCAAGAGAACATCAGACACATACCATATAACAAAAGAAAATAAATAAATATATATGTAAAAACGAAGTGAAAAAACATAACCCTTAAAAATTACCTTGAAAAAGGTTCTCAATAATTACCTTCAAAGGTAATTTTTTTTAACTAATAGTTAAAAAAAATCGACCAAAATTATCTTCAAAAATGTATTTTTTTTAGAGCTACCTATTTTGCTCCAAATAACCTTGCCTGACCTATAGGGTGTTCACCCAGCCTCAGGAATCTTCGCTGTCTCAACGAAGGTGGGGGTGGACCTGACCATTCAAGCATTGCTTTGGTCAGACCATAAGAGTGGCATAGAATGGCCAAAAGCATCGATGTGTGATGCTTAATGATGGTTGGTGATGGCTAACAATGGTTGAACAATGTTGTTATAATATGGTTGGTGATGGTTAATGCCGGTTTATGATTGTTAATGATGGTTGCCATTTGAATTGAAACCAACATGCCCATCAAAACTATGGTCCAATGCAACCAGCGCTAGGTTCCAATATGGTAATTGGGATACCATACAATAAACAGTAACCATATAAATCATATACCCTCTGGTTATTTAACATAGCCATGGAAAATGGCCCATTTATAGTGGATTTTCCCATTAAAAGTGGTGATTTTCCATAGTTATGTTAGTTTACCAGAGAGGATATCCAGGATCAGATCCATAGCTGGATCACCCCTAGCAGTTCATCCTATCAGTCCTCCTGCCGAGTCCTAGCAGGACACCTGCCTCGCCACAGAAACGTGCGAAGAGCTGTTCACCCCGGATGCTCCACATATCAAGCTGGCACTGGATGGTCCCTAGGTGAAGATGGATAGGAGGATAGCTCATGGCTGGCTGGAAATTCTCCATGAATAGCTCCATGAATTTCTCTCTCTCTCTCTCTATATATACACATTATATATATAATATTTAATTAAACATATAGCTAGCTAGATTCAGCTAGATGCCCACCTTGTTTCATTATTTCTCAGCTAGCCATGTGTATGACGATATGGCCTTAGCATGGCTTAGCCAACTCGGAGACGACCAGTTTCCCACCCAGTCCCAGTTAAGCCCCACGGCCCTGAAGCGGCAAAGGTGACCCCAGAAGTTGATTGGCTCAACGGCTCATAAGTTGGCTGGGAAAGTACCAGTTACCCTCCAGTAAATTAACATAGACTCTGGCAGATAGGGGTTGGAAGATTAGTTTCCACTAAAAATTGTGATTTTCGGGGTCTATGTTAATGTACCAGAGGGTAAGTTTCCTGATTGAACTTTTGCTTTATGAGTTTATGACTTCTCAATATGTCTCTATGTCGACCAGTTAAGTTGCAGGCCTTTTTTGGTACGGTAGCCGTTTCCTATGATTGTTTTCAGCATTCCCCTTTGCCAACCAATGACTGGTGGTTAGTGGATGCGAGTGGTTTAGGATCTGGTAGGTGCCTTTGTCATATGATCCATGGCGTTCCAAAGCACGAAGAAACAAAGAACATATCCATTGATTATTGAACCCTGACTGGTAATCAGGACATGTTTTTTTTTGCAATCAAAGAAAGGTCAACCAAGGATTGTTGAATCTCTGACTGATTACTATGGCACTATGGGGAGTTGCACCGGTCATCGGTGCCCATATGCATCAATATGCTACAGTGAGAACCTCCAATTCAACTGGGGGGTCATAGAAAATCTTCTGGTAATGTGGGTAAAACAATGCCAGAAACCAGCCCCATCCCGTCATCAGCATTTTTATACGTGGTATAAACCAATCAAAAAAATATGGAGTTTATTAACCCTAAAGATTAACCCATATTAACCCATATTAAATCGTGTATAAACCACAATGTGAGGCCCCCAAGATAGCTAAGTTGGTTTATAACTCCAATAACTATGGTTTATGGTACTTATAACTATAGTTACTGGGGCTTTTGTTAACCAACAAACATCACTGGGGGGCTTCACATAAACCGGGAATCTTCTCGTTTTACCCACAATCAGCTCTCAGCTCGGGGGACCGAGGCGTGGAAATCATCGCCAATGGTTCCGGGAGTCACCACCAGTTGAGGTGCCGTTGGTGCCGTTGCACCGAGCCGACACCGGTGGTTTTGATGACCAGTGATCCCTGAAGACACGTGAACAACGGCCTACAGGTTGATGGTCGAACATAGATGGGGAACATACTGAACCATATCATATCGTATCATATCATATCATATCATAATATGATCATAGTATGATATAATATGAACATCTACTCCGGCAAACATGGCTGACAAATCTCCCACTTCGCCCGATGGTTTTCCCATTCAAACGCAGTCCTGTCTCCGTGACCTTGCGCTCACGTTGGAATCTAGCCTCCCGAAAGGTTGGCAACAGGAAATAGCATTCCGAATGGCTTCAGTATGATATGCATAAATATAATATTTATATATATATATAGATAGATAAATAAATAAACAATAAAATAAACACATATATATATATATATTGCAGAATCACCTGCACTGGTAGCCAATCTAAGAAAACTTCTCCAACACCAAAGCCCACCGGAGCTCAAACGCTTTTCCTATGGCTTCGCACGAGTGAAAGGTGCAGGCGACTCCCAAGTCGCGTCCTAAGCCCTCGACGGCCACCCAGAGCCGAAATCCTCATGAGGTAGTGACTCCCAAGGTTGAATCCATAGTTGACACCCATTGTCAATCCTTGCATTACAGTCTCGCACAAGTTCAGAGAGATGTGGTCTGGAAATTACACTCCTAAAAAATCTTTTCTTTCTTTTTATAGAGATGGAGGATCTGCTGAATTCAGTAAACTTTCCTGGCAAAAATAAATCATCAAGCCACATTTGGTTCTTACATGCACTGCACAAGGGATTGGCGGTGGCGTGTGACAACTTACACAGGATTGGAATTAAGCTTGGTCTATCGCTGAAATTTCGCATAGCCCTGAGCACTTCGGAGCAGGACCGGCTACTGCAGGATGGCCAATGCAAACGCATGCAAGGCGGATTTCTCGGCACTGGTTTGTTCATACCACTGCTGTCTGACTTTTTTGTCTGCTCGTTGCTTGAGAACTTCTTCAACATCATGTAACACACATTTACCATGACGAAGGAATGCTCGCAAAACTGTATTGTCCATGTCCTTGGTCAGTGAGTCAGCCATTTGCGCAGCGGAGTGAACCCACTTAACAATGACTCCTTCTTGCAAACGTTCCTTAATCACCAAGGCTTCGAGTGTGGTTCGATGTTCTGTACACTGTGGTATTGATGTTTTCTGTAACAAGTCAAACAAACTCTTGCAATCTACAACTGCGAAAGCTGGTGGTAAAACCTTTAGCGTCTTTTCAGGTGTTTTCCATGAGGCTGAAGGATTCAGTATCCATGACCAGTGAAGTCTCGTCCAACTCAACAAGTCCAAAGCGCCAGATAGTGCAAAGGTCTCTGAAGCTAAGGTACTTGATACCACACGATTAATCTTCTTCGAAAACCATAAGAGAGGACTTACAGGAGCTGATCTGGTTTCATTGATTTCTTCAGTCGTGGCAAGGATAAGACAACCTTTCTGAGAGTGTGCCTTTTCACGGGTGGCAAACGCTGCATCTGAAAATGATAGAAACCGAAGTTTATTGGGATCTAGCGCTTGGATCTTGATGGAGATGTCTGAGAATCGCTTGGCATCCATTAAAAGTCGGTTTCCATGGAGTAAATCGGATACAGTGGCACACGTGACTCTGGCTTGGAGAAGGCTCAACCGGCATGACAAATCTGGACGGGTATTTGAGGCGGCATATTGCAGGCTACCTATTAAACCCCTGAGATCTTGAAGTTCTTGGTGAGTAATTTTGGCATCAGGCTGCAATCTACGTTCTCGAGATACATTGATGGGTGGTATATCGTTGATATAGGTCTTTTGGTTTAAGGATATATCCCCATTGTGATCTTGAGTTAGGTTGATTCCAGTGAAAGTAAAGGCTCCTTGTCGCTGGCTACCAAAGGGGAATCTCTTCTCCAACATCTTGATGGTTTGATTGAAGACTGCATCACCCCCACCCAGGCCATCGTCAACATGTACACCCAAGACACCATGAATTTTTGGTTCGTGCTCATTGAGGACATTCTTTTTCGGTAACACAAACAAACATGGGTCCATTGGAGAAATGACGAATCCTAGTCCAAGCAGGGCATTCTTCAATTCGCAGTACCACAAGAGAGGGGCATTCACCAAGCCATAGGCTCCCTTAAGTAACTCACAAACTTCATCATCCCCAAGTTTCATACGCAAACGAAGTTCAGGGGGTGGTTCTACTCCAAGGATTCTTGAATCCTGTCTGCTGCCACGGAGAAACGCCGTCCGGATGTCAAACGATCGTGCATTCCACCGATGGCTGGCAATGCACTGAAGAGCTAACATGCGGGAGTCTTTCCCCAACGTAGGTGAATCTCTGGGTAATGAATCTATCATTGGATCTTCAAATCCCAAAATGACAAGTCTTGCTTTGGCTTTCCGAGATGTTCCGGTTTCCTTTTGTTCAATATCATCCAGGGATTTCCATGTCAAAACCCAACGAGATCTCAGCAACTGACCCTCAGGAACCTGGTGGCGTAAAATCTTTCGAACAGTATCAGTTGATAGCCATGAGTCAATTTCTTTGTCTTTTGCCTTTTTAAACATCTCAATTTCTTCCGGGGTCAAGTCTTTCAATTTGACCTCGACCTTTTGTCTCTTGGCAGCGGACGCAAGAAAACATTCCTGGCTTTCATAGGTTCTTCCAAGGCACTTTTGCATCTCATCCAAGGTGAGGAAAATTTCATATTGGTAAGCTTGGGGTGGACTATCGTTAAGGTTATTTATGATTTGAGTATTTTGGTGGTTATCATGTGGTGGATTATTCTTAGTGAGTTGGAATGTGGTGCATCCAGTCCATGGCTCCGGTGCAATGCTATGTGCAGTCACATTGTTCTTCCAATGCTCATGCCGTTCAAAAGTCCCACCTGACAAGTATTGGCCGCTCGTTCGTCGCATTGGGGCCAGGCTTTCCAGTGGTACAGGACACTCAAACACTTCTGTTGGAAAAAACATGTGAATCCTCGGTTGAAGATGGTGTCGCACAATGCAATCAGGATGGACTACCCAATGGTCTTGGCGATGCGTGGTGGTGATCAATTCATCATCAGCGGTGTCATTTGGAATCGGAGTATTTACCGGCCCATGAAAATCCACTGGTTCCAATGAAGCTGGATTACTGGCAGGCATGTCAAAGCTTGCTGGTTCGGCATCTGGTTGACCAACACTCGGAGTGATTGGGCTGTTCTGAATTTCATTTTGGTCATTGGTTTCTTGGTTAGGTTGAACAATGATGGTATCTGGTGTCTCATTTGAGTTGGGGTTACTGCGGGAACCTGGAATTTCTGGGATTGGAGGTGTATTTTGGCCTACCAACTCTCGATACTGGAAAACCCCATTACCACAGCGATCTGGCAGCTGGAGCAGTTGTTGATCCTCTTGAGAAAGAGATTGCATCCCATCTTCAGACAGCAATCTAACATGCTCCGGGGCACATCGATATAGGCGGGTCATGTGGCTCAACCAGATGAGATTTTGGCTTTCAATCATCAAAACTCTTGCAGGGCCCCTCCAAGAACCTGGTTCTACCCCTTTACCGCCTCTCCAGTACATGACAAGATCCCCAATCTTGAATTTGACACGGTCTGGTCGAGACCGGGCATGGAGCGCTTTTCGGAGGGAAGCGCTATGGTCAGCTTTCACAAACGCTAACCTGGCAGCTTCTCTCCTAGCCATCATGGTCTGAAAGCGTTCTCCTTCAGTGACCGGGTCATCGAGTCCGGCATAACTGGCACTGTCGGTCGGGGCAGAAATGTTATTTCCAGGTAAAGGTCTCATTTTTCCTAAAACCCAGAGCTCAGGGGTGAACCCTTCATGGCGGGACATTGCATTCTTGGAGTTACAGAGATGGATCAAGCATTGTTCAAAATCCTCATGATTCCTGATGGGGTGTTCAGCATGATACAAATCTATCATATGCTTCAAGATTGAACCATGTCGCTCTGCACGACCGAGTTGCCAATGAGCCTCAGTGGGAATTACATAGCTGACAATGGACTGTTCCTGCAGGTATCTTGCGAACTCTTCACTGTTCGACTCGGTGGCACTATCGAACATCATCCTCTTGGGAGGGCCAGCCCATCTGATCCATGCAGTGTTCAGGGAATGGATAAGGGATTCTGTCGTACGCTGTTGATATGGGATGGCAGTGTGAAAATTGGTGGCTGAGTCAATGAAGTGAAAAAAAGAATATGACTTTCCATTCGGATCAGTCCATTCAGCGCCATCAAAAGAAACCAGGTCATTGAAATCCCGAGGTTCATGCAAATGGCTCGACCGATACGCTTTAGGCTGCTTACTTTCAAAGCATGCAGGACACACAAAATCGGCACAACCACGGATGTCACTTTCAGGCCATCCGTACCTTTTTAAGGCCAACTGCAACACCCTGGTATCGGGGTGACCTAGGTTTTGGTGGATCTTCTTCACTTGGTTTTGGACTTCTGGGGCTAGTGCTCTGAATTTTGGGCCATGACTGTGACATGATTCAGGGAGTTTACATGTTTCAGGATTATCGGGATTGAGCTCAGTCTTTGGAGTTGTACTGGGGACTTCAACATCCGGAATTATGGCAGGAGACTGTGAATCACTTCCTACTTGGAAACGGGTTCTCTTCAGGATCTGTTGATCCGCAACACCCTCTCCAGCGTGTTCCAGCTCTGGGTTGGTTCGCTTATTGGAGGCAAACACCGTGAGTAAAATCTTGGAAGGAACCCCGCCTCGAATCTGCTGACGGTGAGACAGGTTCTCCCAATGTTCCCAGGTGTCATCGAAAAACATCGATGTGTCAGTTCGACGCTTGCCAATTACCCTTCTGTATGGAGCCAGACCTTTGGGTCCAATGGGACAGACACGCATACGATTGATGCCTCGACAAATATCCAACACCATAACCTGCTTGTCTGGAAAAATCTCTTGAACAAGTTGAAACAGGGGACCATCTTGGATGATGACTTTACCAACCCTTGGTGTACACTGCTCAGCCATGTGAAGTGCCTGATTCATCTGGTTTCTGCGATGCTCATCGGGGCGACTGGCAGGCATCGGTGCAGGAGTCTCTGTTGGACTCTGAGAACTTGGCACAAATAACTGATCGGGCTGGAACTTGCCTGATAGTCTCCTGCGCTTCGGCTCTGGGAGATTCTCTGGCTTCGGTCCGACTGTTAGTGCAACATCCGGCAAACTTGAGAACAGGTCTGCATCAGAGGCAGCAACTTCCCTCACTTGGAGACTACATCGGATGGATCGGGCGACTCTTTTCCCAAACATGGCAGTGTAGAGTTCCGAGTATTTGGACGCAGACATTCTCTCATTCAACTTAGTTTTACATGAACCTGCAACATGATCATGAGGATGTGTCCCTTGGCACTGCAATTGTTCAAGAGTCCTCCATAAGATCCGTGACGTCGTCAGAACCTGTGTTCTCGAGATCTTCTTCAAAAAACCATCATTCTCCGGGTGTTTGAGACTGCCGGCTGCACACATATCACAAATGGCTTTGAGAGTGTGAGTGACAATGGTCTTCATTTCCCTCTGATAAACAAGTTCTGATCCAAGAGGCTGTTCCAAGTGAAAATGAAAGTTCTCTCCACGCCAATACTGCAGACGAAACAAGGCATCGCATAAACACAGGTGAGTGTTCTCTGCACGACGATCCGACAGAATCTGTTGTTCCAAACGTTCAGACTTAGACATGTTCAGCCTACTCCATGCACACCAGGGGCCACACTTCGGAGACATCCAAATATGTTTCGGTCGCAAAATCCACAACATGTCATAAAGTTTGGATCGTCCAGCAAAGGATGCGAGATCTCCCTGTTTGAGACCAAATCGGACGGCTGACATCCCAAGGCTCTGGCATTGATGTGTAAGCTGACTCTGGTCAGAGCAATAAACTTCAAGAACATCGGCCTTTGACGACTGGAAGTGGTGTTTCATCTGGTCTAAGTTCAAGTGAGGATACTTGCTTTGAAAGTACATCCACATTTCTTCATCCACCCAGTTGTATAGCTCATGAGCAAGGTTTATCTCATCGTTGAAAAACACAGGATCATGAGTTCTTTCCTGCCGGCAATTCATGTTGTAAACTCCTACAGAATCACACATCAATGTTCTCAATCCGTCGGCTTGGGAATTCAGATCTACTGGCCCTGTTTCTGGCCCATGGTGGCTTGGGTCAGAAGTTGGAGCTGCTGCGTGATCTGGGTCAGGGCCTCCTCCATGTTGCTGAGTCGGCGACGATTGTCCTCGATCTCTTCCTGAATTGGCAGTGGCATCATCTGCGCTCCTTGCATCACATCCCATGGGTCCTCTTGGTCGGACCAGGATACCTGGCTCCCATGTTCGGAGGGATTCTTCACGGCCGGCTTGGCCTTGGCTTTGGACTTGAGGTGGCTCGATGTCGGTGCTCCTCTCGGTGTCTCGAGTCCCTTCTCCAGTTCTTTGCGTTCCACATAAAGGCTCAGGAAGAACAGGAACGCTTGGTGGGACTCTTTCTGGCTGTTCTGGTATTTCTTCGCAAACCACTGAACATACTTTGGGTCTCCCTCGATCACTTCCAGAAAGGTCTGGTTGACCTTGGTTTCCCCAAACGACACCCTCATTTGTGACAGGTCGTCGAAGGACATCGACATGAACTCGGCCTTCTTCTGCTGCACCTGCAAGGCTTGAAAGCGATCTGCCAAGCTCGACATGGCCATGAAGCAGCGGCGAACTCACAATGCACGGACTGGGAGGCACGGATGCTTGGTTCTCCTTTGACACCAAAGGCTGGTGATCGGAGGTGTTCTCAGCTTCTGGATTCGGATGATGAGAGGCTTGATGGTTTTCATCATGTTCAGTGTTTGAATTTGAAAAACCCTGGGCACTCATGATATGCATGTGAGACATGTTTTGGACCTCGGACACCTGACCACCTGCCTGTGCACTACGTCGAATCAATTCACAAAAGTCCAGCAAGTACAGCTTCTTTTCTGACAACTTCAAAGGCATGTGAATCTGAATCTTGGAGAAAAACACGGCATCTTGATCGGTGTCGATCCTGGCCCCCAACGTCTGGAAAACATTGTTGGATATGAGAAATGGTGTCTGGCTCTTGACAACACAGATCTTGACTCTCCATTTGGCCAAGGGGACCAGGAGAGCATATTGGCAAACTACCGTGCTGCTATTTCCAAAACGGAAGACAGTGTCACAGGGGACCCTCTGCGTTTGATCGGCAACATCTTTTGGCAAGCTTTGCATGAGATCAGACACTAGTTGTTGTCCAATGACAGTTTGACTGGCACCTAAGTCTACAATTCCAAAGGGTCCGTGACTTACAAAGTGCACATCCATGGTGAGGTCCGGTTGGACCATGGCTGTTGTCGGCACCTTCAAATCAGGCCGAGGAGGGCTTAGGCGACTCTTCAGGGAATTCACAAGCCTGGCCAGTGCTGTCGGGGAAGGAACACTGGACTCCGACACTTGGACCATATGAACAAAACTGTGCAAACCCTTGGATACCTGAGCATGCATGTGGGGGGCCTCAGTCACAAGGATCATGTCATCCTCAACTCCATGGGCATCTCCGGTGACGATGGCGCCAGTGAAAGCACCGGCATTCGAGGCAGCTGCAGCATTCGGATTGGGAGTGCTCGCTCGGTTGAGCGGGCACTCAGCTTTCCAGTGCCCTTTGGCACCACAACGCCTGCATTCGGACTCTAAGATCCTCTGCGCCAATGGCTTCCGGAAACGGAATTGTCCTTTGCCTTTACCTTTTGCCTTGCCTTTATTCTGGGACATTGACCCCTTACTGTTACCCCAAAAACCCCTGTTGCGACTGCGGTCATTGATCCTCTTTCGGGCATCGAGGTACGTGTTGTAGCAGGCTGCAAGGTCGGCATCGGACTGCAATGCATCCACTAAGCTTTCCTCGAATTGCATGCAAACGATGGCATTGGGATCATTATCATCATATGCAATTTCCGATTCATCCCAGGTTTCACCCATGAAAAAATGGTCATCTTCTGGAAAGCCTGATCCCGAGTCTTCATCAAACACGGCATTGACGTCATACGTCTTGACGCGGTTGGGAAATTTGCTTCCCGCTTGCACTTCATGAAAAAACTTGGAACCGAGCAATTTCAGTGCTGAGACAATGGCTTGATACTCCAGGTTGCCATGGGAGTCCACTATAAGCTTCTTCTTATCTTCAGATCCCAAACCAGAATTCCGCAAAAGAATATAGGCCCTGATGTCTGCAAAAGAAACCCCCATTTGAAGCAACTCTTCGAATTGGAAATCGTGACGTGCCATGTAGCTGTCATGCGATTCATCGGCCCTTTGCACTGTTGTGTAAATGGCTCGTTCAAAACGTTCGAATTTCTCTTCTAAATTGCTTTTGCCCCAGATTCCTCCTAACGTGGTCACTAACAGCTTCACGCCGTCGGTGGTATTCACCTTGAGTTTGGCTGGGTCCAGCCTCATCACACGCTTGAAGGAACTGCCTTCACACATCATGGCCGCTCTCGGAGCTAGATGCGACAAGTGCTCGGGCGGCCACAGACTTGCCAGAAATTCCAACTTCTTGGTATACTCATTGATGTCTGGGTCCCCAGGGCGGAAACTTGGTATCATGGTCCATGGCAAATGCGACAACGACGCATTCGGAGTTCCAGGCACTGTTGGTTGATCTCCATCCCCACCAGTGGTTGTCCCTGACATCCTGGATCAAGTAGCTTCCACTCACAGTTTGGACCAGAAAAAGGAACTGATAGCTGAGCGGCTACTGGTAGCTCCGCTACCAATGCAGAATCACCTGCACTGGTAGCCAATCTAAGAAAACTTCTCCAACACCAAAGCCCACCGGAGCTCAAACGGTTTTTCTATGGCTTCGCACGAGTGAAAGGTGCAGGCGACTCCCAAGTCGCGTCCTAAGCCCTCGACGGCCACCCAGAGCCGAAATCCTCATGAGGTAGTGACTCCCAAGGTTGAATCCATAGTTGACACCCATTGTCAATCCTTGCATTACAGTCTCGCACAAGTTCAGAGAGATGTGGTCTGGAAATTACAATATATATATATATATATATATAATTATATATATATAATTAGATAAAAACACACATTTTCATATTATTTACACAATGGGACAATGGGTCTATGAATCTTACCACCGTCCCAGCTTCTTCACGGTTTCTCTCAGATAGGAAGCTTGACAAGCGCATCGACTTGGTTCGGGGCGCTACCTCCAAGAGTGGTGGGGTGCAGCTTGGAACAGCGATAGCTGGGGGATGTGCTGGAAAAAAATGGGGTTGGTCTGAAAATCTGGCGCCAAACAAATCCGTTTTTGTTTGCTCATGGTGCCAGTTTTTGAGAGATTTCTTCGATTATCAGTCTATATCGAACAAATCATCGTGGGTCTATGCGCCTGCAGGGGGGGTGATTTACCACACCAAATGGGCATGAATTTGGAACCTATGTTGCTATGTTGGGATCCCAACAGCTTCGTGGCGAATCTCCCAGGTCCAAACATTTCAAGGTTGACAGTGGTTGAGGGAATGGTTCGTTGGTTTGTGGCACGTAGTTACGAAAAAACACGGGAATTTCCATGAAATGTGGGAGATTAAACCAAGTAGAACAGACTGGTGGTTTCAAAAACATGTGTTTCTATATGTTTCTCCATTGTCCATCACTACCTGGGACAATCATTCCAATTTCGGCCATATTCTCGACCTGGGATGTGTTGCGTAGTTGGGAATTTCTTCGTGATGCAAAAAACTGCCAGTCAGTCTCATGGCTGAATTCTTCGTTGGGCATGGGTTGAAACCACCAGCACATTTGTGGACAAAGACAGCAAATTTCCAGTGACTGCAGTTCGACCTTGAGGTTCCAAGAGCCTCAAAGAGGGTCAACTTTAATGTGGTAAACCCAAAGATAAACCTACAAGGTTGGGGACCTTGTGCATATTCGTACCACCCATTTCTGGTGATACTAGGGCCTAACTAGGGATACTCTCTGGTTATTTAACATGGCCAGGGAAAATCACAATTTTTAAGTTCGGTAAACCACCTATAGATGGACCACTTTCCATGGCTATGTTAAATAACCAGAGGGTACCGGTATATGGTTTAGTATTGCCACCACAATCTGACCCTTTTTCGGTACCGAAACGATCCGTAGGATCCGGTTCGTCAGTGTCCCAGGTACATCTATGCAAATGTGAAAGGCGGCGATGGAGGTGCTTTTTTAAAGGGCAGCTACTAAACTGCCACGCTTAAATAGCCTATGACTAAGTGTGGTTCACCATACTTCATAGTTTTCTAGTAGTTGGTTTATGGGATGTCTATGGCTAGATTGGGTTAACTAGGGTTTCTAGTGGATGCTGTAAATGTAAGGCTGATGGCCCCCAACTATATGGATGTTTCCTAAAGTATGAGTACCCCAAAATCATCGGTTTCAATACTTTAAAGTAAGTCTTTTTTTGGATGATCGGGGGTACCCAAATTTTGGGAAACCCCCATATGTAAAATTGGGCACCACTTGGCCTGGGGAGTAACATGTGTCAGCATGCAGCCGCGCCGCACACTGCCAGGGCGGCTATACTTCGATGGCTGTTCAATGGTGTGGTGCAATGGAAAGCTCTTGGCACAAGGTGGATATCAGTCGCGCATCCAAGGATGGCACGTGTGAGTTTCTGCGAAAATTCCATGGGTTGCAAATATTAAATATGATGTACATTTGGGAAACCGCGTGGCAGGGGATGATTCATTTGGCTTAAATCACCATCCGCTGGGCTGGAGGATTTACACTCCCGGAACGAATCCCATGTAATGTCACGTATTAAAACTGGTTGGTGGTTTGGAACATGTTTTATTTCCCATATATTGGGAATAATAACCTCAACTGACTTTCATATTTTTCGGAAGGGGTTGAAACCACCAACCAGGTAAAACTCTTCGCGATCGCTGGGATTGCCATATTGTCAAAAATACACCGTTCCTCCAGTGAGTCCTGGGTCATGGAAATGGCACACGCCGAAGCATGGGATCAACTGTGGTCGTTGTGGCACCAGTTTTTTTCCCATCGAAACATGAAAAATGATGTTAAACGATGTTTGAAGAGACGAAACCATGGCCAGATCCAGTAGGAATATGTAGGAATCTCATCTTCCAAAGCTTTTCAAACTCAATTCTTGATCCATGTTCGATCAACGGTTGATCCACAACGCAACAAGTCCATTGAGTTTGATCCGCAACTCCGCAGGCAGTCAGTTTGGTATGCTGGATGAGATCGAGGTCGTGGCTTTTTGGCTCCATTGGAATGATGTTTTTTTTTTCACACTTTTTAGCTATGTGGAAATGGCCCATCAATATGGCCCATTTAGTTCGATGATTTACCTGTATTATTCTGTATTGTAGATCCTATTAGGGTGATTTTCCATAGCGATGTTAAATTATCCGAAGGTAAAACGAAATTCAGAAGGAATATGGAAGGCATGATTTTATTGTAGAGCTTCGCTCACTGGTGATGCTTTTCCAAGTTTGGGCACCTGCCTTGCAACACCACCAGCACCCGCAGAGCAACATGCCAAAAGGCTGCCTCCGGTATATTTCCCTGGACGCTCTCCCCTACAAAGGGCTCGGTATAGATATTTTGTGTTTCGATTCTTGCAGTTTCCTTCCGAATGGAATACGATGGAAGATGGAATTTCCCATAGGAATGGGATGACTCCTCTCGAATTTTCAAGGATCCATCGGAGAAAAAAAATCCATCTGAATCATTTTGGAATGTTGTGTTTCATCCAGGGGCATGACGTCTCTTAAAACTGTACAGAATATGTAGGTTGAATGGATTAAAACAAGGGTCGAGTAATCCATCTAAATCCAAGGTGTGTCATTTGCATGCCTGGTGGTAGCCACCAATGCAGATGGCTGAAGAATGTGCTTTTGTAATTATACTGGCTGGTGGTTTCATTTTTTTTATGTTCCATAATATACGGGTTGTCATCCTTCCCATTGACTTTCATATTTTTCAAGATGGTTATTGCACCACCAACCAGGATAACTTCTATTTTTTTGGCGATTTGCGTTTGCCAGGTTGGAATCTTGTAGACTATAGACCTCGGAGGTTGATGCTGATGTCTCCGAGTGAACTCGCAGCTGCGTCCATGTCAGTTTGCATCATGATGCACGTCAGAGTCCATCTTATTTGGTCTGGTTGGTCTGAAAAAACAATGTCTTACCCTCTGGTAAACCAACAGTTCGCGAACTGGAAAACCACCATGTTTCATGGGTAAATCATCTATTTCTACGGCCATTTTCAATAGCATTTTGTATGTTTACCAGAGGGTAATCTTTCTCCCGTAGGTGATGATCATTGATGATCCCACTCGGCGCTCGTTTGAGGTCGCCACAGTGAACCTCAACGACGTTCGATCGATGCGGTCCAATTTCATTGCGCGATCCTACCAAGCATCTTCAACCCCCACAGTGGCGCGAGTGGAGGTTGGGGCAAAAAACGCAGTTGCCTCCCGTTTTTTGTGCCGAATGGAAAGCAAAAACGATGGTTTTTTCAACCGGTGAAGGATTTTTATCGTAAGTTTTCACGTTGCATAGGTTCATTTACTGTTTTGATCTAATCATTTAGATTCAAAATCAGACAAAGGAATCTCAATCCCCAGCAACCTTTTTTTTATTCTCCTCAGAGTCTCCATGAATTCAGGCTGAAACCATGTGCCCCAGTGCCCACCGCAGCTCTTTTTGGGCCAGGTGGACTTTTGCTGTTGCCACCCAGCACCATTAACGATCTCTGAGTCGCAGCCCATTCAGTGACTTGGAGCAAGGTCTTACCCTCTAATGCAACGTGGCTGGAAAAGCGCATACCAATGGAAGCCTTATAGCTCAAAGATGCTCAAAGTAAATAGGGGGGTGTTCAACAAACCATTTCTGATTTCTGATTACCAGAGGCTAGTGTTCTCAGGATTTTGCTCACCCACTGTGAATTTTCCGAGAAGGGGCGGCTATGTTGATCTTTGGATGTAGCGGCAGCCCCCATAGTTTCTACATCCAACTCATATGGGGTGGGACCGACTTCTCCGGATCAGATCCCAAAGTTGTTTTTAAGTTGGATTGCAGATGGCAAGTTTTCGGTAATAGCAACCCAACAATGAAGCACTGGATTTTTTTGTATCTTTTTGAATCCAATGATTGGCCCTGTGTTGGGATTCTATGTTGAATGTCCTGCGTGCGGTGGCTGACTGTTCTTTGCCACGGCCTATGTAGACCTGTCCATCCTCAATAATAATAATAATAACAATAATAATAATCATCATCATCATCATCAGACCTGAAAGAACAGGTTGTTTTCTATCGCACGTGATCAACTGCCAATCCTATGCTTACCCGGCTTACCCTTGCCGGTGCTGTTCCATGAGGGGATGATATGCAGAAGTATTTGAGCAGTCTCACAACCATCACAAAGAATGCTGCAGGGCCGAATGGTGTTTGTTGCTACGAATATACTCTTTGTTAGACATGTATATGATGCAATATCATCAGATATGCATACTAGTAGTGTATATATATATATATATTGATTGTGTATACACATGTGCGTGTGATGTAGTGGAATGGAAAAGGAATGGGAAAGAAATGGAATGGATTGTAATGTAAAGTAATGACGCAATGTAATTTAACGCAGTGTAATGTAACGCGTAATGTCATGCAATGAAATGTATGTATCTATCAATTTCCAAATATATCCACACGCACGCACACACACACACACTGAAAACACAAGCAACACTCAAAAACTGGTTGGTGGTTTGGAACATGATTTTTTTCCCATCATATTGGGAATGTCATCATCCCAACTGACGAATTCCGTCATTTTTCAGAGGGGTAGGTCAACCCCCAACCAGATATTTGTAAGGTTATGTTCACCTTGTGATAGTGACAGAGATATTTGTAATGATGATTTTCCATAGTTATGTGACAGTTTACCAGAGGGTAACTTGGAAAACACCAGCAACACCCAAAAAACATGTGCTCAAAGCCGCAGTTTTCAAGGCCAAAGATCGAGGGACCCATGGAGGAAATCGCTTATGGACCTTCTGCCTGGCTCCAGGGCGGATGGATAGCTGTGGTCTTCATAGCCTTGGTATAAGCCAGTTATGTGGTGATATATATATATATACATATAATATTATATAATTTAATATTTAAATATATATATATACACGATATAAATATAAACATATACATATGTTTTATATATATTATTTTTTTATTGTTATTATTATTATTAATTATTATTATTTTTTGATTATTTATTATTATTAGTATTATTAGCATTATTATTGTTATTTTTATTATTTTTATTATTAGTAGTATTATTAGCATTATTATTATTATTATTATTATTGTTGTTTTTATTATTCTTATGTATGCATATAACAATATATATATGTATGTATATACAGTTATACACATATTGAAAGAATAGTAAAAAAAAACAGTTGATTCGGTGCTTAACATTGTTTAACCACACATGTATACATATGGGTGTTCCATCATATTTCCATTTGGTATTCGAACCTGGCAATGGAGAATCTCGATTTTCAAAAGGCGAATCATCTACCAATGGGTTATCCACTGCCATGTTCATGTTTGATGAAAAAGAACTACTGGCGGTTGGTATTGGGGGGGGAGACAAACAGCCAGGAACTATGGTGAATTGAGCACTGAGCATTACCTTGGCATTGGCGTCCAAGAAAGCCAATGGAAATAGTTGAATAGATTTAAGTCGTCCTATTCCAATACCATTTTGGGCGGAGGTCAAAAAGTGCTCAATAGTTTTCAGGGATATGCTTTCAGGAACCGGCATTTGACACATCCCGTGAAGATGTGCATCGCAGTCAGTGAATGTAAGCAGTTTCAATAATTATATTATACCATATTACACCCCAGTGATGGAATATCGCAAGTTATGACCATAGGTTAAGATACAGCCCCAAAGCATGCCCCAAAACAAGCCCAAACTGGGATGCCTTGCGACGCGCAGATTTCCTCACTAATTGGTTCATGGGAGCAACCCTCTTGGGGAAAAACAACCATGACCACTTGAGGTTCCACAACCTCGGGGATCTGGAACAGATCTTGCCAGTTGAATCATATCAGTTGAGTCGAATTCTGCTGGCCTTCCAATTCCAAGGCCAACCATTGCCAGTCACCTCAAGTCCATTTTCCAGATTTGTGAGACTACGAAGCCAGATGTTCAAATATACATGATCAATCATGATCAATGATTGAAAAAAAGTTCGTTGGATGGGGCTGTTTGCAGGACATCTCTGAATTTCCATGGCAAAAGGTATATGTTTTTTGGTCGATTTTTCCCGCCCAAATTCAGCCGGAGGTTTTTGTCGGTTCTAAGGCTTTGGGACTATCTGCGTCGCTCAGGGCAGCGTGGATACTTCCTGCCTTTGTCCGGTGGAGCGGATTCCTCTTCGACTGCGGCGCCCCTTGACTTGATGAAATTTGTTGGATTGCAACTGCTGCAACTGCTGCAAAAAGAATGGAGATTTCGTGGGATAATGGGGATATAGTGAGATTATAATGGCATGAACCATGGAAAAATTTGGATTTATAGAAATATAGAAATGATGTCTGGATTCGCAGTATGGGATCAATGACCATACACCAGAATTGTCTTATTGCTCTAGCTGACCATAATGGTGATGTTAACAGAGGGCACCAAACTCAACTATGCCAAGCGTTTTCCTCAGTTAACACTCTTCAATTCACTAAAATTTCAAAATGGTTCGTTTCTTGTGGCGAGGGTGCTGCTGCCAACCCCACATTGCGGTCAAGGCCATGTCATGCTTGCCCCAATGCTGCCCAGTACTTGGATGTGCATCCCAGTAATCAAAGCCATATCAAAGCCACATATACCTGGGAATAATCCATGTCATGATTATAACCGGGGTAACATGGTTATTACCCTCTTACTTTCTGGGATGCACCCCCAAGTATCCTTCAACCCCAACAGACTGACTGTCATGTTGAGTGACTAAGCCTGGTGTTGAGGCTGGTGGGCATCATGTGGCAGCCTCAATGGGACCTTTCCTGGGTGGCACGGCAAGGGTTGCATTCGCCACGCTTGGATGATCCCATACCCGGATAAGGGTTGAATTAGTGTGGTCTTCCAATGTCTTCCATTGTGCATGCGCCTACTGTATGATCTTTTTGTTGACACCGTATCCGCATGTATCCGCGCATTTGGACTATGTTCCCCCTCATGACGCCATGGTCCGTTCTGCGAGGTGCCAACGTGTTTTCAAGGAACTCACCGAAGGGACTGAGAGGTGGGATTTTTTCAGTGCAAGATTGCAAGACATGAAAGGGAAGGCTGTGGGCTACAACATCTATGTATTTTAAGGTAAGTAGACTTGGTTGGGTTGGTTGATTTGATCCTCATTCCCGATGCATCCAAGGTACAGTGGGATCCAGGGATTAAACCTTGCCACTCCGGCAACCCGGCTGCCGGCAAACCAGGTCTAAAGCTGCAACCCTGGCAGACATTCGAAAGGTCACCAAAAGGCCATTCTACACACCACCGTCATGGCAGGCGGGGCTAGATGCCGCTGAAACCTGGACAGTCCTAAGGGTAAAAATGTGTTTGCCTTGTCCCAAAACTGGCAGAAGTAGTGAGTAATTGTTCAAATCCAACAGCTCCAGATACTTCTCACAGCTATCCCAGAGGTACTAAGAAGTGCTGAGACTATATTTGGGGATAGCTTTTGGGGTCCAAACGCCCGCACAGTCCAGCCATTTGTTCACCTGAGTGGGCTGCACCCGAGAGTCGATGATTCAATAGGATGCCTTTCAGCTTTGTAACGGAAGATCATAGGACCTCCAGATGGTTTTCCAGGTAGAACCAAGAGGGTACAAGGTTTTTCAGGGGCCAGAACATCTCAGAACGTGTCCAGATTAGCTGTTAGATCCTTCATGTCCAAGAACCCAACCGTTTTTATTATTGGCACCATATTGCACCTTTGTTCTGAAATGACAACGGGCCTTTGTTTATTATTCATAAATCATTGCACGGCTGAAACAGGATTTCTGTGGCAAGATTTTCGTGACCTGCTACATGGCTTCTGACGCTTTGGCGGGTTGCACAGTTGCACGGCTGGGACACATTTGCATCATGAGCCGGTAATTGGCAATATGGCTATGGATATCTATGGATCAAACTGAATCAAACATGATCAAAACCTATATATATATAATTATATATGATACCATATTTTTTGATGATCCATGTAACCTATATGATAGTTGATCATTTACCTTAACTATTTTGATGATCACCGGGGCACCAGGGTTTCTATCTCCATGCAGATGCCTCACCATGAGTTCTGGATCTAACACCAAAAGAATCCGGTCGTCATTGGTGGTACATATTGTTTTTGTTTGGCGGGAAGTCCTGATTTCTGATGGGAAACGGTGTTCCAATGGTCTTAAAGACACCATTCGGTACTTATTATACAGTCTCAGCAACATTCAAAACTTGAATAAGAACAACTTGTTGGTCGCCAGTGAGTTCTAGATATTTATCTTTTGAGGGGAAGACAGGTTTGGAAGAAACACCAAAATCGATGTCTCCCAAACAAGTTCAAACATGTTGACTAGGGGTCTCAGAAAAAGCACGGCAAGTCAAGTTTAAGAATGGAGTGGAATAAACAACATTCACTCATTGAGAGATATCGAGGTTTCCAAACATGGAGCTACCCCCAAATCATCCAAGTCATTAGATCATTTTAGCATTGAAACCCATGGTGACTTGGGATGGTTTGGGGATCCTCCGATCTTCAGGAGCACAGTGGCTCAGAGACCCGTTCGCGTGCCGAAAACTTGGCCAAGCAGCTGGGGGCCAACCATACCTCCATCGAACCTTGGTGCAGAACTTTCTCATGTGTGGGGTTTGAACATGGTGCAAACCTCCCAATGGCCATTAAGATATAGTAAGAAACAATGATGAGAAACGATGGACCATGAGATTTTCATATGTTGATATCTTTGTAATGACCTTATTTTCAAACAAATCCATTTTTGCAGAGTCAAAAACCCATAACTTTCCGGCAGATGTTGCTTTGTTTTGTGGTGACCTTGGCGTCGGTAGTCGCCTGGGGGGCACCTGGGAGAGGCAATTCGACCCATCACCGATGCCATCGTCAAAGTCTTTCAGCAGTGCTGGGGGCGCTCAGAGCGGCGATTATATACGTGGTGGGTTGGTTCAAAAATGTGGGGGTACCCCTAAACTGGATCCTTTAGGGAACCGGGGCAATCTGATATCTTTAGGGATCCTATATAGGCTTGGGGTTGAACATGGACCCAGAAAATGGCTTTATTTGGATGGGGAAATGATGACTATTGTATTTAAGACCAACCCAAGGGAGTTTGTTTGAACTGTTTCATGTTTTTGTTTGGAGGGAACCTGCAATCATCAATAAATCTCTCAGTAAGTGGGCTTCCCTACCGACTTAGAGCGGGGCCGCATGGTTTTGTTCCGCCTTTGGGCCCCATGGACACCCCAGAGGTGTCAAAAATCCCTCCCAATTGAGCTCATTTTGGGAAGCCATATGGTGGATTTATCTGGATTTAAGATGTGATCACCGGAAGGGATTAAGTATGATTAAGTTACATACATACCCTTTGATACTAACCCATTGCATCCCCATTGCTGGTTGGTAAATGGGCATCATATCACCATATTGGTGAAGTCCCATCCAAATAAGAATTGTCAGATGAGAAGTTGATCACCAGAGTTAAACTCCATTGAGTCCCATTATATCCTGGTTGGTTTGGAACATGTTTTATGACTTTCCATATGTTGGGAATTTCATAATCCCAACTGACGAACTCCATCATTTTGCAGAGGGGTAGGTCAACCACCAACCAGATATTCTTAACCATCATTAATCATCATTATCCATCATTAAATCATCATTAACCATCATTAAATCACCATTAAACACCATTAAACATCATTAAATCACCAACCAGATTGCTCAAGATGATCCCGGCTGACACTTTTATTTCCCCCTTCGAAGGTCACTTCGAAGGCACTAAGATCGAGAAGTCGAAGGCACAGCCCGTGACGAAAAAAAATTGCTGACTCTGGATAGTAATGGCAAGGGACATTAGTTGTGATCTCATTAGTGTAATGGAGAATTTGGATATTAACTATATATAAGGGAATGATCAATGGATACTAATCAATCAATGGAGAACATGACCATTTTATGGTCAGGGACTTGAGATGCGTTTTCACGTGCATCTTTCTGTGGAGACCGGTGAAAAAAGAGCTGATGTTTCCCATCAGTTGACCCTATACCCCCAGCCACCTGTCTCCAGGTCAAATCAGACTGTGCAACTGGGTTTGAAGTATGCCTGGGTACTGCGAAACCTCAGTGCCGTGTTTTTTTTCAACATGGTTTGTTGCCCATACAACCAGACCTATCTTTGTTGCCCAAATGAAAGGGCCTGACCGCAGCCACAACCATTGCCAGAAAGTCAGATTCGGGACTTTTTTGGGACACGTGTGGTTCGCATCTCCAAAATTCTGTATTTATTACCAACTTTATAGACAATATTATTCGAATAATTAAGTATTTTCCAGATATTGATATGTACCATATATATATATATATATATATATTTGATACAGATACATCCACACACACACATATATATATATAAATAAATATCAGATTGTTCCAGAACAGTTCCAGCTCTCTCTTTAAGTCTTTCCACCTGCCGTCCAGTTCCTCGGGCCCCGCTGCCCCAGGTCTGGAACGCCAGTGGCACCGAAGACATCGCCCTGCAGAATATCCAGGCGAGAAGTCGAGCCTCGGCGTGGGAAGCCGGCTGCCCCTGGTTGGAGCTGGTCGGTGGTTTCCCAAAAAACATGTTGCAATCATAGAACTGGGACTACTGTAGATAGATAGGATATAGATAGGATATGATAGGATGATGGTTCCAACTTTATTTTTTCTTGGGGCGCAGAACCACCAAGCAGTAGTTTTGGAATGTTTTGGAGGCAGGAAAGGCGGAAACACTGACACTGGATGTGCGTCCTGATTATTAATATGGCTCCATAAAGTTAGTCGTGATGTCATGATATGAATTTGGGGGATGAAGACTGTGCCCGAATAGGCTCATTTTTTAAATAAATACACACAAAGCTGGGTTTCCAATTCGGAATATTGTGGGGTAAGTTTTGAATCTGGCTCACACTATCTATTACCTGTAATTACCTAACTTTGGATGGCTTTAAGTGCTCAACATCACCACTGTGTGGTCCCAATGTTGTGCCTCATGTTTTGAGCTATGCCCAAAAACATCACCGCTGTCATGTGTCAAAGATGGGACCCTTCTATCACCAGCACCAAGGCATGGTCATGGCCTATTTCATGGCGCAACTGATGCCATGGGCTACTGACCAGGTAAGGTCACCCAGACTGATGCGATGTACGCTGCCAATCTAAACCATTATTTGGGCCCTCTATTCACTAGTTCTCCCCTCCAAACAAGCATTGCAAATGATCTAAAAAAAGATGGATTGACCAATTCAATTATATGTTTCAATGCTGAGTTCGACACCCGTCTTTCCGGAATCGGCAGGAAAATCTACAGGAAAGCCATGTATTTGCTGAATCCACTGTTCTCGTACTCTACCAAATTGATACCCTCCGGCAACATAGGTATGTACTATGTAGATTGTAGATTAACTATTTTTCCTGTTAAACATTTGTTGTATAGCTGTGTTGTTATGTTAGATAGCCAGAGGGTATTGACCAATGCTAATCTACGGGGGCATACCCTCCCGTAAACGTTTATATACATAGAATCCACTATATAATTATGTTTAGATCATTTTGCTAAGGAAAACCATGGTTTTTCTACATGCGTTCCCCATATTTTTCCGTATTTTCCCATTTTTTTTTTCCCATTAAACCCTCCATTTGTCTGTGTTAACCCCCGGGGAGTCCCGGAAATTTTCAGACCATCCTCGGTCAGGCCATGCAGGGCGACGCCGGGCCGGGATGGGGCTCTCTTCTGGTTCTAGGCGCGATTTTACGGAGCTGTCCATGTGGCAGTGGAGAGTCCATGAGGATAAGTTCATGTCGGTGCTAAGAAAACAGATTTTTTTACAAAAAAATTGACCAATCCATGGACTTAACCCATTGGGAAAGCCATTCCGAACATGATTTACATTCGATTCATGGTCGGTCTTTTCAGATCTATATTTCTCCGTTTGCAGGAGGGTATCATGTAGATTTGGTTGGGTGAATGTGGTGCAAAAAGGTTAACCAACATATCATGTAACGGGGTAGAACTATTAGGTCATGGTGTTACATATTCATGGGATTGCTGGTCAAGGCTTTGGTTTGCAGTAATTACACAAGATTCGTTTTGGGCGAGAATTGGACTTCTCAGCCAAAGGATAAAAAACTATAATCATCTTTGAAAATGGGTCTACAAGGTTAGTTTCAATAAGGCTGGAAGAGGTACAAAAAAAAACCAGTGCAAAGTGGAATCATGAAACAAAGGGATTAGAGGTTTTGAATGTTTCTCACAGTGCTTCACATGTCAGATTTCATGGTCAAAAGACCCTCCAGGATGCCAAAGGCTCAATCGTTGGGAAATCGCACTTGGATTTCCCTGCTCGTAGGTGGTTTCAAAGCATGTGTTTTCTATTTTTGTTATTAGCCGGAAGCTGTCAATCCATTTCAAACAGGAGAACTGTGTTCCTCCTTTCTGGTCGGAGGTGTGATGTCAAATCAAAATCAATGCAAACCAAAATCAAGGCAGAGAATATCGAGGAGTCTATATACAACTGATTTCACCTTCTGAACATGCAGTATATATCAGTATGTCACTAGCTCTTATAAGGAGCTTCGCGGAACATCACTTACAGCAAAAACGGTGAGTCACTACATCGAAGCTACCTCCCATTGTCCCCATCGGGATGAATAGCTTCAGTAGTGGTCGATCCATGTCGATCCCTCAGGCTCGGCCAATGTGGATGAAGCCTTACGTGGCTACTACACGAAGTATGACTGCAGCGCTGCAGATGTGAACCCCATTGGTGGTGCCTCCGGGAAAACCACGTCCTGGGATGTCGTGGGATGGTGGTGAAAAACCAGGGCAGACCATGGAATACTGGGATGATCTGCCAAGATGTCCCACTGAAAGAGTGTACTTATATATGATGTATATGACGTATATGATGTATATTTAATTATTATTATTATTGATTGTTGTTATTATTATTATTTTCATTATTTTTATTATTTTCATTATTTTTATTATTATTAATTATTATTAATTATTATTAATTGTTGTTATTATTATTGTTGTTATTATTGTTATTATTTTAACTCTCTCTTTCTCTCTCTCTCTATATATATATATGATGTATGTGTGATGTGCCTAGCCGATTGGTCCACATTGTTACAATCCATGCATATCCATGCGAAATTAGCATTTTTAAGAGCAGGAGCAATCCCATCAAAGGTGACGCAAACTGGGATGACCATGATGACGGGAGGTTCCTGGTGGGGTTGGTGGTTTGAAAATGTTTGAAACCCAGGAGAAACCTTAGCATGATCATCCTTGTCATGAAAGAAACAGCCAATAGTGAAGTGTCCAACCACAATTTACAGATATTTACAGTAGCATCTTTCAACTACAGATGATGTGTTGATTTGCATTTATTGTCTGGAAATGATAAACAAATGGTGAAACGTGCCCTTCAATCACATGGTCAGAAGCCGCAGTCAGCGTTCCCCTAGAGGCATTTGTGTCACTGCAGCATGCAAGGCAGCGTGTTTCTTGCTTGCTCCAGCCGAGGTATCAACAAAAGAGACTTGAAGGCGTTCTTAATATGGGCGGCCAAAGAAAGAGGTATTGGTCACTTTGGCTGCTGGAGAACGCGCTCTGGATTGGAGGAATGATTTTGTGCACGGTCAGAACGTGTTGGTGTGCCATAGTTGGATCCCGCTAGAGGTAAACCTCCACGGTGAGCTGCGCTCCATCAACTTGTCAGCTGTTCAAGATTTATTTGGTTGGCACATGGGCAATATATGCGGACATGCTTCAGGCAGTTATGCCAATTTTATTACTCACAGGTAAATCATGACTTGTAACATTGTGTAACGTTCCTGAACCAACCTTTGGCATTCTTGTTTGGATCCCTGCTTCGAAACCATCTCAGCGGGGAAGTTGCGAATGCCTTGATGATTACTGCTAGTTAATTTCCATAACATTCCATAACAGGGTCCCTTCACCGGCTGTGATGTTGATGGTGTAACTTTAACATATACAACTGATTGTAAATCAGTTGTTTGGTTTCTGGGGTACTCGCCATGCGACTTGTTGAAAAGGCGCTTCTGTGGATCTCCAAAATCATTGGGGTTCCACAGAACCGTGATGTCGAACACTCGAACTATGGAATAGCTAGCAACACCCCAGACGCAAATCGAATTTGACAAGAACTATCCAAGAACTGAAGCATTTCATGGCCATCTAGGTGAACTGGAACGGGTGGCCAACGCAGTCCCCACCGCAGAGCTGCGACCAGATAAGGTGCAATGAAGCGTTTTTCATCGGGATCATGATTTGTTTGTACCTTTTTGGGCATGACTATCAGTTCAACCTTTCTCCAGAAGTGGGTCATACCAAAGTTGAAAGGTTGGTTTCTTCTACCCTCTGGTACATAAACATAGACCCTGAAAATCAATGAAGATCACCAATTTTTAATGGAAACTAGTCTTCCAACCCCTATCTGCCAGGGTATGTTAATTTACCAGAGGGTATAATTTATGTGTTTTGGCTCACTGCCAAGGACTCGAGTGATACATCATTGAATCATGACGTTGGGCCCTGTATCGTCCAGAGATATAACTGAAGGTTTTATACAAGGGGCGGGGGATGTTCAACAATAGATTCCCTCCACATAAACCTATGCAGATACCAGTCTTCTAGATGTGATTCAAGGAACAAATCTAAACTGGAACCCGCCATGATTGAATGCAACAAGCCAAGGTTTCCCGTAGATTTTCCATAGTTCTGTAAAAAATCGGGGGGTGATTACATGGTCTCCCGCAGCTTCTGAAATCAGAGACCATGTGATGCAGCATGAAGTCATGAAAACTCCAATTGCCTTATACAAAGGGTGGCAGAGTCGACTGTGCCGCAATTTCAGTAATGTCCTGCATGGTTGATGTGGGCACACATGCGCCCGTTGGCAATCTAACAGGTCAATGGCACAAGAAACATCATTCAATGGATGAGATTCCTCCTTTGAAGATGGATGAACTTGGAGATTTCAATTGCTGGAGGGCACATCCAATCAGACTTGCCCATAGCTTTTCAAGCCAGTGCAAGTTTGAAGCACTGACCCAGTGTGAATCCAAAGAGTGGGCTCTAAACATCGCGGCAGATCATTCATTTTCAAACTAGAGAATCAGCGACATCTTTGGGTCCCAACGCATTCTGAGGCTACATTCTGTTTCTATTCCTACGTGCCCATAAGTGCTCCAGTCAGATTGCTCCTAAAACAACCCTTTGGTTATTCAGAAGCAACCCATTGGCCGCATAATGGTGCAGATCTACATAGATATAGACATCCATGGCAAACCGTTCCGTGGGAATTTGTCTTCATCCCACATATATGTCTTTATCACCTCGAAGTTTACAGGTTAACCTTCACATATCTTCACATCCATCCAGACCGCCACAGCATGGCCGTTGCCTGCGCCACGCCCACCACGCCCAGCGCGGCGCCATGGCGCAATCTTCTGGCCGCGTGGGTCGCATGGGGCAGCCTCTGGGCCGCCAGCTTCTGTGGTTTGGAACTTCGCTGTCAATGGAGTCCGCGGATGGGCTGCAGGATCGCTGAAGGCAACGTTGGTGGCAGTTGAAGAAGGTGAACTTTGACTTGTCCTTTGATTTTACAAATGGCCTCTTTGTTGTATCTGAATTTGCCCCAGAGTTGGGGTGATTTCTGAAAGTTTGCTGAGCCAAAACTCAGGCAGTTTCGGGAATCAACGTGAACCGACTCTCAATTTGAATGCCAGCAGAGAGCAGAATCATCAAGACATAGATCTTGAACAAAGTGGCGTACCCCCCAGCTCTGAGTGGTTTATATACTTGCAATCCCATCAAATTCAAGTATACGTGCGTAAGAAGTGTAGATAGAGATAGATATATAGACATATAGAGATAGTACGATAGAGATATTTTTTCCATTTAACAATTTCATCCACTAACCTTTTTTAAATTTGAATGGATCATAATGGATCCAGTTTACAACCTTGTCAACAAACTGGGCCACCACTTGGCACTGGATTTGTTCAGTGCAGGCGAGCTTTCGACCGAAGAGAGCGAGGATCTGCTTGTGGCTTTGGGCCGAAATCTTTGGGCTGCAGCAGATGTACCTTGCGCTGAGCAAATGGTTTGAACATATGTCTGGGTGAATTCTCACGACCTCACTGTCTTCCCTCACTGGAATCATGGTTAATAAGGGAAATCATCCCCAAACGGGCAGAAATCAAAATATTACAATATACCCAGATATGTGGACAATTTCACCCAGAAAAAATGACGATGAACATTTGAGCATATTTAAGGGGTCTAGAAAGGAACAGCATGAAGTATCAATTATATGAACCAGCACGTGTTGTCAATTGGGAATCTGCATGTGTGGTGCTGGGCAGCTGGAAAACCAAGATTATTTCAGTTGTTTTTTTGAAATATTCTAGGTCAATCTTAGATGGATACTTTAATCCTTTAGTCTTTTGATATCAATGGGAATATCTACTAACCAGCAAAGAAATTATTTTTTGCAGGGCATCTAAGATTGGCAAATGTATTTAGCCAACCACGAATGAGATGATAACCAACAATCTTAGAGATTTTTGGTGGGTTTACCAATAAGAATGGGGATTGACTGACTACGACATTTACGGGGGATGTAGCCAATAGAAGCGGGCAAACCAACCGGTGATTGCTGGTTTTCTTGGTCCCCTCTTTATCCGTGAGCGATTTGGATCCTCCAACGTTTCAGTGCAGAAATTGAGCCTCCCACTTCCTACTGATGAACCATTCGTCCGATCGGCCTCAGCGCGACAACCTGACATCGACATTTTCCGTCTCCCGCACAATTATTTTCAACACTATACCTAGGAAAGCCGTTCAAACGATCTGCTACGCCGTTAGCGAAGAGTCTGTTAGCGAACTGCTTTAAACGATCTACATAGAACCCACCAATGGATACACCACGTGTCTTGACTGGGCATTCAAAATAATCACTGGCATCAATCACCATTGTATCATATTCTATCATATCCCATTGAATCATCAAACCGCCATAAAGTCACAATTAAATCACCTTCATATTGCCTTTAAATCAAGCCTTTAATTACTATTCACTATGCAATCACCATGAAACCAGTATTGAATTATCATTGCATCACCATCCAGCCACCATCCAATCACCATCATTTTTGGATGAAATATATCAATGACATCATGACAAAAATCCACCCCATCCCCGGAGGAACTGCTGGAAGTAAGCGCCCTCTTGGCCGCAGCTCCCCTCTCCGCCCTCGACGTGCGGAAGTTCTCCCCGCAGGGCCTAGGAGCTGCGGCGCTGGCCTTGCGAAATGCGGCAGATATGATGCTGGATGAGGATTGGGAGAGTGCCATGGGCGAAGTGGAGGTTGGGGATAGTTGGACTTGGAGGATCATCATGGATCATCCATAAGTGGGCTGGGTGTTTGTGGGGTGCCACTTGCTAAGTGGGATGATCCCCCGATTTTTCGGGCTTCAAACGTGGATAAATTTTCAGCCATAGAAATTTGATAATTCAAATAGCTTTTAGGGGTTGGACATATATTTTGTGAGCTTCTGGGAATCATTTTAAAGATGGAAATCATTGAAGTAAATGGAGCAATTGTCCATAGCTTACCAGTTTTTTAAGTTCGATTGAAGATTTGTTTTGGGTTGGTTCGGAGGGTGTGAGTTGTAGGGAGTTGGGTTGGCTCCTGAGGTTTTTTTGGCAAATTTATGTGTAGCCTTTTCAGAAACATAAGCAAAGCAACTAGCCAATTAATGTTAACTCAGGGCTAATAGACCCTGAGTCTACTAACAGGCTGGGCAGTTTTGGTGAAACGTGGTGAAACTTGGAGCTGTGATCATTCTTTGAATGAGCAATAACCGAGCCACTGCGCGTTTAACGCCTCTTTGACACTCCTTTTGGTAATTTGCTAAGCTGCTAAGCCAGGGATATCCAGAGAACTGCAGGTTGAACCGCAGAGAACCAGGCAACCAGGCCATCCCCCTGCAGGTGGCGGCGGTTTCCAGCGAAGGTTTCTTGCCGCCCGCATCCATGCAAGGCTTAATCGTTTCTCGGCTGAGTTTGGTGCCCCATTGTGGCCTCTATTTTTTTCATCAACATCATCAACCCACCAGCCATGTGTGGGTCATTGTGTAACGTTTCACCTGTTGTTTGGTACAATCCGAAATGGGGTATGGGCAATCATGAAGCCCACCGGGGATGGTGTTATTATATGTTTTTATGATTATCACCATAGTTTCCCCATATGTTGCTATGAAAATCTCATCACTGTACTGTAATATATAGTTCCCTTAATTATTGGTTTTCCCAGTTTTCCCCCATTAAATCACATCAAGCACTTCAGTAGATTTCCAGCGTCTGGCCCTGACGTTTTGAAGCCATTGATGACTTGTTCCAACTGATTGCTTGGTTATTACCCTCTGGTAAACTAACATAACTATGGAAAATCACCATTTTCAATAGGTAAATCCAGTATAAATGACCATTTTCAATAGCTATGTTAAATTACCAGAGGGTAGATGGGCCGCCTTCCATTTATCACAACCAGTAAAGGAATAAGCTTAAGGTGTGCAGGGTATGTGCCCTTTTGATTCGCATGTTGGTTGCCAATTTGGGTAATTTGAGAGTTCAAACACGGGAAACATCCGTCCATTTTGAAGGTGCCCGTGATGCTAGTTGGTTTCTAGACATTATCAACCATAGTAGTTCATATATCCACATATATCCACCCCTGGTTGGTGGTTTGGAACATGTTTTATTTTTCCAGATATTGGGAAGAACAATCCCAACTGACTTTCATATTTTTCGGGGTAGGTCAACCACCAACCAGACACATATTTCCACCATAAACCAGCGAATTCACCGTGGTTAGTTCGAGGCGATCCATTGGTTCGTTCAGTTCGTTCGTGCACAGCTGCAAAGCTCAGGACCTTTTTGCCTACGAGGAAGCCATGCCAAGTTGTGAGTGGCAAAGAGCTAAGTCTTCACTCAGCGCCTGGGATTTCAAAAAGCGAAATGGGGTGGAAGTTTTCACCATGAAACCATAGGAAAATCATAGGACAAATAGGAAAATCATCATGATTCGACATTTGTGTTGCGAAATCAAATAGGCAAATCAACGAAGGAAATGGTCGGCCATGGCCAGATCGCAAAGTGTGAACTTACCAGAAAATTAAGCATTAGGATCATTCATGGGATATGAATAGGGTTTATAATAACCAACTAGAATTAAGCAATGGGGGTGTTTAACATTGGGGGGATGTGATTCAAGTAAGCATCGGCAGATGATCATATATTGGGCAGCATTTTGAACTGCATCACTGCATCACGATGTTCAATAGTGGATTTGTGGCCAGGCAAAGGGGAAACCTCTGTTGTCAACAACTTCTCCTTGAACACCCCCGTGAAACCTGGGTTTAGTACTGAATGATATGATTGGAATGGCTTACTTCAGGGTCATATGTAGGGGTGTTGTATCTATAGGTGTAGCAAACATATTTGTGGACTTTGTTTTTAGGTATAGCATTATCAAATATCAATGTTTATCACCGCCAATTATTTGAATGGTTCTTGCTGTCCTATATTGTATTCATCATGTTTTTCCTGGTTGGTAGTTTCAAAGATGGTTATTTTCAACAAATTGTCCACACCCATAGGATCCATGTATGGTATATATGCTAACATTTGGGGTATATTGATGGTAAATGTTACCATATATGGCAGCACCATGGATCCTATGGGACACTATATGGGATGATGATCCTGACTTTCACGGAGAACTTTCGAGGTGGTGGAGGTGGTGGCTAGCAGCCAGATCCAACCAGCATTGGCCCAGGACGTTTGTCCAAAAACTTGGCTGACGTGGCGGAGAAGCTGAGCCGGCTGAGCGGGGGTGAAGTAGTGCAGCTTGGACAGATACGGGGTGTCCTGGAATGGTGGCACACCCATAGCTGGATGGTTTATAATGGAAAATCCCATCTATAAATGGATGAAAATTAAGGGTACCCATGGGTACCCCTATTTTAGGAATCCCTCATATAAAGGTGAGTCTTATGAACAAATGGTTGTTCAATGATGTTTCACCTTCAACTTGACAATTGTTTTTGAATTTTACGTGCCAACTATATGGTTCTGTTTTAATGACCTGGGGTTCTTTCCCGCATTTCACAGGGATATTGGATGATATTGGGTCATGGGTCATGGGTGCCGAGCAGTGCCAGGTCACCTGTTGACACCCCAGTGGTTCAGTTTCACCATGTTTCACCATGAAATTTGTTGATGTCATTCTTAAATCTGTTGAACATCCCGTGCTTCTATTTGGACTGTGGTTAAAGCTGTCAAATTATAGGCAGGCAATGCTCCGGACATTCAGCACCACGCCCAAAATCCAAAGGAACTCTCTGAAACGCTCCTCGGAGTTCCTATCGTCAGCTGCAAGACTTTTCGTGCCTGGTGGTTTCTTTTCGTTGCAACGGGTGGGAGATCCAGCTTGAAGCGGAGTGAGGGCACGTCTACGTTTTTTTTTTCTTGGTTGATCATCCTGGCTATGTAGTAGGTCCCTTACCATCCTTACCTGGGTTTGTCCCAATGTCTAAATGGGTTATAACCCCAGTAGTATCTTGCTTCATGTAAATGGGCATATCGTCCAAGTAGGGGTCCTCTATTTGTTTGAAAATTCGACACTTAAACTGGTTGCCCGTGGCAAATTACAACCCCAAAGCTGGTGAGGATGAATCCCAGCCTGACCAAGATGAACCCTGGTGACTTTCCATCCTCCCTGTGATTGCTGGGATGATCCCATGTTAACACATGTTGTTGGAAGATGTTGGAAGCCACCAAGCGATTTCCCTCCCCAATCTCCAAGGTTTCGAGATGCCACCGGACCCTCGAATCTATCGGGGCCCACGTGGAGAGACACAGCGCGATTTCTATGGCTCTTTCTATGTTCCTCCAGAGAAGCAATACGTGGAGGACCTGCTTTAAACATACGTTAACGCCTTTGGCACTACTTAATCCCAGAATGATGAAATGCCAGCATCACCTATCAATCAAGGAGTTCTTGTTTATTTCTTTGATAGTGGCTTCAGTTGACTTCGAAGTCCAACCCAACTACATGTCACATTTCCTTAAAATATCTGGTGTCTTTTGTAGAAAAAGATCACTCGACCATCCCCTGGCAGGACGCCCCCCCTGGCAGCCCCGCGGCCAAGATCTTGGAGACGGTGCAGCGGGAGCTGGCCGAGGCCGGGAGCTCCTCATCGGCGCGGAGGCAGGTCCTGCGGCGCCTGGTGCGGCGGCTGCATCCGGATCAGAACCGGGGCAAGGAGACTGCAATGTGAGGCCCCCGTTAGATAGCGTTCAGTTGGGGTTCACATAACTCCAATAACTATGGTTTATGGTACTTACAACATCTTATAACTATAGTTCCTGGGGCGAATCTAAACCAACTTATAACTGGGGGGCACATTGTGCGGATGATGAGGGTTGCGGGGTTGGGTTGAAGGTGGTATGCCTCCCAGTGATGTTTGTTGGACAAAAAACATACAGCAGCGCCTTCTGGGGATAGCGGTGGTTGTGGGTGGATGTTTTGACAAAATTCCATGATTTGACCGTGATTTTCCAGTTCCGGGTTTGATTCCCGGGAAGGGAGATGGGTTAACTAGGGTTGAAGCTGTGATACCGATGGAATTCTATAGTCAAATAGTTTTTTGAGATCACCTGTGACTTGGATGCCACTTTGGTGCTTTGAAAGGTGGGAAGGTTTGGGCGAAGGGTTAGGGGATTCTGACCCCGTTAAAGTACCGCAATTGACTACCCTTGGTAAACTGACATAACTATGGAACATCAGAATTGTTGATAGCTACTGTACATCATCTATGATCATTTTCCATATAGCTATGTTATGCTATGTTAGTTTACTGGAGGGCTCTAAGTTGCCAGTTGCCATCCAGGAGGAGGAGGTGACTCCAGCTTTTCGCTACATCCAACGGATTCGCTCGGAAGAGATGGATCAGCGTCGGTGAGTCGCGTCGCTGACGCATCGCTGCCGTGGGAGGAAAAAAACCATGGGTTCCGTTGCGCTGCTCCCCTGTCGGAATGACATTTTGGCTGATGTTCCTTCATTTTGGACGTGCTCAAACCCAAACATCAAGCATGAATAGTTCCGAGGAATTCACACATATAGACTATAGAGTTATGAGTTGCATGTTTGATTGTTCGTTTTCTTCATCAGCCATCATCCTAGTCCTTCCTTCGGGACTCATCTAATCTCACCTATCATCATCCCAGTGGCAGGTGGAAGGTGGTAAGAAGGTGGAGGAACAAAGTGATGAGAAAGACATGGGTATGTCATACGTTTCTCAGCTGCAGTTGTCATGCCATTTCCAGTTGGCCCACCTACCGCCAAGATGCAGCAAGGACCCAATATGGAAAAACAATGAAAAACATGCTTCAAGTTTGTTTACATTAGCCATGGCTAGAAACAAAACATAACAGTGCCCTAGGACTGGACGTTTTGAATCAACTGGAAGGCCCTGTCGACCCGGGCTAAGGATGAGCTCGGCGATCTGGGGCACTTGCGGAAGGTTTTCTGGGGGGCGCAGAGTATGGATGGAAAAAATGGGCAGAGCAGATGGAGAACACATCGTTTCTTTCGTTGGTGGATGTTGGCAATTGGTGGTTTTCTTATGTTTCCTAGTGTTATTTCTATTAAACCTCCTATTTGAAATCAGTTGACCTTTTGGCCCTTTGCAGGCACAATTCTTCGAGGATGGATGCGGTTGAAACATGTTGAAACAGCAAACCAGGGCATAAGATCCTCATGCCACAGGATGGTTCAGGGGGTGTTCAAACGACGGGGTGTGTGACACGGCGACTGTGGTTGATTCATGAACGGGATAGGAAGCTCACTGTCATGGACAATGGCAAAAAACTATTAAAAAATAGCAATCATGTTCATGATACTTCATTCTTCATGATTATATATCCTTAAAGACTCTCAAATGACTCTACCCGATATTATTCATGTTGCTCGTATTATATCATAACTTCTTGGATCTCCTGGATCTATAACAAAACCAGGGCTTGGGTCAACATCGGAGGTAGAGAAGTGTGGACCGCTCTCCACCTTTCTGAAGTTGCGGCAGCTCTGGTCCCACAAGACCGCCGAATGGACGGGTCCCCAGGAGAGCCGGGAGGGTTTTTTGGCCATCCAAAGCTCCGTTGCGCTTCAACCATGTTCAACCCGTGAGAGCCCGGACGTTGGAGTCATGTGAGGTTTTAAAATGCATTGTTTTTGGAGACTAACGAACATAGCTATGGAAAATTGCCATTTATAGTTGGTTTACCTACAATAAATGGTGTTTTTCCATAGCTATGTTAAATTACCAGAGGGTAATGTCAACCCGGGATTAAACAATGGTTTATGAATTAGGGGGGTACTCCTCCAATAGTCATAATACTTAAATTGTACCCTCCCAAAGACATAGTCGTTTGGGGTTTATTAATCAAGGCTTGACATTAAATGTCACAATGTGGCCCCCCCAGTTAAACAGTTATGAGATGGTTTATAACCCCCATGAATATATTATATGAATACTATAGTTATTTGCGTATCATAAACCATAGTTATTGGAGTTATAACCCCCCCATTCTTCGTTGTTTTTATGTTTCTGAACCGCCAAAAAAACGTGGTTCGGATGTCGTGGAGGACAACGATAAGGCGATCACACCCTCCATCCGGGTGAAGGTCCAGCCCAAGACCTTTGATGAAAAGGTGGCGCAGAAGGCGCGGAAAACGTGGATTCCCGTGGTGCACACGGGTGATGGACATTAGATACCCTCTGGTTATGTCAAAATTGCTATTGAAAATGGCCATTAATAGTGGGTTTTCCCATAAAAAATGGTGATTTTCCATATAGTTATGTGGCAGTTTAAGTTTACCAGAGGGTAACTCTTTGGTTATTTAACATATGGAACATGGCCATGATGATGTTTTTACCTGAAATTCGTATTGCCAGAGGGTAAGCCCCAAAAAGGATAGAAAAGAACAAATCCGACGGAAATACTGTACTTTCCTATCCTTTTGTGGGTGGTTTCTATAAGAACCATGATGCTAGCAATTAAGTTGCCAAACTCTAGAACAGCTGCGGGATCAAAAAGGGTGGAAGTGCAACGTTCCCCATCTCCAAACTGGCCCTCTAGTATTTATCAGTTTGCTATGCAACATTGCCATACATTGCCTATTTACTTCGATGATTTGTCGTGCTAAAGTTTACTAAAGTTGGTAGCACACTAAGCTTCCCATATCTGCAGGAACTTGGGCCGTGTGGCTTTCCCCACACTGGCCACGGCGATTTGTTGCGCAATTGCAGGTGAAGGATTTTTTCTTCTATAATGCGATCAACCGACACAAGATGCTTGGCAAAGCGCTTGAGGAGCTTGCGAGCGCCAGGGTTCTTTGCAGTACGTCATGCCAAGCGCCGTGAAGTGGCTATATATATACCTGGAGCATCCTTTGAGCACTGTTTTGTGCTCGAGGTGTTGTGGTGCTCGAATATGTTTTTTTTGCTCGTTTATGTTTTTTTTGCTCGAGGCATTTGGGACCCCACATAAGTAACACTATACCCCAGTTATGCCTTAGTTATGCGATTAAATTATCATGTATTTTGTGTTGTTATCTCCCAACTGGATACCACCGTCCCCCACAGCCAACAGCTGCTTGCACATCGTGTTTTCCATTGCCTTCCTCGAATCCTTTTGCCAGGATCTCAGGGATTTGGGATCAGCTAAACTCGAACTTGGCACACCCTGTCCCATTCTCTTCTGTACCCAAGTAGAACGCGGGACAGAGTTCGGTAACACAATCTAGCTGAGTGCAAGCAATGTCGGGAAGTGCGGCTAACTCGTCCTATCATGTCCTCGTCGGCCCAGCACGATGTGCCTCACAGGAAGTGCATACCATGCAGCACATATCGCCTCTCTAACTGCGCAAGTTAAGTTCCAGACTGTGTGGATTGAAGATCCACTCAGCGTCGGGATTGGCCAGCTCGTGTTGGGACTGTAGCCTGAGCTAGGTTTGCTGGACTTTTTACAATGGGTCTGTGGCAAAGGACAAGATAGGTGCAGCTTGGAAACACAACATGCTGCATCATGTGTATCTTTGTACGCATGTACCAGAGACTGTAGCCAAGCCTTTTTGCCATTCTCGCTGATGCCCCAAAAGCTTCCTGAGAGGCAGCCCGCGTAGAAAAAGTGATCAATTAAGTAGTTAGTTGGCCCTTTTCTTAAAAAGAATGGTTGGTAGCACGCGCGCTGGGAAACCAAATGAAACCAAGTACAAATTGACAAGGGTCTGTCATAGCCCAACCATCTTCAACCGTTTTGACTGCTTGAGTTCGGTGGAGCCAAAGATTGTTGCCAGGCTTGTACACTGCACGAAAGTAGTCATTGGTAGCTTTGTTGCCCCATTTGATCACTCGAACCATGTCACGCAAGTGCTCCTTGCACAGCAAACCATGTTTTTGTTGTTGCAGTAAGTGCGAGATTTTTCACCAAATAAAACTGATCTTATACATACAGTAAAATAGTAAAATAGAAAACTACTCAAACAAATTTGTATGGACTAGGCACATCAACCTGGCCTAAATCCACATGTGATAGGACACTCTCCAACCAAGCTCCCACCACTGCTGTGTCGGATCCTTTTCCAAGACCTCTGGGAAAGTCTTGCAGCCTCAGCAATTTCAAGAAAGGCAAACTTAACACAATGGTCTCAAATGGGGTTCATCTCTTTGGGGACGTGGGATACAACCCTGACTACGGAGAAAAATGCTAAGACATTGACCTAGCTGCGAGGTTATTTTCAGTTCTTTTTTGCTGAATTCCAGGATGGTCGTAGATTTTTTGTTTGCTACGCACCACGCTTTGAAACTCACCCAAGCACGTTCTAGTTGATCCTCATATCTTCCAGGCCCCCAGATCTCACATCTTACTGCGAGGAAAACTAGGCAGGATGCCAAATCATCCTTCCCATAACCTGCTATCGCGTAGGTGTGTGCTATGTCTATCTTGATAGACTTTGGATTGGCACCCCCCTGCAAATCTTGCGAAGGAGATTTGCGTCCACATTTGAATGGATCAGGGGGGACATAGTTTGGACGCAAGGATCGTATGGGCCCGGTAGGTCCAAGAGCATGCCAGTCCTTAGAGGGGCAGGGGATGACATAGAAACACACCTCAAGACCCTATGGTTCATTGGTCATTTGAAACATTTTGAAACCCAGTGGTTGGCAAAAAAAAATGCAAACTTTGGATACCAAATTTCAACAGCATCACATAAGTGACAAATTCGGGTGCACTGATAACCTGTCGCAAGTTTGTGAGCAGCTCGCAACCATGGCCAATCACCCTTGCTCCCCAAGTACTTGAAGTAGACGCGAAAATTCTTGTCTCCCTTCTTCACCTGGTATTGATCAAATATTGTTTGAGGGATATAAAAATTTCTGAGAGATGACAACCCAAGTAACATTGCTATTCATGAAGCATTGACCCACCAAAACTAATGGAATCCATACAATCCTATCCCATTTGAATTCCGGATATTGTTTTGAATTGAACCACCCCAACATGTTGGAATTCCCAAAAAATGACTCGGCTTTGTAAGGGCTCACAAAGACTTAAGGGATCCTTGATAATATTTGGTTAATATTATTTTTTCTGGTTTTGATCATATAATAAATTGAATAAGGATCAAACCCCAAAACATATTTTACTGCATTGTTTTTCACACCCTGCCTCAAGACCCTCAGTTTCCAATCGAACGAGGTCAGACACCAGAGCTTCAAGCAGACCGTCAACGGTTGCACCGCCAGGGGCATAGCATTCAGATGGCACCACCGTGTACACTAATCGGCTGGTGTAGGTATGCCTCAGATGTGCAGGGGCAAAGGATCTGAAGGTTATTTGTAGCAGGTCACTTGGGGATTGGTTCTAATCCCAGCATGGCAACAAATAGCCACTTGTATGAGTAGAGGTACTTGGTAGACGGGATTTTCTGTCCACCAGTCCATGACATAGTTGGCTGAAAGCTGATCACCAACAAAGGTCTTTTGCCCAGCCCCCTTCCTTCATCTCCATGGATGTAGAACGGAACAGTTTGAGAGGGATGCTCTGGCACAAGACTAGGATCAATGTTTTTGTATCGACCCCAGAAAGTTTGGAGCATAGCTTGGGCATCATCCCAGGTATCCAAGGTGTTCCCACCCAGGAAAAAAAACCCATTGTATTTGCTATTCTCAAAGCACAGCCTCGCCCAATCTGTCATATAGAGAACTGGCCAAGGCTTGACGAGCAGTTTCCGACGGCGTGGAACCTTAACCTTCACATCCACAGAACTCAGGCGTACAGGTAAAGTTTTGTCCTTCCGGTGGATCATTCTATGCATAGCACGACTAAAGTTGCGAGATTTCTTTGACCTATGGCAGCTGCCAAATTCAGCAACCTTCTCGTCATATACTCCTAGGTTTTGGTGTGTCTATGTGGGTCTAAAGAATGTGTGTTTTTGAAAATGTAATCACCAAACAAAAATGCAATGCTAATTGATCATTCAAGCGTCCGTGCTTTTTCAAAAGTCGTTCGGTTCTGTCAGCTTGCAAGAATACTTCTTTGGCTGATGCCTGGGCTTTGAGTAATGAATGAGAAATTTGGGATGGATAGAAGCTGAACCCCCGAGACCATCATAGGAGCATATAGAGTACCTTCTAACATCACATACTGTTATATATAATATATAAAATAAGGTGTTGGCAATACACACTGTTACTGCTGGCAAGTCACTCCTCGGGCGAAGTTGTCCACCAAACCATCGACTGCTTCATCATCAGAGCTGCTGTAGCCAGTACCTTACCCCAAGTTCATAAGGGTGCAGGCAACTAACATATACCAATTAACATAGACCTTTGAGAATGGGTATGAATTAAGATATAAAGAATTTCATTACTGCCCCAGCTTATGGCAGGGGCTATGTTCGTTGGGAGATGATGTAGGTCCAAATTCTTGAAGTGCCGGCCAACACATGTAAAGCATCGGGTGGTTTTTTGGGGTGAATTACCCAGATGGGGAATCAGTGATATTTTTTTTCCAGGAAGCTTGTTGGGGTATCAATGCAGACTAGGTACATCTACGGCCCACATCATCGCCAAAACCTGGCAAAGCAGTGGGTGACAAAGTATACCCATGGATCTTTCCCAACATAAATGGGGTAATCACATCAATTCTAAACACACCCCCACGAGTGTATTAACTTTGGGGTCCCATAGGGTGGTGTTTATAGTAATAGGGAAACGGATAAATTCCAACCGGTACAGGGTACTTCTCCGTTCTTTTGATTCTTTTGTGCGAGATGCTCGATCGGTGCTGCAACTAGACCCTGCAGTGCACAGCCCCAAAGAAGGGAAACACAAGGAAACATATAATATATTATATAATATTGATGATGTTTTTAAACATTACTATCTCAGAGATTCCAACCTGTTCCAACCAAAGGGCATGTACAGCTGCGAACCCCATACTTGTATCATAGGATATCATACTGGGTGTGTCGAATTAACACACGCCATGTGCAAAAGCATGGTCGCCATGTGCAACCTTGCAAAAGATTTGGTATCTAGGCATCAGCCTTCGGCGATTTCTTCTTCTTAGTGGCAGACCTTTTGGCCTTTGCCTTTGGCTTTGAAACAGCACCCCCCGGAGACTTGCTCGGCGCAACCGAGGACGCCTTCATGGGCCTTGGACACAGGCACAGGCGCAGCATCCGGAGCATGTTTCAGGAAGTTACTCAATGCATAGACCAGAAAATCTGGGTAAAAGTCACACCTATCGATGTGCATGAAACATTGTAATGTATTATAAAAATTACGAATGTTTATACCATAAACAATCCATTAAGTCAAGTTACTTGGATCGCAGCAAGAGGGAATTCATCGAAACATCCAGTTTGGTGCATACCACGAAATGCTCCTGGATCTTCGCTTTCTGGTGCCTGGGCGAGAACAAACAGCTGGGGCCCTAATTGTTTTTAATGGCCAAATTGGTCAAGCTACAATTTCTGAATTGCATCCCAAGAACTTATCCATATTCTCAGGGTTCACCGTAGCTTCCGACAGCAAGTTGGTCAGGGAATCATACTCTGATTGCATCTTGGAAAAGACAGATTCCATTTGCGGCACTAGCCTCAATGCAAAGGGTTGGTTAAGCGGATAAAAAAAGATATGCATAATTCAGAATTCCCAAGTGTGTTTGTTGATTGATCTTTGCAATTTTAAGCTATGAACTTTTGGCTTGCAGCTGATCCAACTTGTCCAAGACGCTCCTGAAGATACACCCATCAAAAAAAAACATGGTTGTATTATTGTGAGTTTGCATGCATGAACTGCTACAGTGTGCATACCAGTCCAGCTCCGCCGATATTTTGTCCAGTTTTTTCCCCAACACTTCAACCCAGTTCGGCAGCACCGACATGGGAGAAGAGTTCGCCGTAACGGTTGGAAAAGACATCCTTAGCAAATCAAACCCCATCAAGACGCAACAATATAAATCAATTTCAATGCACCATTATAATGTGATTGAGCACTTGATAAAACAACTTGAGAACCCTGCTTGAAGGACATAATCCCACTTGCATTTGGTGCAGAAGGGGTAGAACTGCTCTCCCTTCCCGCCGTGGCCCCTGGAGGCAAAAGGAAATCTGCATTGGCATCGTTGATGTCAGGCAAGGCAGAGTCCATCATGCTGCCAGACTCGTCCTGGCGGGAGATGTAGGGAGGAAATAGTTTTTGGACGTTTCTGGCATATATTACCCATGGCATATTTATAAAATAGATAAGATAACATATGGGTTCATATGGTATAGCGGGGTAACACTTCAAAAGGATTCTAAGGGATGCAAACCTGTCCTGAACAACCATGCCCCCTTCCCTGTTCGTCTCTTCTTGGTGGAGTTCTTTGTGGCAGAAAGTCTCACTCAAGATCATGCGAATCTCTTCTTCGCCATGGATGGGATTTACCCGAAGGTTATTCGTCTTGCGACCCCAATCAAGGGCCTTCTGAATCATGGACCTCAATGGGATGAGTACGGGAAATAATTGGATAATTGGTAATTTTAAAAACACATAGGATGGTAACCTGGCATGCATGCATGAAGAACATAAACAGAACTGGGGACCTTGCTTCGACCAGCCCTCTTTGAACTCAAGGGCATGTTTGGTGTACCAACCTCCTGTCTTCGCATCCTCCCTAGATTTCATGTGGTGCTTCTTCACCTGAATCTCTAACTCCTCGAAGGAACCATGCTGATGGAACATGGCCTTGAGCTTCTCACCTGAGATGTGCAAGGGATCTATATCATATCTTAGAAGTATTGGAATTATGGATTTATGGGGCAATCTATTTTGACGAACTCACATGAATTGACCATCGTGTGTTGTAAGTTGTGAGCCATGACACGTCCATCTTTTGTCTCCCACATCTTCAGAGCTTCAGGGCTACACTTCACCTTTCCACCTTTTGGACGGAAGTACCGATAGAGCCTGGGGACAGAAACAAAAATCCCATGTGATGCATGTGCATGGATTCAATGTTATATTTAAGTGTCAGCTAAAAGGGAAACATATCGATCGTTCATACATTCACCCAATCATTTATGCATGCACAAAAAATTATTGGGGCCTCCAGTAACCATCTCTCGAAGGAGGGCCCGCATGCGACACAGAATCTCCTGGCTCAGACTCCTCAGCAATCGTCGGCGTCAGGCCACGATCTTCAGCTTCAGCAGACGGCCCCGAAGCAAGGACAGGAGAGGGCGCTGGCGGGGCGGTTGGTTCAGGTGATGGGTGCATAGTGTTCACCACTGCTTCAGAAGGTGTATGAAACGTATCTGGCTTTCCGGGAATAGTTGGGGCAAGGGATGCTTCAGACACTGGAACTTGGGAATCACATGGGGGCCGAACCACAGAAGCCATCTCCTGGGTTTGGGTATCAGGCTGGCGCTGTCGGTCTGGCAGCTCTGGAACTGTGTCTGGCAACTGTTCAACTGTTCCTGACCTTGTTGGGTTTCCTGCGCAAAACGTGCCCCCAGATTGACCACAGTGAGGTGCTCCTTAGATTGGCATTGTGCAGTAGTTAAAACTAATTCTTGAGGATCCATGGTCCAGTTGAAAAATGCTATCGTAAGTCGTTTTTGTATGTCTTTGTCCCAAGATATTATGGCCATCATAAATACCCTAGCAAGTGTCCGCTTGGTGGCTCTTCTGGAGAGAGGGTGGAAGCCTGGTTGCTCTTCTTGCGTCGTAAGGCATCCACTCGTGCACGACTCGCCTCAGGAAGGGGGCAAAAAAGTGATTAACCATGCATATGAATCATATGCCCATTATATGTAGATTTCGATCTAAAGGCCATAGGCTGGGGAATATAAGGGCATGCAATCAAGTAACTGCTATTTGTTCCTCAAGCGCCCGCTTTCGATCTTGAACAGACCCATGGCCAACTTTGTTCATTCCCTCAACCAAAGTATTGGCGCTATGAAGCCGGCTTGTCATACCCAAGCGCCACTCAAAGCAGTGATTTGATCCCAAATGTTCTACAATGTATCATGTGTGGTAGTGGATGGCTGATTCATGCTGATTCCAACAAAAAAACACGAAATGGTTCATCTAAGGGCTGTAATGCACCATATGACAAAAACCCAAATGAGCACTTTTTGAGAGTGTGCCCGTTTGCACGTTTGTGCGCTCGTTTGCACGTTTGTGCGCTCGTTGTGCGCCACTTTTTGTGGAGACCAAAATCCACAAAAGCCCGCAAATTGTTACAAATTACATCCCAAGTCTTTAGGGACCACATGTTTGCAATCTTCAGTGCATGTGGGACTAATCCTCACATTTGACCTCACATTTTACCCGTTTGGGTTCACGGCCCTCGTTCTGCAACACCATGAGCTCATCGGTCAAGCTCTTGTCCCCAAGCACCTGCAGTGGAAGTGCATAGCTGGGCTTTGCCGGTGGATTCAAAGGTTTTAAGTTTAAAGGACAAACACAGCTATATAGGCTATATATCTTATATCGATCTGTCATACTGTTGTATACTATATAATAAAACTCCAGGTATAATAAAACCCCTCGTGAAATGGTTTGGGAGAATGTTTTGGGAACCCTTTGGAGCCTCTTCCTTATACTCTTGGTAGAATGAGTGCATCGTCTTCTCCCATTCGGTTGGGATCCTCCCAAGAACCAAATTGACAAACAAATGAGCTATTATTAAATGCATCAGTTGCACCAGTGCTTGATTGAAACCCCAGGGTCCTGCAGTGCTTACATTCCATCAAGTACGTGAGTACTGGTAATAAATCTGCATCTTCCCAGCAGTCTCCTAGAGGTAGAAGATCAAATTGGCTGATCTCATCCAATGTCCGGTTGAATTGTGGCTTGAACCGGAGATCCCTTCGACCAGGACCAATCGCCGCAATGTGGGCTTGAAAGGCCCGGAGGAGATTTCTCCCAAACTCTGCAGGGTATGCCCTTGGCTGGAAGGGGAAACATAATATCGGAACATGTTATGTGATTCGACATATTGAATGGCATTGGTTGAACATACAAGCAGCTGTTTTCAATATAAGTCCCAGGTTCTGAGATTGAGAAAGTGCAGGCGTGCCCACAAATCTGGATTGCCCACTTCCATTCACATATTTGCGAACTGTTTGTACTGATGTTCTTCGTTGTTTTTCTTCTTTTGTCAAAACCCCAAGATCCAAACCTAGCACCTTGGGCATGTTACTCCATATGCATGTCCTCTTCGGGCTAGGGCTTCCATGCAAGGCCATCCAAAACTCCACTCGGTACACCTGGGCGTGGTTATGCGTGGCTTTCGGAGGCCGAGCAGTGTTTCAGGATTGACGATTTCAAATGATTAGAGCCCCAAGAGTTTGTAGTAAAAAACATTATGCCCCGAAAAGGGTGGATTATGGTGGGTTGAATTTTCAAATTCCAAAATCATGCATGGTGTTTTCTTGGGTGGAAAGTACATTTGTATTTTTTCAGTGCACCCCAAAAGCTTAAAAGACACCTCATGCCCTCAGCGACCCCAGAGACATTGGCCGAAGTACATATGCAACATGGTTTATCATCCATTCGAAACGTCTCCATCGACCAGCCAAGCTCTGGTGTGGTTGTTCCAGAACCCATATGCAATTGTTGGCAAGTACCAACAAACATGCCAATGTGCACCTTAGTTGGGGGTTGGAAAGACCGAGACATGTTGTTTTTTTACAGCACTTTTGCTAAGACTTGTAATCCCTTTATCTTGATGCGAGGTACCTTGACAGCATGATGTTTGAATTTCGAACCCACGTCAGGAACAGGTTGCCATTTACATTCATGAAATTCCGTAAGCTTGTCCCTCGAGCGGGAATGCCCCATGAAGAGCAATCTGGTGCCAGCATCACCAGACTATCTGGCGCCATCCCCAGGATCACCCAGAGGCATAACCTGAAGCGATCGGCCGATGGGAGACCCAGTGGATTTGGTGGAGGGCATGGTATGGCTTGAATCTAACCATTCAATTTCCAGAAAACACTAGTTGGGTGACAAGGTGCAGAAAACCTGGAGCTGTCAAAAAATCCATGGTTGATTGGCAAAAGTCCCGGTCGAATGAAGCAGTTCGGTATCCAGCATCATACCTCTGATGGCTTCAAGTTGCAATTTTTTTTTGGTTGTACCCATCAAGAATTAATCTAATAGCCAGTACACAGGATTCTTGTTCAAATCAATCTGAGGTAGGTGCCAGGCAGTTGTAACTGATTGTCGCCCAGCAAAGATTTCAAGCATATCATAGCCAGGGTTTGGAGGCAATAGGCCATCCGTCCATCCCAATAACAACACCTGAGTTGCTAATGGTTCACCCCATACAAAATCATTTCAATTGATCTCACACAAGCTATATTCCCCCAAGATTCAGACCAGAGCAATCAGCACCTGACCAGTCAGAAGGGGATGGCTGGTACATGATACAAGTTGTTTTTGATATCAAATCAAATCTATGATATATTTTTTTTGTAAACTAATAAATCATCTGAGTCCCAATCCTTAGGCGCTTGAACATGTTGAAGTCGGGCCACGGGATTGGACATCAGCGGCATGGGAACTGATCAGTAGGGGATGCGCTAAAGGGACACCAAAGCAGAACTGGAAAAGCTGCTGCTAGCACATGCATGGAAGTAAGGGAGAAGGAAACCATTGCATGCACATGGTATTCATCATTTTTCCCAAAGATTCCACACTGAATTGGCAACCGCCCACCCAAACATGCCGTGGCTGACGACTCAAGAGTGAGGTTTGGACTGCCCATGTGCTTATTCTCTTCTGGTTTCGAGGCATCACCGCCTGCAGGCAGGCAGTGGGAGAATCATAGGATCCATGGGCTGTAAAATAGTGGGAAGTTACCCCTCAGTGCTGTCCAATCAAAACGAACCAAGCTGGATATTTTCTTTGATTAATTTTCCTTTTGAATCCTGAGTTAATTCTAATGAATTCCCAAGAGCTAAAATCCCTGAGATCAGGCAGCTACCAAGTTGTAGAAACAAATCTGCATTGCTTGTTTTTTTGAGCCGCTAGCAACTTTGGTGCATGGAGCTGTCTCCACTACCATCACTTGATCACACATGGATTGAAAACCCAGTAAATGTCACATGGGTCTATAGGATATATCGGCTCTTGCATTGCAAGAACATGACCCCAGAAACTGCAACAGCTCGTTCTGCAAGCTGGTGCGCGCCCCACAACCGAAGCAAGCTGTGCTTCGAAAGAGATACCATCGCAGCTGCTTTCTCGATCACTCAGTGTTGGCATATGCCTTAGATCAAGACATGCTTTGCACCAAAAAAACATCCGAGATCATCCGAGGGTCAACAAGAATCCGTGGCATGAGAACCAATGGAAAAAAATAAGCCTATAGCATTAACATATGAAATACTACAAAAATCTACAAAAAGAATGCTGTTTCAACTGAACTGCTTCCTTTGCGAGCTTGTTGGCTTCCTCTGGGCTTTTACCTGCCTTTGTGGCTGCCAACTTTGCCTTGTGGTATGCGCTAGACTTTCGTGACTGCCGCTGCTTGGCTGCTTGTGGATCCGTGGCTTTGGAATCTCCCTTCGGAGATCTCTTGGGTGATCCCTTGGGTGCTTTGCCCTCAAGGTCCTTTGCCTTCCTCTTGGGAACTTTGGGGACATCTGTGCTTGAAGATGCTTTCTCCTCCTTCTCCTTCTTCACCTTGGTTTTGCTTTTGCGTGTCTTTGTTGGCTCCTGGTTCTCGTCAGCCTTGTCAGCCTCCGGCATCTCATCTACAGCTACCTCATGTTTTTTGGCTTTCTTCTTTGGCACCGTGTCTGTGGTCTTGATGTCATCCGGGTCAACTGCCTTGGATTTGCTCTTGCGGCGATCATTTGCTGCCTTTGGTGCTGGCTCAGTCGTTTTTCCTTTTGCCTTACCCTTGGCGCTCTTGTCAGTCATCTTTGCTGCAGGTTTTGCTTTCCTAGTTGGCTTCTTGTTGCTTGCATCTGCCTTGTCAACCTTGTCAGCCTTAGATTTCTTGGGTGTTTTGCTTGCTCTCTTTGCTCTGCATGGTCCATGCTTTGCGGGTTCTTTGCATTCATTGTCATCCGATGCCTCCTTGGCACCTTCCTCGTTCTCCTCAGAATCCTTGCCGTCTTCCTCTTCGTTCTCCTCATCATCCTCAACCTTTCTACACCTACCCTTTCCTCGCCCCCGACCTCTTCCTCTGCCACGACCCTTCCCCCTCCCGCTCTTGCGCTGGCCCTGCTCACTGGGTTTGATAGGTTCCAAATCATCCACAACATCAGATGGACGAGGGTTGCTCACTGATGTCGGCAACGCAGTGTCCTAGAGGGGGTGCCAAAAAAACAGAATGTTGAGACTTATGATTCCCACCTGTTTGCTTAGCTACCATACTACATCATAATATAGCATTTGAATCCAAATATAATTTGCCTGATAGAATCTTACTTATGTTTTTGGGTGTTTCCCAAAATATTGACCGAACAAATGTTTTGCCCAACCTTGTGATCTGCACAAGCATCATCATCACTAGGAACTTCCCCCAACTTCAGGGTTCTCTGGCGAGCAATGATTGATCCCGCATCCATGGTCCCAGACGTCTCGGGAGGCTCGGACTTGGAGCCAGCCGAGTCAACCACAGCAGGCACAAAGGGTTCCGGGAACTCCATGGGCAGGGTGTCCAGAAGGTCAGGACCTGGGAGAAGCAGGATTACCATTTGATTTTTCATGTGTGTGTTGGCTCGGTTGATTGTTAAAATAGGTATAATTTCCCTCATTGAAACCATTGACTTTGTGGCATATTTTCAATCACACTATAAGAACCTACTATAATACCATTTCTACAGGAACTACAGGGCAGGGGGCATGCAACCAAATTGGAAAGACCAGGAATTCCCATAGGTGATGGTTCAAAGTATGATTAGTTGGAGTCTAGGTGCAAACAGCTGGAACCGGGGTAGATGATACCAATGGTCTGGCAGGTGGGCGAGCAACATCTTTCATTGACAAGTCCTTGGCATAATTCATTTGAATGGTTTCCTGTTCCTCGAGAGCTTGCATCTCCAACTTGTGGAGTTGCTCAGTCATCTCTAGGATTTTCAACTCCTCCTCCATCATTTGAAGGGCCAACTCCTCGTCTTCGATCTTGTCATGTTCATGTTGAATCTCTAGCAAAGTCATAATCTCCATGGCCTCCTCGGACTTCCCTGCTTGCAGGGCTTGATCAAGCTCTGCCGACAATGACTTAGTATGGTCAACAACGGTCTTATCAGGGTTGGCCTCAATCACTTCCATGGGTGAAGGGGTAGGCTGTTGCGATCTGCATTCCTGAGACTTGATTGAGTCCCAAGAGCCACGAAGTCCACATTTGAGACATTCACCTTGATGGGTTCGTGATTTGACTATGTTGTGCTTTCCGGGTCCCGGGAACTCCGCATCCTGTCGATCATCATGATCATCCACAGAACCTAGGCTATGCTAGGATACAAAAATGAATATGCATGAGTTCTGTTGTCCAGGGATTACCCAATGCTAAATCAATTGCAAATAATAGAAGTGATACTGGTCGAAGCTAAGATACACCGAGGTGTTTTCATCCAATCAGTAGATCCGTCATCCATGGCGACTGGGGGTGGAGAAGTAGTGTCACCTGCCAATCACTTGAAAAACAATAATCTATAGTACTTCTGAACTGTCTTAAACCCACTTGTTTGGAGTTTATGCATGCCCCACCTGACTCAACATTGGGGCCTGGCCCTGCTGATTGATGCACTTGTCCATCGGGAATTTCATCCTCGTAAGATGGAAATGGTTTGTTGAAAAAAACATAAATGAACCCCATGTGTAAACCAGGTTCAATCCCATAATTATTTTAAATGTTTATGTTACTAAGGATATGACCATCTTTTCAAACAAAAAACAAATGTACATTTGAGCGGGTATCCTTTGGGTTCACCTCCACCACAGGGTCGGATTCCTCGGGCTCACTCTCTGGACATTCCTCGTCGTAGGCGCCTTCTGCTTCTTCATCATCAGCATCTTCAAGTGGAGCAGGCTCAGAACCTGGGATGGCGATGGGTTGGCTGACCAGGCATTGGATCTAGAAGTGCGGCATATATAATGGATGATTCCCTAAGGTATCGGATGGTATAGGGAATTATAATTCATGTTTTTTTACTTCCAAATAAAAATGTAACTATATGTATAGCTAGAAACCTCGGGGTGAACTCCTATTTGCTGGAGACGTGTCAGGGATCGGAATCTCTGCTACTTCCATCAACTTTCTCAAAGCTGATTCCCGTGGACGGTGTCCACGACGCACCGTTCTGGAGAAACAGTAGATGAGCTTCCGAATAATCCATGATTCCGCTTTGATCACACGTCCTTAGGACAGATCAGGGGTTTAGATTGGTTGATGTTTAAAGTTCAAAATCGGACCAACAAGTCATCATATTCCCCTATCATGCCTAGAATCCAGTAGGCAAACTTTTGCCCCTTGGCCTGGAGTGGTAGAGGAAACATTCCACTGCTTCCGCAATGTCCTCCAAAGAAGGCCGCAAACCTGAGATGACATGGGCTAACAATTTTAAATGTCGACATATATAAAAAATGTAAGTTTTTTTTTTGGGGGGGGGGTCAGTAGTAACATATAGGAACCCAGCATAACCCAATAGAATCTGAGAGAAAACATGAAACATAAAATTGGTTCCATTTAGACGTACTAAATCATGGCTAAAAC
>CAMXCT020005333.1:0-18313 GCA_947184155.2 Cladocopium goreaui | reverse complement strand
CTCACTTAATTATTGCCAGAGCAAATGAACTAAACATAGAACTAAACCAAAACAAAAGAATAGATGTAATAGCACAAAACAGCGAAAAGTTCATAACCTTTTCATTTGGCGCTTGTCAGTTTAAAGACAGTTTTGCTTTCTTGACTGCTTCATTAGATAAGTTAGTTAGATTAAACAAGTATGAAGGAAATGAAAAGATTAAAGATTGGGAAACTCGTTTCAGATATACAAGCACCAACCAATATATCAAATCTAAAACTGATTTGAATTTGCTGACTGATAAGGGTGTATATCCCTATGACTATTTGAACTCATGGGATAAATTTGACGAAAGAAAACTACCAAAGAAAGAAGACTTTTATAGTCAATTATACGAAGAAAACATAACTGACAAAGACTACGCCAGAGCAAATATTGTATGGAAACATTTTAACATTAAAAATCTTGGTGAATATCATGATTTGTATTTGATGACTGATGTATATTTACTGACTGATGTTTTTGACAATTTTAGGGATATGTGTTTGAACTATTATGGATTAGACCCAGCATATTATATCACTTTACCTAACTATTCTTGGAATGCCTTTTTATCACTAACAGGAGTTAGACTTCAACAAATACACATAAAAGAAATGTATGAGATGATTGAACATGGATTAAGAGGAGGAATGACACAGTGCTCCTTCAAGAAAGTAGAAGCAAACAATAAATACATGAATGAAGATTATGACAAATCTAAACCTTCATCGTACATAAGTTATTTGGATGCTAATAATCTTTACGGATTAGCAATGTGTAAGAAACTTCCCTATGATGATTTTAAATGGCATTACGGTAGAATGGATGAAAAGAGAGTAATGAAATATTGTGATGATGATGACATAGGATACATATCGGAAGTTGATTTAGATTACCCGAAAGAACTACATGATTTACATAAAGACTATCCACTAGCACCTGAAATCATGTGTATCAATGAGAATATGCTTTCACAAGTCCAAAAGGATATACACAAATACTATTATGGAAAAGATGCCAGTGATGAAAAGGCAAATAAATTAGTATTAAATGTTTTGGGTAAAAAGAAGTATGTTTTACATATATCAGCATTGAAGTTCTATTTACAACATGGATTAAGTCTTAGAAAAGTCCATAGGGCAATGAGTTTTAAACAAGCAAACTTCTTAAAACCATTCATTGAATTCAACACTGAAAAGAGAAAGAATGCCAAAAATAATTTTGAAAAAGCCTTGTTTAAGTTAATGAATAACCGCGTATATGGCAAGACCATGGAAAATGTAAGAAAGCATGGTGATTATGAGATAGTTAATACACCTGAACGCTTCCAAAAACTGGTAAATAAACCACTATTCAAGCACAGGTATATCATAAATGAAAACCTTGTAATTGTTGAAAAAGATAAGCACACAGTGGAACTAAACAAACCTATCTATATGGGTATGTCTATTTTAGACTATTCTCAAACTCACATGTATTCCTTCTATTATGATGTTTTGAAACCAAAATATCAAGATAATATTAAATTGGTCTATACTGATACTGATAGTTATGTAGTCAAGGTTGAGACTGATGACTTATATGAAGACTTTAAGGAGATTAATGATTGCATGGATTTCAGTGATTATCCACAGGAGCATCCAACTATGACAAAACAAATAAGAAGGTATTAGGCAAGTTCAAGGATGAAATGAACGGTAAAATAATTACTCACTTTATAGGATTGAAACCAAAGGCATATTGCTATAAAGTATATGGTGACGATAAAGAGCATAAGAAAAGTAAAGGAGTAGTAAAGCATAAAGTGTGCAATCAGTTAAGTTATAAAACTTATGAAGAGACATTGAATAGAAACTGTAAAGAAGAAGTCAGTTTTAACACTATCAGAAGCAAGAACCATCAAATCTACAGCATTAATCAGACTAAATATGCTTTAAGCAACTACGACAATAAACGCTACTGGTATTCAGATTTTGAGAGTCTCCCGTTTGGACATTATGCCATAAAAAATCTACGTAACAAAAGATGATTTAAGATATATGGATATAAATTCAACAACTGAAAAATTATGTGAAAGAATGGCAAGACATAGAAAAATTTATAAATCTTGCCTACAAACAATACAAACCCCCACAAACACCATCCTAACTCAATGAAATCGTTTGATGAGTTCAGTCTTGAAAACTGCAAACTAGTTCTTATTGCAGAATACCCATGCCAAAACAGAAAGCAACTCGAAAAGAAAGAAGGTGGATATATTGAAAATGATAAGAACGGTCTCAACAGATGTATTGCTGGTCGGACTTGAATGGAAGATTGCGGCGGCACAGGAGAGCATCACCTTCAACAGTAAAAAATATCAGAATAGAGAATACTGAAAAATAGAAAGAAAAAAGAAAAACATCATGAGAACAATAAAAATAAAGTACAAGAAAAAAAGACGAAACGCTGCAAAATTGAGGACACATGTTGTAACAAAAATTAAAGGTATAGAGAAGGGAACAGGGAAGCAATAAGACAACAACAAAAGAAAGATACACAAGAAGAGAAAGGCGAAAACAGAAGAACAAAATACAATTACTAATCAACCAAAAGTAGTTCATGCCTGTTATATCTTTTACTCATTTCATCTAGTTTATAGTATCTATTATTCATCATATCACGACCAACTAATATCACTTTGTATTTCCTTTCACTCCATTGACTTCTAGTTTCTTTCCTCGATGCATAGTTGCCCTTTCCTTTATCAAATATCTTAACATAATCTCCTTCACTTATGTTTGGATATTTTCTGTTGTGCTTTTCTTTCAGTATCAGATTTGTTCTGACCTGAATGACGTTATCAAGATTGTGCGCATTATTTGGTGTTGTCTTGGTGCTACTGTGGATTTGGTTGTTGTATCTATTCAACGAGGGCTTTAGCAATTCCACCCATGTTTTGGTTTTGTAATGCCTCAATCTGTCCCCAATCATTTTTTGACCGTGCGTATCATCCTTTCTGCCTGATTTGCGTGTGTCTTTGTTACTACGTGTGTTATACCTTCCTCCTTTAAGAATGTTTGCAGCTTATTGCTGTTCAACGCTCCTTCGTCGTCGCTGTAGATCGACAAAGGCTGACCTAATACCTTGAAACACTCCATGACTGCTTTATAAACGTCATCACCATCTTTATTCTCGATAGAGACTACTTTCTTAAAAACTCCAATAGTCTTGGTTTTTGGTGAGCAATCATTTCTAATCCCCTTTCACCTTCAAAGTGTTTATTTTCTAACACTATTGAATTAGCATATCTTCTAAATGCTGACTGAATATCTCTGACCTTAAATTTGTTTTGTATTGCGTGTTTGGTTAGTAAGTGTTTGACTTTTCCTTCACTGAACGCATCTTTTGCCTTGTTTAAAGCATAACTTCTGTATTCATTAGTTTTCTTTACTGTTATTAGTTTCTTTGTTAAAACATTAGATATGGGTTTGTCTGTGTTGTATCTAAATTTCTTGCTGTCTATTACTATTGATTTCAATTCTTTTCTTCCTCTTTTTGGTATTTCTGCTAAATCATTACTCAATAGATAGTCCATAACTTTTTTTCATCATATAATATTATACATTTTATTTAGTTAATTTATCTTTAAGTAGGTTTTTTTAAGAATGCCTTATTTTAATCATAAAGAATAGTTAAGTATATTAGTAGGATGGATTGTGCGAAGGATTTACCCGTTGATGTGCTGGGTAAATTGTTTCTTATAAAATTGGAGACCCTAAATATATGAAAATTAAATATTGCCATATTGAGGCATTAAAGAGAATACAAAACAAATACACGATTTCAAGACTTGGTCCTAAAATAGCAAAAAACATTTGAAATCAAGAAAAAAAATATAATTGAATACTGTATTATGAGAGAGGGAGTGCCATTTAGTTTAAAAAAGTTCAGAAGACATAATAACAGAAGAAAAAGAAGAATTATTATCTTCAATTTATGAAGAAGTAGAAGATGGTTTAAATTATAGAGTTAAACTTGATATTGAAGTCCAATTAGTGGCAAGACTCGCAGAAACGGAATATGGAGAAAATGAATTTAGTTATAGAGATATTTATTTTATGAATGACTTTGATGAATATGTAGATGAAGATAATGTAGATGAAATTTTAGAGAAAGCAGTTGAAGAAATAAAAACCGACATAGAAGACCAAGATAAAGATAGTATAATAGGAATACAGGCATTTCATGTTAAATTAGTAATTATTGAAGACATTTACTACTAACATACGTATTTCTACTAATATTTACTTATTAGAATTATGGATGACTAAGGTAGGAAAATTAAAGGTTAAGGGTTTATCTTTTTTGTTGTCCTTTGCTTTGTTTTTTATGTTGTTTGGTTTGTTTTTTTGTTTGTTGTTTGGTTGTGTCGTTTTGGGTATGGAATGGATGAGGTGATGATGTATTGACTGTTGTGATTTTTATAAAATGGATGAGGTAATAGATGGTTAGTAGTTATGATTTATGAAAATGAATGAGATGATGATATAGGTGGTAGTGACGATTTTGTAAAAAATGAATGAGGTGATTGATGGTAGGTAGTGATGATTTTGTTGTTGTTTGTTGTTTGTTTTTGTTTTTTGGTTTTGCTACTATGCTGTTATGGTTTTATGGTATTATTCTTTGAACTGTTGTGATTTTGAAAAATGGATGAGGCAACTATACTTTGACTGTTATGATTTTCATTATAGTTTTGATATTGTTGAAAAATGAAGCAATCAACAATATTGAAAATCTGTGCTTAGACTGTTATAATTGAAATTAAAAAACTTCTATGAACTGTTGTTTTATACATTTTTGGGGGGACTGGAATGGGCGAATGCTCCAAACAGTTCTTCCCGTCCAAACTGATACACGTGGGTTTCGTCCAAAAATTTGGGATGACCCTTGCAATCTTAAGAGGGAAAATGATGGAAAATCAATGATAAACCGTAAACTTATATAAACCTTGGGATTTGCAAAGTTACAGGCGCTCATTGCCGAACTGAGGAGAATGGCGTTGTGCTCCAAGCCATGCTCTGAACTCCTGGAGCTCTTTTTTGGCGGCCCATAGAGTTTCATGAACCAGCTCAACCATGAAAAAAGCTACTTTCATACTTTCCCAAAAAAAAATGAACCAACCTGAACTGCAGAACCCTTAAATGGCAGGAATTGCCATGCTGCAGTCCTTTTCAGTACTACCAAGGCTTCCTCCCACTTTTCCGAACGCTCGCACGATCGCACAGCTGCGCTGTATGGAATGATGTGGTTCGACACTTGCCGCTGATGCATCAAGTCCAACAGTAGAAATGCCTCTTCCCAGCAGCCCCCCGCAGCACAAGCATTGATGGCGGAACTATAAGTTGACGCTGTCTCCCGGATTCTGCTTGCTAGAAGCTCCATGACTAAATCCAGAGCAAGCTCCCACTGAACGTCAGCTTCACATGAATTGATGGCGGCATTGTAAGTGATTGCAGTTCTTCTTATCTTTTGCATGTCAACCTCTGCCAACATCCAAAGGGCCTTGTGCCATTCCCCTACAGATGCAAAAGCACTGATCATCGAATTGTATGTGATAACGGTGCTTTGGATGTTGGAAACCTGTATCTCTGCAAACAAATCAAGTGCGCGCATCCATTGTGATGACTTTCCACAAGCGCTGATCACAGCATTGTAACAAATGCAGTTGACCCTGAGATCCCTTGCAGCTATCTGTTCGAAAACGCTCAAAGCTGCCTCCCAATGTTCTGCTTTCTCGCAAGCACTGATGGCTGCACCAAAGGTGATTTCGTTCCCCTGCATCCCGTCCCCATCGATGGCATCCAATAGTAGAAGCGCCAGGTGCCATTTCCCACCCTTTTCACATGCACTTATGGCTGAGCTGCATGTGATAAGGTTTCCTTCTAACTGACTTCTCTCCATTTGATTCAGCGTTTCCAGCGATTTGTCCCACTGGCTACCTTTGTTCATAGCACTCATCACCGCACCAAACGTGACTACATCCCCTTCAAGCTGCTCCTCCTTCAAGTCTACCCACAAACTAAGAGACCTCTGCCACTCAGCACTTTTGGCACATGAATTGATGCAAGCGTTGTAGATGATCACATTGCTTTGCAAACTTTGGGCGTTGATTTCTCCCAGAACATCCAGTGCGTGCACCCAGTTCTTTCCACTTGCGCCAATCGCAGCAGTGTAGCGGCGGAGAGTCTCCGTTGGCTCTGCGCGCATAGCATCTTTGGCAGGTCTGCCGCGGAAAAATATCACTTGCTTAAAAATGGCTTTGTCAGCCAAATGCCACTAATGGGCCAAGATAGCTGCATTGCGGGAGCAGCCCACAAAAAGTCTGCAATGCCTCTAAAACTAACGGCTTGGTGCTGCATGGTTTGCTTGCAGTTTTGCCTATGCTACTGATGTTGTTTCCATCTCAAGACTGCAGCTTGTTTTGAGGACGCTATTGCGCTTTGTCCACTCAACTAACTGCTTACAGTATTCAACTCAACAATGGCGGATGTGTATGAGAACTATCATTTCCAACTGCCATTCTGTATGCTTTCTAGTATTTCTAGTAATTCTAGTAGTAAGTACAGTACGTCACAAGGACATCCAATTCGGGCATTACAGTCAGGATAAACTGATGAGGAAAGTGCCCTTGTTCCATCATTGACACCCATAGGATCTATGAGAACAGATGAGAGCAGCAACTGTCTGCGGCCTGACCCACAAATCCATGCAAGCCATGCAAGGCCGTGAGCAACGCCAGCAGAAGCGCTCCTGTACCAGGAAACCCGACACCTCTGCTGCCTTTGCTCTACCAGACTCTACCAATGCTAAAAAGGTCATCAAAAGAAAAGGGCTATCGGCTGCCAACCTCTGATCAGTCTATTCTCACTGAATCTGTTGTACAAGCTCCAGCCTCGATTGCGCTTGCCCATGGCTATTGTGGAAAGAGGCAGGGAATGTTTGGGAAATATGCTTGGCATCGCCTCTTTTCAGTTGCTTCAGGTGAAATTGGCTGTCTTTACCAACATCTTCTGCACATGGAAAATCTTCAGTGTGCAAAGTTCAGGAACTTCCCGTCTGTTCGATTCAGGAACTTCCCGTCTGTTCGACACCACATCGGCGTGATTCTGTATTCTTCTATGTTAGCAGACTATGCAGAGATTCCGCAGGCCACACTTACTGAAACTTGAAGTTCATCATGACTATCTTCAGCAAGCTCATCAGTGTTTGTTGAGGAGCCGAAATGGCCCAAGCTGACCACGGCAGACAAGCCTTCGTAACGCTCTACTCAACCAGTGCAAAATGTTGGTACTTGCAATGTTGGTTCCTGTCAATCCCACAAATGGCAGTTTTGCAGTACGATTTCACGTTGCTGTCTCATTACCAAGGCAGACTTACCACGCACTTCCCACGCAACCTCTTCCGGGCACCCGGCAAAACAGCAGCAACGGCCAAACCACGCAGTCGATGACATACCTGGGACCTTGGCTGCCCCTGGGTCCTTGGTTGGTAGTTGAGCCATCAAACTGGCGAAGCAGTAATGTCTCCTGGGGCATCCATGTATGATACCGATCCCACAATAGTTCAACAGGAACAGAACATACAAACTATTCCTGTGCATATCTATTTGGTATATTTATGTATATTTGGTATAATATACCATGCTGCAATGCTGCGCCACGCATTTCCCCAAAACCCCAACTGATTCCACCACGCTACGCCACGCATCTTGACCACGTGCCTTTCTCATCAAGGCTTCGCCCTGGAACCAGCTCCAACAGATTTCCGCAAATCTGATAATGATGACCAAACGTGGGATATAAAATCCCTGAAATGGGATAACCAACATAATCTCATCATTTCCCTTGAGGATCATCCCATATTTGTCCCTCAAATCTTCAAACGTTTTTTCTGACCCGTGTCCAGGGCAATGCCTCCCATCTGGCACGTTCCCAGTCATTGTTCGCCTCAGAACAATCCGATCCAAAACAACAAGTGATTCCATGCCCTTCGCAAATGCAAAACAAGCAGCAGCTGGAGCTTTTGCCACAGCAAATGCACATGCTTCCTTGTCTACTGAGCCTACTTGTCACCCTGAACTTTTGCAGGACCGTCTCTCTAACCTAGACTTCGGCTGACTTTCTGCGAGCCTCCAGAATCCCTCAATTCTGAGGCTCCAAAAATCCCTCAATTCTGAGGCTCCAAAAGTAAAGATAGACTGAGGAGAAACCCTCTACCTCTGATGTGTGAGTTGCAAAAGCATGTGACCCACACGCCAGAGGCCAGTGTCACCATGTCTGTAGTGAAGCAGTCAACAAAAGTAGCGCTCAGCATGATCTTTGCAAGGTCAAGAGGTTTATTGTGCAGCCTCATTGGCCGCGAGGATCAAACAAAGCATGCAACGTGGCCTTGAAAAAACTACTTAGCTACTTGTCTTCCCACCGCACCCTGTATTCCGTTCGTTTCTGTTCTGTCTGGAACAAAATCTAGCCATGATGGCCATGAGTCATCATGAGCAGAAAAAGAATTCCACTGCCTGAAAGGCACCCTTGATCTGATCAGGTGCTTTGTTGCTGTCTTGCGCCATGCAATACTCCAGCTGGGTATACCTGAGATTTGGCGATTTCCATCTTGAAAGTCTGCAATGGTTCAGCCCTTGACACAGCACTCTGCATATGTGGCATCTTTGTGTTCGGTTCCGTGGTCGATCATCAACATCAATATTCTTGTTCTTCTCTTTCTCACTATTTTTCTTCTTCTCGCTCTTGTCCTTCTTCTTCTCCTTCTCATTCTTGTCATTCTTATATTCTTTTCATTCTTCTATTTCCTCTTGTTATTGGTCCGCAAGTCACTCTCCGAGGCTGACTCTGATTCTTCAAGTTGCATGTGGATGGCATCCTCATTCAATCCAGCATCGATACACTCATGGTCCGGACCCACGACGCACTTCAGCTTGCACTGGTCAGAGTCTTCAGGAAAGCTCCTCAGGACACTGTGCCAAGGCTTGCATGTGGACTCCTGGAAGGTGTTCAGACATCTTGAAGAGCTGTGAGCTGCCTGTCTGAAACATTCTGAAGCTGAGGCCAAAATCCCATGGTCTACCCATCAGCGTCCCCATGGGAATTGCGAAATTTTGGGGTCATCTCCGCTTTCTATACGCTGTGATCAAAGCCAGGGTACCGATCTGGCTGCAACTGGATCTTGCCCCCGTTCCCTTGAGGATTGGCCACCACACTTGAGTCAAACCAAAAATTTGGCACTTTCACCTGAGCAGAAGAGCCAGCACCTTGTAATTTCTGGTGAATCCAATAATGAACCATCCCCACATTCACCAGAAATGGGAGGTATAAAATAGATTAATTAATATAGTATATATAAACCCTCCAAAATTGGAGATTTACAGATTTACTGTTGGTTTACACTATTGTCTGAAACCTTTGAACTCATCAACACTGAAGGAGGCTGGAGGGATCATATTATTCCACAGTGCAATGCCTCAAATAAGCCTACCTTGCTTTACAAGTCTTATAAATCGACCATTTTCAGCATGGATTTTGAAACATTTTAAACTCAAACTTGTGGCCCTCTGCCCTGTCCCCATTTTTATCTTCCATGGCAGCACGCCCAAAGGACGTGAGACTTGTACCTCAAAATCGCCGATATATTTTGAATCGAGTTTCAATCATTTGGCTATGGTCAAATGGGTCAAACATATTCAAAAATTAGGTATCCGAAAGTCGGATAGGAAAAACAAGAACTTAAAGGTGTCATATATTGATGCTTTGCAGGGTCTTCACGTTTCATCCATGGCCATTTCTTACAGTCTGAAAGCAGACTCCGGGAGTTTGCGGTTCAGTGACGCGAATGCCTGACTGCACCCCAGCCGAGTCTGTTAGCTGATCTCCTATGCTCATGACCTCAGAGTCGCATCACCGTCGAAGGATCAAACCCCCAGGCCCCTGCTGAACTCACACCCAAAAATTAAGCTGGCAAAAAAATGGATACCACAAAAATATACAAAAATCCTCGAATTGTATGATGTCACTGGTTGTCACCTCGAACGAAGTTCCAAGGATATTTGAGGCATCACAAAGCAAAGAAGAGTGCCACAAACGTCGAGACGCCCAGTAGACTCGACGATTCGAATGGAGCCAGTTTCGTAGCACTGCCTTGTATGCTACGGAGCAACCCTGGGAGTCACAACCACCGACGCCACCTGAATGGAAAAGGCCGGCCTTCGATTGGGTGGAGGATGTATATAAATATGTCTCAAGCACAATATAAATACCAATGGTACTCAGTGATGGCAAGTAATACCGCTTTACCATACTTCACCTGCGATTTCTGTTGCAAGAATTTTGAGCGTTTCTGGAGAAACAACCTGCTGTAAACTTCTGACCCAAAGCCAACAAGTGGGTGAAACCACATGCATGGCAAACAGTGCAAGTCTTGAAATATAGGAACATAAGTTCAATCTCTGTAGCGCTGATTCCAGGCCTGTCATGAAGACATGTTCCCGGACCCACTCAGTGTCGACAGGAAAGTTGTTCAAAACCCAAGTCTTTGTGGCAGCTGCTTTCAGCTGGGTGCAGTACCGCGCAGTCAAGAAAAAGCAGTCGAACCTCACAAGGGCACGGAGTGTCAGCCCTGATCGCTCACAAGTTGCCTCCAATGCGAGCCGATTTCCAAGAGTTCGCCAGATTTACCCTAGAATTCGTTGTCAAGCGCTGACTGCTGGCCCCATACAACCATGTACAACCTAGGGACCTAGCCTGCTCTGCCTGTCATGCCTTCCTACGTGAAAGGGGTCCCAATGTTGGACTATGATCCTAGCGTCAAACCACGTGAGCATTGCTCCACTGCCGGGACGAGCCACTTTGCTGTTGACTTGTTGTCGAATCGACACCAGCGTTTCGCAAAGTCCACTGCACGGATCATGGGAGGAGCTTTGCCCAAAATGTCTGTGTCATTGAAGCCTCGCAAAAACATCCGTGCAACCTTTGAACCAGACTCTTTCAAGCTAGACGAAGAACCAAATGTGCATTGATGTGCATGAAACATATGAAACTCACTAAAACTTTCCTCAATCTCGGCTTTACCTTGAGCTACCCAGCTACCCCATTTTGATTGCCAGTCTCTCCTCTGGCACTCCCCTTGTGCCCCTTGCCATCCTTGCCTGTGTAAGCCAAGGTGTTGTCAATGTCAAACATGATGGCCGGAACCTGCCCCTTGAACTCAAAGTTTTGCACCGTCTCCAAAGTTGCGTCCGCTCCATCAAAGACATGTCGAAGGTGGATGGCATAGCGACTCTTTGGAGAATAAACCACGTAGCTGTAGTTCGAATGGTTCAGCTTTGGATCAGATCCAGGATTGGTGCCCTCTTGTGGACTCACTGCCGCGATGGAGTTTCGGCAGTGTTGGACGTTGCCTGCGCAGGAAATGCGACGCTTGCGAACCGTAGAAGATGTAAACACAAAGCCAAAAAGCAGAGCGGAAACTCTCACCAACCAAAAGTGCCTTCAAACCAGCCTGATCGGCACACCGATCAACCACCAGCTGTCTGTGAAGCCATGTTAGTGCTAGTTAAATGTTGATTTCCACCACTGAACTGAAATTCTGGCCATCTTGCGTTGTCTGACTACAAACACTTGCAACAATGGCCATCCCTTCGATGTGGCCTGGCATGAATCTGTTCTGCTCTGCTGGCAGATTCTCGATCAAATTGGGAACGCCACTGACCTCAGAGTACCTTAGGAGCAACAAAGGAAAATGTCGGAATGAGGTCAAAGATGGTCAAAGGATGTCAAAGGAAAGTTTACAGTAAACTCATGTAAACTCCAAAATTATATGGTGAAAACAATGGTCGCCTGAACATTTACCTCCAAACAATCCATTGCGAAAAAGCATGGACAACCAGTGGGGGATATTTCAAGGTCATGCTACCTATGATACCAGCGGTTCATGGACAACATCTACAAGATTAAATGACCCATACCCCATTGATAATGTCCTTTCGATATATCATCGAAGGAAGTTTAGAAGTCAAACTTCCGACAATATGGACAGATGAAAAGCAGAGCAGGGAAGAGGCAGAGAGAAGAGAAAGATTAGAAGAAAGAAGAGAGAAGAGAAAGAGTAAGAAGAAAGAAGATGCAGATGGGTGAAAAGGTAGGAAAGTCGCGAAATATTGGTTTTTCCAATGATTTGGGGCCCCGGAGGGTCGAAAAGTAGGCTCGCTAAAGCGGCGGGGGCGGAGCCAGCTGGCCAGATGAGAGATGAAAAATTGCACGCCGTTGTGGCGCACATTTGCAAGTCAAAATGTACAAAACACCTGGGTCTCGGAGCACTTTTGGAAGTTGGGATGTCGAAAAAGTTCAAAATGTACAAAACACACCACGTTCGGACCACTTTTGGAAGTTGCGATGTCGAAAAAGTGCACGCCGTTGTGGCGCGAAGCACATTTCGAAGTCAAAATGTACAAAACACACCATGTACGGACCATTTTTGGAGGTTCAGATGTCGAAAAAGTGCACGCCGTTGTGGCGCGAAGCACATTTCGAAGTCAAAATGTACAAAACACACCATGTACGGACCATTTTTGGAGGCTCAGATCTCGTTTCGCGTGGCAGCCGCAAGGGATTGTGGACCTTGTCAAAAGTGACCAAAACGTGAGGGTTTTGTAGCATTTCCAAAAATGATGGCAGGCATGGGACATTTGAAGAGGATCTGCAAAGATGCATTTTCGTGGCAGGCGCAGTACAAAAGACATGTTCATGAGAGGTGTTAGGAGGTCAGGGCGCTGATTTCCTGAGAGGGCTTGCATTTTGGAGTATCAGATGTGCAGGTTTGCTAAGATGATTTTGCGTGACAGGTGCAGCACTTCGTATGACCTGGCATCAATTTTCCGTGGCAGGCGCAGTACCTTAGACAGGTGGACTGGAAAAATCGCAAAACGCATTGGTACGAGTCTGTCAGCTCTGCACTCAACTTTCCATTTTTGAAGGAAGTCTCGCAGAATTCTTTCGTTTTTGATGTCTTGAACTTCGAAAAATGAGGAAGTCTCGCAGAATTGCTTCGTTTCGGATGTTGTCAAGTTCAAAAAATGAAGACGTCTCGCAGAATTGTTCCGTTTTGGACGTTGTTATGTTCAAACATTAAGGAAGTCTCGCAGAATTTCTTCGTTTTTGATCTTGCAGATAGATAGATAGATAGATAGATAGGTAGATAGATAGATAGATGGATAGATAGATAGAAAGATAGATAGATAGAGAGAGAGAGAGAGATAGATAGATAGATAGATGGACAGATAGATAGATGGATAGATAGACAAATAGCTCGAAAACTAGACAGCTAGATAAATAGATAGGGAGATAGATAGACAGAGAGATAAATAGATAGATAGACAGATAGATCAGTAGGTAGGTAGGTAATCAGAGAAAGATAGAGAAACAGAAAGAAAAAGAGAGAAAGAGAAAAAAGAGAGAGAGAGAGAGATCAAGCACCTTTCAGTCCATCAGTGGCTTCGCTCTGCCATCCCTGATTCACAACAACCAAGCTCTCCTATAGGTTTCCTATTTTTGAAACTTCCGCCTTGCGCGGTACTACTGGTAATGCCACCATTCGCCGTTGCTGTGATAGCCAATGCCCCTCTGTTCACCAATCGGTGGGAAAAGGACATCCAACTGGGACCATCCAGGCAGCAAAACAGATTGCGTCAATTGTTGGCCGGCACTCGCACTAGGAGAACAGTGGAATGTCTGAATCCAAGATCATGGCCCTGAGTCTGCCAAGCTTCATCTCTAAGAGATTCCCATATCGGAACTTCCAATAGGCCACTTCTTTCCTCAAAGCCTCCAACTCCTTCTTGTCATCTTCTTTCTCCGCCAAACGTCGTTCCAGAAACTGTGCCTAGTGCAGCTGTGGAGAGAAGCTTCGAGCAAAACTCAAATGCACTGAGCCATTCTGAGCCATTCTGAGTCATTCTTGCAAAACAGCTCAACCTGCCTGCGCAAATACACCCAGAGCAAGGCAACAAAAGGGCAGTGTGGTGAACGCCATGGCTGGAGCTGACGGGCTCACAGCTGAGCCTACGAATCTGCTTTTCTCTCCTGTGTGCTTTCCCCAGAAACACAAGGCTTGATGTAGAAAGGAAGCTGAAATGGCTGATTTGTTTTTTCCAAAGTATCCATAGCATCTACAAACTTCTGACGAGTTGGCACAGACCAATTCGGAACGAACAAACGGTTTGACCCTATCCGTGGAAGCGAAGTATCTCTCGGCATCCGGACTGCAGCGAACATGGCGGCCATTGAGGCTACCTGTTGATGACGTCTTCAAATCTTTCCTCTCCATCCCGAAACAGGATAGCTACAATCAGCCCTCGATGTGTGGGCCTCTGCATTCAAAGCTTCTCCGTGCAAGCCAAAGCCTTAGTAGGACCATGTAGGATTTAGTAATCTTAGTAGGATCGTGAAATGAAAACTTGAACCTTGGATAATCTTGGATAGCCGCATAGCCTTGGCATGTAGGGCATGTGGTGCGAATCGAATCCTGTGACACACTTCAGGCCCTGGCAGCACACGGGTTGAAGCTCGGCGGACCCGGACCCGGCAGTCCCCGGCAGTCCAATGGGCCACACAGGCTGCGATGTCGGCTGATTCAGTGCTCCGTAGCTATACCGTAGGACCCTGAGTTGAGCATCTCCAGCATCCAACGAATCCAACGTTTGCTTCGCCTTTCCAAAGCCTCTAGCGAGCCTCTAGCCGCTTCATCACTTTGGATAACGCGACTGGAGACACAATGGTCTTTGCCATTTTCTGCTGCCAAATGGTTTCATACTTTTTCAACCAACCAAGATCAATGTGTAATGTGTAGTCTGACACTTTTGTCTGTTTTTACATGTTTTTACTATGGTTTTGTATGTTCACGCGTCACATGAATGTATCTTTCTATTGCAGTAATGAGCTCCACTAAATCTCAATTTATGGTCCACTGCTTGCCAGCTTTGAAGACTTGAGAATCACTGGGGCCTCACCAAATTGGCAACGGCTACAGCCTGTCCAAATTCGCTATCAAGAGCTTTTCGCACCTGGCACAGGACGACTAGGACTGTGTGATTAAAAAAACTTAGGAACACTGAGAGGAACACGGGTAGACCCGTCTCATGCTTGGATGATTCTATATGATTCTGCTTCCTTCCCCGTTCGAAAATGCCCACACTCAAAGCAAAAAAAAGGAAAAGAGATAGCACTGCTATAGACTGGGGATGGGAACATATGGGAACAACTGCCCTGCCTCGATCCCAGGCAGAGCGTTTCGGCAAGCCTCCATCATGATCTCGCCAGTTGGGCCATCTGTCACTTTGCCACCAGCCTGCTGTGAGTTTCAGTGGAGAAATTTCTCGCACTTCTGTCAAGTACGGACGTCGACAGTAAGACCCTTTGTCAGACTCGGTATGGCATCATTTTCAGAGGTCTCTACTGGCAAACAACACTCGTCGGACTCTGACAATGAAAAGAAAGACTGCAAACAATTGCCAGCATATCAGAGCTTGAGTTTTACAAACTGCGGCATGATGTTTGACCTTGCAATTCCATTTCGGTGGGGTTGTTGTGACAATCACAGCCATGCTTTCAACATGGCATAGAGAGAAACCAGCAGCCTCAACGTATTCCACTTTGACAGGAAGATATTCGTTCAGCTCGTGAACAAAACGAGCGAGCCACTGGCCCAAGGACTCGAACAGGCCTGGGGTACCATGTCGTTTCAGAGCAGCACATACTGCATCTGTAAAACCACTTGGACGTCGCGAAAATGTTGACAAACACAACCTGTTGCATTTTCCCTGCCTCGACATTTCTCATCAATACTGCCTTTCTGCATCGCGACCAGCGCAGCTCGTTGCTCTGCTTTGCCTGTGATAACGTCCTGAGACAAAGATCGAGACCGTAACTCTGTGCGAACTAAAGCCTTCTGCCCTTCTGCGAGGACCCCGGTTGAAAACTGGTCTTGGATTCTCACATGAAATCTAATTTACCTACACCTCTGTGTGAGTATTCCAACCTGGACTCCATGGTATGCGTGTAATTAAGTCTCTTATTGCTGAAAATCAATGATATTCTCTCAGAAAAGGGGTATCTCACCTCACTAGCAAAACTTTGCGCAGAGTGGCGCCACCACGCGCAGCCAGGAGATTGAAGAACGCACGCTGGGTTCCAGCCATTCCTTGTGCTGCTGCTTCCAGGTTTAGGCCTTGGGAAAGGAACTGAGATACCATTTACCATGAGACCTTGCAGATCATCTATCACAGATTCAACTCTTGCTCTTCATATCTGTCCAAGCTTATGAACTCTCAACTGTCGTGAAGACTGTTGAGCCTTCTCGGCCAAGACACCATCGTGAAGAGGCACCACGCCATCTCGGTGTGACACGTTACAACCGACTACTGAGTGGCCAGCAAATTGAAGCAACATCAGCTGGTTGAAATCGTGTTTAATTAAATATACTGTACATATTATATATGTAATATATATATATATGTAGCATACTACTGCACAATTACATACTGAACATCCCCATGGCATCGGTTTTCACATGGCCATCACCATCGCCTGCAGATTGTCGCAGGCCCATGACCAACTTGCCAAGTTCCAGGATCCCATCGCAAGATTGGCCTTTCCACACCACACCTGACACCGGCTGTCACTGGCTGATTACATGGATTGCCCATTGAAAAAAGCCCGGATAGCCTGGGATATGTCATATCAATCCATAGTCTATTCCAAATTTCATCCCCATATGGCTACTCAGAATTTGGCCGGTCGCTTATGAATCTTCTGATCAGTTTTTTGTTTCGCAACTCAGATCTCTGCCTTGCATGGTCTGCTTTCAATCGGGAGCGTCACAAGGATCCATGAGACTGCCACTAGCAGAATCCTGAATCCTGACTTTCTAAGAAAATGGTCGTCAACCAACTTGTGATTCCTGCAGTCAGCTGGAATCCTTTCCAACCTTAAGTATTGGATGATTTGGATGCTTTGAAGATTATTATCAACTCATAGACTGGTATGTTGCAGCAGTTGCTTGGTGTCCCCCGTGTCTCCCAACCTCCAGCAAGTCCAGTACCGCAGGACAGGAAAAGCCCTGCTTTCCCGGCTGGCATTCCACTTGCACCATACAAGGCCTCAGCTTCCCGGCCGCACAAATTTTCGCTGGAAACCTCACAGCTTTGTGCCAGATATTCTCAAGAAAGAGTTCCAATACTCAGGACCCTCAAAAAAACTACAAAATATATCACGCAACAGGAAAACATCAAATCTGTTCGAGAATGATGCTTTTCTCGGAAGCCCTGTTTTGAGTTGACTCGGTTCTATTCTGAGTTCGCTTCAACCATCGCTCAAGTGGGTGAGAGGCCGAGGACACTGCAGAAGCATCTCCATCATTCACCAAGACTGTGGTACAATGATCGCTGACCTCAATTCAGACTTCATCTTTCAATGTGACTTCACCAATATCCCATGAATCAACTTCAAGGGCGAAGCACAAAGGGTATAAAGATCAAGTTCCTTGATCTTCACGGCAAACAAGTCTTGCGACTTATGTGCCTACGAACGAAAGCCTCTGATGGTGATCCAAATACTCCAGGAACTGCCTGCAGGAAAGCTGCTTTAAAATTCCTTAGCTGCGAAGCACAACAAATAACAAAACCATTGAGGACTCTCATCGATACCTGCCGCAGCACACGTTTCAACCTTCCAACCAAACCAGAACTACTTTTCAGGACTGGAATTAACAGTATCCAGTAAAAGTGAAAGTAATTGCATTTCCGCCAAACAAGGTTGTGGGGTCTCTTGCTACAAACCATTGACTCGACACTCGATACGGGTCGAAATTAAATACCCTCGCGTTTCAATGACTATTGACTATTGGGTTTGTCTGAAAATAGCCTACCATCTGGCTTTAGCACCATTAGTTTTCCCTTGTGAAACTGATAACTCAGGGTCCCCCATTTCAGTAAACCTTCACGAAACATTGAAAAAAAATGATACTGCTCTGAGTCTTGAATTGGACTGACACCAAGCAAGAAAACCCTAAATGATAGGTGAGATACCGTTTCATCTCCTCCACCACACACTTTTCGAGTCTTTCCAAGTCCTGACCAGAACAAATTTGTGACCAATTAATGCTGGGGAAAAAACATGTACAGTATTTATATATATTGTATTGTATTGTATTGTATTATATTATATTATATTATATTATATATTATATT
>CAMXCT020005332.1:0-18326 GCA_947184155.2 Cladocopium goreaui | reverse complement strand
TAGCAGTAGCAGTAGCAGTAGCAGTAGCAGTAGCAGTAGCAGTAGCAGTAGTAGCAGTAGTAGCAGTAGTAGCAGTAGTAGCAGTAGTAGCAGTAGTAGTAGTAGTAGTACGCGTCGTCGTAACAGCACTCGTAGTCTTAATGTCCCACCGTGCGCATGCCACTTCATGCCACTTCAAGTGGCGCATGCGACTTCAAGTGGCGTGCCACTTCGAGTGGCGTATGCCACTTCGAGTGGCGTGTCGCACCTGGAGCATGCCACTTCATGCCACTTCAAGTGGCGCATGCCACTTCGAGTGGCGCACGCACAGTGAGCATGCCACTTCATGCCACTTCATGCCACTTCAAGTGGCGCACGCACAGTGAGCATGCCACTTCATGCCACTTCAAGTGGCGTATGCCACTTCAAGTGGCGTATGCCGTATGCCACTTCAAGTGGCGCACGCACAGTGAGCATGCCACTTCATGCCACTTCATGCCACTTCATGCCACTTCAAGTGGCGTATGCCACTTCAAGTGGCGTATGCCGTATGCCACTTCAAGTGGCGTATGCCACTTCAAGTGGCGCACGCACAGTGAGCATGCCACTTCATGCCACTTCATGCCACTTCAAGTGGCGCAAAAACAGTGAGCATGCCACTTCATGCCACTTCATGAAGTGGCGTGAAGTGGCGAAATCGGTTTACGCACCTCCTGCGTGCTCAATGACAACCAAATGACATTGCATTACATCACATTGCATTTCATTACGCCACATCACATTGCATTGCATTGCATCACATCACATTGCATCTCATTATAGACATCAAATGACATTGCATTACATCACATTGCATTTCATTACGCCACATCACATTGCATTGCATTGCATCACATCACATTGCATCTCATTATAGACATCAAACGACATTGCATTGCATTACATTGCATTTCATTACATTGCATTCCATTACATTACATCAGATCACATTGCATTGCGTTGCATAGCATTGCGTTGCATAGCATAGCATAGCATTGCGCTGCGACGCGTTGCTTTGCGTTGCATTACATTACATTACATTACGTTACGTTACGTTACGTTACGTTGCATTGCATTACTTACAAACATGTACAAATATCTGTGTATGTACATATAATATATATATATATTGCATATACATATATGGTGTGTTTGGGTGGGTGTGCATATATCACATTGGAACAGTTATCAGTGAGTATTGGGTTAACACTGCATCACCAAGGGATACCAAGGGTAAAGATCGACGATCTTGAAGGTGCCCTACCTACATGGGAGAAACATCCACTGCCATTATCTCACTGCTGGGTGCGACAGTACATCCACATCTCTCTGACAATGTCATGGGTCCCAGATTTACCTTCGAACTCCATCTCAAGATTTCAGCAGTGCCCCAGCAGCCAACGTACCTCTGCTTCCCCAGCTTCCACCTGTGCTGACAGGGGTGAGGGCTGGAAATTGACACAGATGGCACAGACCCACATGATGTTGGTATGTGTTGATATTGTTACTTGCAGCTGCAAAGCTGTTTCAGCCAAGCAGCGGAACTGTAAAAAGTGGCATGAACCCTGGTCTGTGCATCCCAATTTGACACGACTTTTGGCATGCTTTCAGGATTTGAGAAGTGGGCAGGAATTCTCCGAGAACTTACTGTTTGAGAAATGGGGGGTATCATCTACCTGCAAAACCTTCTAAACCTGCTTGACCTGCTGAAACCAGATTTAGACAGCAAATCACAATACATCACAATACAGCATGCGTTCAGAAGTGCTGGCTGAAAAATTCCCATCTACACCGCACGCATAAATTATATTGCCATGGGACTTTCGACCCTGTAAAAAATAAAAATACGTAAAAATATGTTTGAGTCCATTCAAACCCTGTTCAAAGGAAGTTTAGTTTGGAAACTTCCGAGTTACGAACGATTGTCATGGCTATAGCTTTCTCACCACGATGGCAACCACATCATCACCTCAATCATCATGGCAACCACATCATCATGCAAGTAGTTGGGAAGTGTGAGAGATCCGGAACGCGTGAATTCAGGCTTGAAAACACTCTCGGGCGCGAAACCCTGTATTTTTTCGGGTAAAGTGGCTGCCGTGGTCGCCGAAGGAGGATCTCTGTTTCCGCGGCTCGATCGGGGAAAGTGGTCGACAAAATGTGCACAGGACTGTAGCGAGAGCTCGATTTCCACTTGAAAATGTTAAAAAACTGTCACGATCGGAGCACTTTTGGAAGATGGGGTCGGCAAAAGGTGCACGAGACTATATAGCGAGAGCTCGATTTCACATAAAAAGCGTAAAAAACTGTCCGGGCCGGGGCACTTTTGGAAGATGAGGTCGGCAAAAACCATCATGGCAACCACATCATCATCTCAATCATGATGGCAACCACAACATCATGAAGTAGTTGGGAAGCGTGAGAGATCGGTAACGCGTGAATGCAGGCTTGAAAACACTCTCATTCTTTCGTTCGTTCGTTCGTTCGTTTGTTCGTTCGTTTGTTCTTTCTTTCTTTCTTTCTTTCTGTCTGTCTGTCTGTCTGTCTGTCTGTCTTTCTGTCTTTCTGTCTTTCTGTCTTTCTGTCTTTCTGTCTTTCTTTCTGTCTTTCTTTCTGTCTTTCTGTCTGTCTGTCTGTCTGTCTTTCTGTCTTTCTGTCTTTCTGTCTTTCTGTCTTTCTGTCTTTCTGTCTTTCTGTCTTTCTCTCTTTCTTTCTTTCTTTCTTTCTTTCTGTCTTTCTTTCTTTCTTTCTTTCTGTCTTTCTTTCTTTCTTTCTTTCTTTCTTTCTTTCTTTCTTTCTTTCTGTCTTTCACTCACTCACTCACTCGCTCGCTCGCTCGCTCATTCATTCATTCATTCATTCATTTCATTTCATTTCATTTCATTTCATTTCATTCATGCATTCATTCATTCTGTTTCGTTTCATTTTATTTAATGTCGTTTCATTTCTTTCATTTCATGCATTTCATTTCGCTTCAATTCACTTCTTTCCAACTCACCAAGAATTCCTATAAGCAAACGGTTTCCTATAGTCATGTCCTATTTTCGAAACTTCCGCCCCGGCGTGTGCCGGGCACTACCTGGTAGTAAACTTAACCATGCTGCATACACCATACCTGTTCACGGCCAAATCTATTCAAAATTAATTAGAAATCCATCCAAACAATTTGAAAATCTGTGCAAGACCTCTTCAAGACCCCTTCAAAGGCAGTTGAGGATGCACAGTAATTTTGCGTGGGAATTCTGGAAGAATACTGGTTCAAACCTGTATCATATGTAGCTGTAAATTCGGCATCTTCAAGCATAATGCTTGGTACATTCAGCAAGAACTGTGTTGCCAGACAAATATACCACACTGGTTCCCAACACCTCCACAGGCTGCTTCAGTAGCTTACTGGCTTCATGTAGTTTCTGCATCCAAGACCCCCTTGCCTTGAGCTCTTGGCAAACGGCCGATAGCTTGTCTGCGGCCTAGGTGGGGACTTGATTGTCAATTGAGATGTCCCCTGCACAAAGAGTTCTCTGCTGCCCAACTGACCTGCTGCATCGTGTCGCATCCATATAACGCCATGTGTGTGTGTGTATGTGTATACATATATATGTATATGTGTATATATAGTATATATATATATGATTATATATATATATGATTATATATATATATATATGATTATATATATAATATGATTATATAAGTATATGACATTACAACACCACCAACAGTTTTATAGTGTTGACTCAACACAAACAAAAATCAATAAGAACGTCTTTCATTTTTCTTTGCATCTTGGACACAACTACGTCTGTGGGAAATGCAGGAAACTGTTAATAAAAGCATTCTCATCGTCTATGTCTTGGTCCATGGGGGTGACACAAAAACCTTTGCAGAGCTCCCCCACAGGCATCTCATACACGTCATCATCCTTTGCAGTTTCCTGCAACGCAACACAGTCATAACGAACTGACATGGATCAGACACTCCCATGAGCAGCTAATAGTCATCCAATCAACCACTCACCAACAGATCCCCTGTCACGATTTATGGCCTGCAAATTTTCAGTGTGCCCACGAACCGACACGAATCGACAAACACGAACCGGAACGAACCGCGGGGTCATGGAACCGGTAAATGAAAACGAACCGCAGGAACCGAACCGCAAATCTGTCGGAACCGAACCGAAAATCATAGTTATATTTTAATTTGATTTGAAAAATAATGTAAGAATGATTATTTATATCTCTTATACCTTGCCACCCTTCAACAAGCGTTTCGGTCTCAGACATCTTTTTTCTCGAGTCACGAACCCGTAACCCCCCAAGAAACACTTTCCGGGCCAAACATGGCTTTCCGGGGGTTACGGAAAATTAGCACCGCCGAACAGTTTTCGCCTCGAAATTCATCCTTGTAATGAAAAGATTCCGGAAATACTGTAATCCCCTATACCCATGTAGTATATTCAACAATACGATCCCGTAACCCCCCAAGAAGCACTTTCGGGGGCAAACATAGCTTTCCGGGGGTTACGGAAAATCAGTACAGCCGAACAGTTTAGGCTTCGAAATTCTCTGTTTGAATAGAAAGATTTGGCAAATTTAGTGAATCCCCATACCCATGTCGTATACTCAACTGTACGATCCCGTAACCCCCCAAGAAGCACTTTCGGGGCCAAACATAGCTTTCCGGGGGTTACGGAAAATCAGTACGGCCGAACAGTTTAGGCTTCGAAATTCTCTGTTTGAATAGAAAGATTTGGCAAATTTAGTGAATCCCCATACCCATGTCGCATACTCAACTGTACGATCCCGTAACCCCCCTAGAAACACTTTCGGGGGCAAACATAGCTTTCCGGGGGTTACGGAAAATCAGTACAGCCGAACAGTTTAGGCTTCGAAATTCTCTGTTTGAATAGAAAGATTTGGCAAATTTAGTGAATCCCCATATACCCATGTCGTATACTCAACTGTACGATCCCGTAACCCCCCAAGAAGCACTTTCGGGGGCAAACATAGCTTTCCGGGGGTTACGGAAAATCAGTACAGCCGAACAGTTTAGGCTTCGAAATTCTCTGTTTGAATAGAAAGTTTGGCAAATTTAGTGAATCCCCATACCAATGTCGTATACTCAACTGTACGATCCCGTAACCCCCCAAGAAGCACTTTCGGGGGCAAAAATAGCTATCCGGGGGTTACGGAAAATCAGTACAGCCGAACAGTTTAGGCTTCGAAATTCTTTGTTTGAATAGAAAGATTTGGCAAATTTAGTGAATCCCCATACCCATGTCGCATACTCAACTGTACGATCCCGTAACCCCCCTAGAAGCACTTTCGCGGCCAAACATAGCTTTCCGGGGGTTACGGAAAATCAGTACAGCCCAACAGTTTAGGCTTCGAAATTCTCTGTTTGAATAGAAAGATTTGGCAAATTTAGTGAATCCCCATACCCATGTCGTATACTCACAACTGTACGATCCCGTAACCCCCCAAGGAGCACTTTCGGGGGCAAACATAGCTTTCCGGGGGTTACGGAAAATCAGTACAGCCGAACAGTTTAGGCTTCGAAATTCTCTGTTTGAATAGAAAGATTTGGCAAATTTAGTGAATCCCCATATACCCATGTCGTATACTCAACTGTACGATCCCGTAACCCCCAAGAAGCACTTTCAGGGGCAAACATAGCTTTCCGGGGGTTACGGAAAATCAGTACAGCCGAACAGTTTAGGCTTCGAAATTCTCTGTTTGAATAGAAAGATTTGGCAAATTTAGTGAATCCCCATACCCATGTCGTATACTCAACTGTACGATCCCGTAACCCCCCAAGAAGCACTTTCGGGGCCAAACATAGCTTTCCGGGGGTTACGGAAAATCAGTACAGCCGAACAGAACAGTTTAGGCTTCGAAATTCTCTGTTTGAATAGAAAGATTTGGCAAATTTAGTGAATCCCCATACCCATGTCGTATACTCAACTGTACGATCCCGTAACCCCCCTAGAAGCACTTTCGGGGGCAAACATAGCTTTCCGGGGGTTACGGAAAATCAGTACAGCCGAACAGTTTAGGCTTCGAAATTCTCTGTTTGAATAGAAAGATTTGGCAAATTTAGTGAATCCCCATACCCATGTCGTATACTCAACTGTACGATCCCGTAACCCCCCTAGAAGCACTTTCGGGGGCAAACATAGCTTTCCGGGGGTTACGGAAAATCAGTACGGCTGAACAGTTTAGGCTTCGAAATTCTCTGTTTGAATAGAAAGATTTGGCAAATTGAGTGAATCCCCATACCCATGTCGTATACTCAACTGTACGATCCCGTAACCCCCAAGAAGCACTTTCAGGGGCAAACATAGCTTTCCGGGGGTTACGGAAAATCAGTACAGCCGAACAGTTTAGGCTTCGAAATTCTCTGTTTGAATAGAAAGATTTGGCAAATTTAGTGAATCCCCCCCCCCCCCCCCCCATACCCATGTCGTATACTCAACTGTACGATCCCGTAACCCCCTAGAAACACTTTTCGGGGGCACAACATAGCTTTCCGGGGGTTACGGAAAATCAGTAGAGCCGAACAGTTTAGGCTTCGAAATTCTCTGTTTGAATAGAAAGATTTGGCAAATTTAGTGAATCCCCATACCCATGTCGTATACTCAACTGTACGATCCCGTAACCCCCCAAGAAGCTCGGGGGCAAACATAGCTTTCCGGGGGTTACGGAAAATCAGTAGAGCCGAACAGTTTAGGCTTCGAAATTCTCTGTTTGAATAGAAAGATTTGGCAAATTTAGTGACTCCCCATACCCATGTCGTATACTCAACTGTACGATCCCGTAACCCCCAAGAAGCACTTTCGGGGGCAAACATAGCTTTCCGGGGCTTACGGAAAATCAGTGCAGCCGAACAGATTAGGCTTCGAAATTCTCTGTTCGAATAGAAAGATTTGGCACATGTAGTGAATCCCCATACCCATGTCGTATATTCAACTTTACGATCCCGTAACCCCCCAAGAAGCACTTTCGGGGCCAAACATAACTTTCTGGGGGTTACGGAAATTGAGTGCAGCGGAACAGCTTTGGCTTCGAAATTCTCTATTGCAATGAAAAGATTTAGAAAATTTAGTATTTCCCCATACCCAAATGTAGTATACTCAACTGTACGATCCCGTAAGAAGCACTTTCGGGGCCAAACATAGCTTTCCGGGGGTTACGGGATCGTACAGTTGAGTATACGGCATGGGTATGGGGATTCACTAAATTTGCCAAATCTTTCTATTCAAACAGAGAATTTCGAAGCCTAAACTGTTCGGCTGTACTGATCTTCCGTAACCCCCGGAAAGCTATGTTTGCCCCCGAGCTTCTTGGGGGGTTACGGGATCGTACAGTTGAGTATACGACATGGGTATGGGGATTCACTAAATTTGCCAAATCTTTCTATTCAAACAGAGAATTTCGAAGCCTAAACTGTTCGGCTGTACTGATTTTCCGTAACCCCCGGAAAGATATGTTTGGCCCCGAAAGTGCTTCTTGGAGGGTTACGGGGTCGTACAGTTGAGTATACGACATGGGTATGGGGATTCACTAATTGCCAAATCTTTCTATTCAAACAGAGAATTTCGAAGCCTAAACTGTTCTGCTGTGTACTGATTTTCCGTAACCCCCGGAAAGCTATGTTTGCCCCCGAAAGTACTTCTTGGGGGGTTACGGGATCGTACAGTTGAGTATACGACATGGGTATGGGGAGTCACTAAATTTGCCAAATCTTTCTATTCAAACAGAGAATTTCGAAGCCTAATCTGTTCGGCTCTACTGATTTTCCGTAACCCCCGGAAAGCTATGTTTGCCCCCGAGCTTCTTGGGGGGTTACGGGATCGTACAGTTGAGTATACGACATGGGTATGGGGATTCACTAAATTTGCCAAATCTTTCTATTCAAACAGAGAATTTCGAAGCCTAAACGGTTCGGCTGTACTGATTTTCCGTAACCCCCGGAAAGCTATGTTTGCCCCCGAAAGTGCTTCTTGGGGGGTTACGGGATCGTACAGTTGAGTATACGACATGGGTATGGGGATTCACTCAATTTGCCAAATCTTTCTATTCAAACAGAGAATTTCGAAGCCTAAACTGTTCGGCTGTACTGATTTTCCGTAACCCCCGGAAAGCTGTGTTTGCCCCCGAAAGTGCTTCTTGGAGGGTTACGGGATCGTACCGTTTAGTATAATGCTAAGTGGCTTTGGGGAATTACGGTATTTGCTAGATCAGTCCATTACAACAGAGAATTATTCGAGGCCAAAGCTGTTCGGCTATACTCATTTTCCGTAACCCCGGTCTAAGCAGTTTCGAACGCCAAGGCATATATTTCTAATGCTGCTATTACCATTACCGCATTAATTTCCTTTATAAAAGGTAATAATGCAGTCAATTCCAGACAAGAACCGAACCGAATGGAACCGAATGAATCCATGAACCGGTCTCGACACGAACCGCAACGGAACCGAACCGGAACGAACCGCTTCGCTTCGCGGTTCATAAAGTTATTTTCGAACCGATGCGAATCGATGCGAACCACGGGAACCCTGTTATGATGATTTTTATTTGTTGGTTTTCTCAACTGTAATTTTGTCGAAACCACCAGTCCAAAAGGCGCCTTCGCCGAAATGAGTTTTCAACAGGTCGAAGGCCTGTCCGATGGATCCAATGAATACAGCCTCGGAACTGTATTTATTTATCAATTCCCGATATGTACTGACATATGTTGTGTCAGATGAGAGATTAACATGCAACATGTTGATATACATACATACATACATACATACATACATACATACATACATACATACATACATACATACATACATACATACATACATACATACATACATACCATTAACATACATACTACATACATACATACATACATACATACATACATACATACATACATACATACATACATACATACATACATACATACATACATACATACATACATACATCATACATACATACATACATACATACATACATACATACATACATACATACATACATACATACATACATACATACATACATACATACATACATACATACATTACTTACATACATACATACATTACATTACATTACATTACATTACATTACATTACTTACATACATACATACATACATACATACATTACATACATACATATATATATATATATTATTATTGTTATTGCTATTATTAAAAAATATTATATATATATATATATGTATGTATGTATGGACTTATTATATATATATTATATGTATTATATATTTATATATATGTATATATGTACATCATATTTATATCATTATTATTATTAATATTATTATTATATATAAATATATATCATTATAAATATTATTATATATATGAATATTATTAAATATATATATGTGTGTTATATATATATATAGGTTTTACATATATATATATATATATATATGTTATATATAAATGTCTGCTGGCTTAGTGGAGTGTTTATTTTTTAAAACACAAAACATCACAAAACCATGCAAAAAGGGCTTTACAAACATGGCACCTCAAAGAAAAATGATGCAACATCTCTATGCGTGACAGATTGCTCATTTCATGGCTGCCAAAATAGTTGGTGTTTGCTGAGCTGGGTAGTATATTCTCCAAGAAAAACATTCAAAAACCATATCGTCATGGCATTTCACAGCTATTTTTTTTGATGGGAAAATCTACCGGAAGCCTCTATATATCTCTATATTGTCCTGTGGCAACCATGGTTTCCGGTGAAGACTTCCCCCTAAGTCCAGCCATTGACACATAGCTAAAAACCAAGCTAAATCCCAAGTTTAGTTGATTAAATCCCAACCTCTGGTTAAATCTCCACTAAACACATCTAAAAACATCTTTGAAAACCGTATCTTCATGGCATTTCATAGCGAAAAATCACAAAACACCAAGCCATTGAACTGACGTCACCAGCAGCCCAGCACCTTGCGTCCCTCTGCCCCTTCTGCGCCACTGGATCCCCCAGGAATCTGCACCTAACGATGGTCAGTGCGGCAACAGTCACCATTGAAGCAAGAAACATAGGTTTACGGATAGGATTTGAATGGATTTCATAGGGATTTAAGCAAACAATGGTGATTTCATGTGGATTTCCCAGGTATAATTATGACCATGCTGGTTAAGTGGACATTACATTATCACAAATGGGGATTGAACCACAGAACATGAGGATTTCATTCATCAAATATGGGGGGTTCAGTCATCAAACATAAAGATTTTACGAAAAAAAAACATCGGGAATGATGGAACCACCAAACATATCCAAAAATGGGGATTGACGCACCGAATATGGGGAAATAACCTCTGAGCAGCAAGAATCGCAAGAATGAGGGTTCATGTGGATACATATGGTTTTTGATTTCAATGTATCCTTAAAAAAAAATATCAATTATGATGCACTCCTCAAACAAGGCTGACCATAAGCTATCTCAGGGTCTTCTAAGGTGGCTGCTTGGTGGTTTCAGACCATCCCCAAAAAACGGGTATATATTTTTTTCAGGATGTGAATAATAATAATAATAATAATGATCATCATCATCATCATTCCTCATCCCAAATCGAAGAAAAACATGAACCACGACATAATCAACAAATCTGAAACCACAGAAAAAATGACCAACTGGTGTTTCTCACCCCTTTCCGCGCTCGGCACCTTGGACAACAGCGCCTGGCATGGCATGGGGAATTCAGATTTTCCCGCTGGATCTCTATTGATTCATCCCGCTCCATCCCCTCTTGGTGGCTTCCCAGTGTTGGACATATTTCTGATTGACATTTCTGGACCCAGGTTTCTAAACTCTCTAGATTCAGTTTATTCCAGGTTTCTAACGGTTTATTATATGTTTATTCCCATTTTTGCAGTTATTTCTGATTCTAGACATTTCTAGACCCAGGTTATCCCAGGTTTATAATTATATGTTTATTCGTATTTTTGGGCTGAATTTCGGGCATTTTTCCCTCCAGATCCTCCCCTGGCCCCTCCACCTGCGTGGCCAGGTCCAGGTCGCCCGCAGAACGACTGACCTCGAAGGACTGCCCCAAGAGTTTCCGCGCCTTGGCCAGGCACCAAAAAAAGGGCAGGGTGGGGATTGAAACCAACCATAGCGATATATAGAGGATATCCCCAATCATTAAAAAATGATCTTATACCGGCAAGAGACCCCAAACAGGGAGTAAAACAATAATGTATTATAGTGTGGATTAATGTGGATGATGATGGTAATTAATGTTGATGATGATGATGATGATGGGAATGATGATGATGATGATGATGAAGATGATAATGACGGTGATGAGGAGGATGATGATGGTGAGAGGAAGATGATGATGTTGAGGAGGAGGATGTTGAGGAGGAAGACCGATCCCAAGACCGGGAAGCACACTTTGTGCGAGCCTGAGCAGTCGAAATGCAGACGGACATTGTGCAAGAGCCATTTTGCGGAAAATAACAGTTAGTAAACATCGTTTTGCGCGAGCCTGCGCAGGTGAAATCACAAGAGCCATTTTGCATCGAAATTTGCAGGAAAAACGACCGGGGACACCTCCGGGACATCGTTTTGTGCGCGTTTTGTGCGCGCCTGCGCAGTCGAAATGCACAAGGACATGTCACAAGAGGCATTTTGTGCGAAATTTACAGGGAAAATGCTGGACGCTTCCGATTACAACCTCGATTGAAACACCGGGCCTTAACACCTACAGTAAGAACCCCTCGGTGTGGACACACTGTTTGGGGAATATGGATAATATATGATAATATACTATTATATAAAAATGATGTGGAGGACTTTATAAGAGGATGAACTATTTAAACATATTTAAACTTCATCTAAGAATATACAATTTCAAACAAATGATATGGAGGACTAGGACCTAGGAAGGATGAGGGATAAACCAACCATAGTGATGTAAATGATGTAATGAGATATTTTATAAGGATGATATAATGGGGTACATAGAAAAGGTTATGATCAAAGGATAGGTTTTGTTGGGGAAAAACTTCACCGGAAACCATTTCTGCGGAGCCAAGAGAAATTAATCCCCTGGTTTTGTTGGGAAAAACGGGGCTGGTGTCTGGATCCCCACTCCGATGTCTCCAGTTGTTCCCAGGTGCCTTCTCTAGGAAAACTTGTTGCTCTGGTGGCAACTTTGCTGCCTCTCAGTGACTCTAGTGACACCATGTTCTGTCACAGTGACAACATCCGTATAGTATAGCACCTGATTTTTCACCTGGTTTTTCACCACACTTCATGAAATTTCAGATTAAGGAAGATTTCAGATGTGTTCCTCTGCTCTATCATTAAAAAGGCCAGGTGCCAGCCCAATGACCAGCCCATACCATCCCACCTTGCTAGTGTGGGAAGATCTTGAAGCCTGCAACTATTCACTGGGCAGAGAGGACCACCGTGAGGATCCCATAGGATTCACCTCACCAATCAGATTCCAGTTCTATAGATTTACCCGACCTCATAATCACCTGTTTTACTGGAACAAAACTTAAACGGGATGGCCTTTTGTATCGACCTCAGACTAGATGATTTTCACACATTTAATGGATCTAATGTGTATGTGTATATGTATACATATATATCATGTATCAGTTTTTTCACGTAGGAATCCCAAAATCAGAATGTTTAAGTTTTCGCCGTTGTGCATATACCCTCCAGTAAACCAACAGAGCTATGGAACACAGGCCCAGTGTCATCCATTTTCCAAGCTATGTCAGATAACCACTGGGTATATCCGATTATACATTATTCATCCATTCTTCATCCAGTATTGTTGGTTGTTTTCCCATTAACCATTGGGGCCCCCCAGTTATAAGTTGGTTTATAAACCATGATAATCCCCATGAATACTATAGTTATATCTACCATAAACCATAGAATTCAACCACATATAAACCAAATGAACGCTATCTTGGGGGGGGCCATCTTGCATTGTTAATCATCATTTTATCATCATCAACCATCACCTCCCGATGATTCGCCCCTCTAATTTTCCCATCATTGACCATCAACTCTCGATGACAATTCCCATGATCAATGGATATCAAGATGATGGTCAATGATGGGATAATCAATGGAATATCAATTCTCAATAAATGATCAATAAATGATCAATGGCATAATGGGAGAATGATGGGATAATCCAATCCTGCTATTTCCACTATTTCCTGCTGCTCCCATCTCAGGGTGGCACCGGCGCCTTCGCCAGTAGGAGCCCCGCCAAGTAGTAGCGTTCAGCTTCCTGGGCGCCGCCGTTCGAACGCCGCCGTTCGCTCAGATTCACCCTGGAATGATCATCCGACTTGTCCATGAACAAAATATGGGATGTGTTCTTTGAGTGGATCCATTATCTATCATTAACCATCCATTAACCACCATTAACCACCATTGACCATCCATGAACCACCATTAACCACCATTAACCATCCATGTTGATCTATGTTGATCTATGTTGATCTGATTGATCCATTGTGGTTGATCCTAACCTTTGTATCCACCAGGGATTTAGATGATCCAACCAGGCGGCCTTTTTGTACTCTGACCTCTCTGACCATGCCAGGAATGGTCAGAACAATGATGCAGATTTATCCAATTTATCCATTCAACATATGGTTAATAGTGGTTAATAGTGGTTAATAGCGGTTAATCATTATACTGGTTGGTGGTGCAATAACCATCTTGAAAAATATGAGTTCGTCAATGGGAAGGATGACATCCCATATATGAAATGGAAAATAAAACATGTTCCAAACCACCAACCAGTATGGGTTCATGATCCAACTTAAAGTCCCACTTATTCCATGTTTTCGAATGGATGGGAAAATGTAACATACTTTCAAACCACCTGGCCCAGCTGTTCCGAACGCACCAGGCCGCCCTGGCGTGCTCCAACGGACTCGAGGCAACCCATTCCTTTCAGCAAATTTGGTGGGATACCATAGCTGTTAATACCATCAGGTAATTTGTAGGAAAGTAGCCATTTCAATACAGGCAAATCATCCAATGAAATATGGTCCATTTTGATCCACTTTGCATAGCTATGTTGAATAACCAGAGAGGAACCATCGGAATATATGGGGACTTTATACACCATGAACATCCACGAATCACAAACTTGTCAAGGCTACCATTTGGAGGCTTTGTGAACTGGAGTATCCAATTCCGGGAATGGCAGGATGGTTCAAAACGTTTCTTTTCAACAGCAATCCCAAAAGCCCACGGTTTATCAGAATTGTCCTGTCAAAAGTGCCACCATTTCCAGGTAATATTCCCAATGTTTTAATGATTTTCATGTCCCATATTTTGTCCGAGATGGTCAGTTCATGTCAGTTCAATCCCAGACGACTTGAGACAAACCTATGGCCGTCCTCATAGAATGATTGATTTAATACCTTCATATTCTGCTGGTAGAAGAACCATCATTTCTCTCATGTTGTTGGTTCTCATATTCAATATGTATTTATACATATTCCGATCACATACCTGTATTTTGTACCTGTATTTGGTTACTTAAATCAGTTAAATGATATAGAACCCCAGGGCCCAGGGCTGTAAAATCATATTTTTGCTGGTTAAATCATCATGTTGCTGGTTAAGTTCACATTTGCAAATCGATGTGTTTCCATCTTGGATATCTATCTGTCTGTCTGTCCATCTATCTATCTGTCTGTCTATCTATCTAATCTAATCTAATCTAACCTAATCTTATACACATATCCCATCTGAAATCCCACCTTAAATCCCATCTGAAATCCCCTATGTTTCCACTTTTGCTGGTCATATCTCGCTCCGCTCCTCCACCTTCGTCAAAAGCTCGTTGGGTCTCAGCTGCCGTTGAAGGTGAAGTGTCTCCATGGCCTCCACATCTACAGATCAAGAGGAGATCATCCGGTCATAGCTATTGAACATGGCCATAGAAATAGATGATTTACCTATTAAAAATGGTGATTTTCCATAGTTAATGTTAGTTTACCAGAGTGTAAATATGTTGAAGACCTGTCCACCCATTCCAAGTTTCAGTCCGTAACTATAATATATATATATATAATCATATGTATATACCTGATTATACCTGTATATATATACACAGTATATGATGGATAAGACTATATTTGGATGATGCTATATGGAATATACGATTCACTGAAAAATGTTCTTCTTATGGCTAATATACTATATATTATACTAATATCATATAAGAATAGGAGATAATAAAATATCCACAGTCATTTATTTATATGGATAAATCAAAGGAGAGTACATCTGGCTGAATTACCATCATGCACTAACCGGAAGAGTTCGGCCAAATATATGGATATGTATGGACAATTCCATCATCATAATCTATATTGGTACTACTGTCGGTATATTGTATATTAATAGAGAAACAATCAAAATCATAATAGCATAGCATAGTAAGCATAGAAAACCAAACAAACAAATCAATAACAATAAAAACACAATATATAACATTATATAATTATATAACAATAAACAAAACAAGGGTCATCATCATCACCATCATCATCAATCGCCAGAAACATCTACATCGAAGTGCCATGGCGCCTCTGAGAAACAACTCACCGAGTAGACCTCGATGATGATCACCTGAGACAACTGAGAGGATCATGCCACTTAGCTGGTCAAAATAACACTTGTGCCTAAGTCCAATCAGTGGGGTTATCGAGTTTATCCCACTATTTTTTGTGGCTTATGATCAGTTGGTCGTATATCCCATGCAGGCTATATCCCCATTAGGTCGCCATTGCATGTATGGCTTTCAATGATCCCCAATAAACAAGGCATCATAGCCGGATCCTCACAATCATCCCAGTTTAAACAAATTTATACAATCACATATGGGGACTTTGCAACCAATAATCAGTCCCAATTTTTCCAGGGACCACCAGTCTTAATGAACAATAATCGCCTTAAATCGCTATTTCCAATTGAAGCCATAGTTACAACACCAGTTAACATCACAATTACCACAGTTACAACAATTTTAACATCAACATTCAGCCAACATGAAAACCGTCCATTCACCAACAGTTCTTAGACTTACCAGGGACAGGGACCGACAAAAACATCCCAAGCCAGGCACCGGCCAGCGGCTGTTGGTGAGACCGCAAGTGCCATCCACATCTAGCTCAGTGCCTCGGCACTCCACGCATGGCACGGCGCATGGAATCTGGGTGACATCGGAGAAACATCGTGAACATCGTGAAATATATGATGATATGTTTAAATATCATGATGTCACCATGTTTTTTACTGGTTTACATGGGATGAAATATTAAGATAAATATGTCACCAATGTGTTTTTGTTGGTTTATATGGGATAAACAAAATGGTGAAATATGCTGGTAAATCACAGATTGTTATGGGAATATGTGGTCAAATGCTTCCCCTGGGTCACCTGGGCCCCCCTGGGGCCCCCTGGGTCCCCGGTCTCACCGTTCGCGTGATGCGCGAGATGCGAAACAAGCTCTCCAAGGGGAAGAGGGAGTCGTCCACGTTGCTACCACGCCTTGGCAAACCGCTTGGGCCACTTGGGGAACTGAGACCTATAAACTCGAAGTTCCCGAACTCGAAGCCATGGCCCATTTAGTTTGGCGGTTTTACCTATTCAAAATAAATGTGTTTTCTTCCATAGCTATGTTACAGTACCAAAGCCTAAATGCCACGAATGCGGGAATTGGTGAAATCCAGGAAGAATTGACAGGATAGCCTTTGTTATTATGGTAACATTGACTTTTTGATAAACCAAAACAAGTGAATATATTACAGATAAATGAGCTGTTGATAGGTATACAAGCAATGTAAATTTTATATTATATACATGCCATGAATCTGAATGTGATCGATAGAGATCGGGATGTTATCCTTTTCCAACATTGAGAAAGTCCAACTCCCTTGGTGGTCATGAACATGAGACTTTGTCCAAACATAGGGCACCCCATTCCATGCAGTGGTTTATCATCATTTTCGCAAACATAGTGTAAACAAAATAACAAAAGTCATCTCAGTATTTATCACTAAATGCAGAAAACCTGCAATATTTATATAATTACCATTAATTACCAATCAATCCGTTCGACCATTAAACAACATTAAACAACATGTTTTCGGCAATGATAACCCAATTCTCCGTCGAAGACTTCATTGTCCAGGCTTCCCGGGCAGAGACATGTGCTTGGGATAGCTGGGTATCTTCTCATCTGGCCTCCAGAATGAGGTCTGGCCAAAGATCCTGTTTGATGTTGAAATGGAGGTTTCCTAAGTCATAGGGGTACCCCGATTTATCATCCATTTTAGATTGGGATTTTCCACTACCATCCAGCTATTGGGGTACCTCCATTTATGGAAACCCTCAAATGTGCAACCAGTTTTTGTAGCCATGAAAATCCATGGCACCCGACGTGGGGATTTCACCGTGGACAAATTCCATGGTTAAAGCAATAAACCACGAAGATGTTGATGGTATTTGATGGTTTATACCACCTGTGAACGGTGTTTTTTTTCCGGTTTACTTTACGATTGCTTTACTCAAATTACTATACTTCACGAGTCAGAAAGTAACAATTCTTGTGATCATCCCCCAACATCATTTCCAGACACCTCCGCTGATATATCGGCCGCATTTTAAAAATCGGTAGTAACCCCGAGTGCCACGTGGTTCCGCCTGATGATTAGCAGAACATTGCAGCGTGTCTTGGCCAATCTGGTGATAGCCTGGGAAAAGCAGCGACAACAAAAAAGCGCCGGTGCTTCAATGATGGGCCATATAGGAGTTACATGACTGGTATGTGGCTACAAGAAAACTCGTGAACACTATGGTAAGTGGCTTAAAAATGCTTAAAATCCATATCTAAAGCTAATTGTGTTTGGGATATAACCTTGTTACCTCACCCGTTAACCAAGCACGGCGCATCTAAGTGGCGTCAAAAAGTTTGGTGGGTTTTCGCTGCCTACGACAAGCATATCGCGGTGTTCATATTTTTGTGCGGTGTTCATATCGCCTGCAAGAACATGTGATTCTTCTTCAGACTCGAAGCAGTTGTGTTTTGCTAATTATCATTTCTATGCTGCAGGGTAAAAACCATGCACCTGAAGCATTCTGGGTCTCCAAACACTGTTTCTGGAGGAGAGTGAGCTAAAAAAGGAGCCACCACCTGGACACATGGAGTCGTCATGCTGATGATGCGAATTCAGTCAGTACGTTCAAATACATGTGCATCTACTATGGTTTAC